>CM077663.1:383409120-383411620 GCA_039707655.1 Elymus sibiricus
TAAGAGAAATTCATCATGGTAATTATTAGTCGAAAACCAAAGTGGAACGGAGAGAATGGAGAGTCAGTTACAATGAAAAAATTGTTGAGGAATCATGTTGAAAGAACAACATTCTGTGTCATAAATATCGTATATAGAGATTTTTCATGTATCGACGCTTTTGATTCAATTATGAAAGTACACTGTACTGGACTTGCACCCCTAGTTACGCAGAAGTGCAAGCACAGAAGCGGATGACCGGACCTTAGCAACATACTCAAAAAAGTATTCTTTACTGGGGTCTGTGCTCTTGACAAGCAGTGTTTCCAGTCTAGCTGTGTCAAATCGGGTGTGAAGTGTCCTTCTAGGTTCTGGCTGGTAGAGCAGAGGACTGAAAATCCTCTTTAGTTTCACGCATGGGACTCTAAATCCCAATTGCGCTAGCTCTGTGGTTCGATTCCACAACAGAACGAACAATGAATGAATGTGGGCGGTCAACCAGGTAAGCCTGTGCCCAGGAAAGAAAGAACTAGGGAGGGATTGAGAGAAGCTTTCACAGTGGAAAATGAAAAAAAGCATATCGTTCTTAGAAATTGTGGAATTTGACTCAGTTAGAGCTATGGTTTAGCATCAAGAGGGAAGTTTTGTAAAAGCAACTGGAAGAATTGCTCAGATACCCGTGAGCGTATATAACTTGGGTCGTGTTATAAATGCTCTGGCTAAACCTATTGATGGGAGAGGCGAAATTGTAGCTTCCGAATCTCGCTTAATTGAATCTCCTGCTCCAAGTAGAATTTCCAGGCGTTCCGTATACGAACCTCTTCAAACAGGGCTTATTGCTATCGATTCGATGATCCCTATAGGGCGCGGTCAGCGAGAGTTCATTATTGGGGACAGACAGACTTGCAAAACAGTAGTAGCCACAGATACAATTCTCAAGAAAAAAGGGAAAGATGTAAGAAGAACGAGAGCGAGCCTTCACGAAAGAAAATGCAAGTGAAAGAGAATTGTCAAAATTTCCTAAAAGCGGTGGTCATTCAATTCTCAATTAGGGAATGGTGTTATTTCATGCTATGGAGCTTCAAACCCACACGGATCCTCGTATCCCAACCAAGTACTTGAGATAAGGCAAAATTTAGTAATTTCTACAACTGATTAGGTTTTCTGATTCAATATCATCCCTGCGAGAAAATCGATCAGACGTATCACGAGAAAAAGAGCGGAGCTGGGCTAGAAGGACTCTGGTTTCGCTTTACCTTACCCCGGCCCGGTAGCGATGCCTCTCACGCGGATGGGAGTTACTTTTCTTTATCACCGTAAGCGTTACGAAATGGACCCGCATTCCCCTTTGCTTTTCTTTTGCAACTAAGCTTCAAAGAAACATAGTAGTCTTTCAAGCCATTAGAAAACTCATTAAGTGCTCTGTTGAGTGAATGCCTGTTGAGAAGCTTAGGTCATACATTTCCAGCTAATTAGAATACAACCATGAAGGTGGGGTTTGAATGCCATACAACTATTTATTCTGGTGAGTAGGATTGGAATGTAGTCCCTTTTTATTGGATCCGCCGCTCCGTTAAGTTAAATTCAAAGTAGGTGTGGGTCTAGGTAGAGGAAGTCATAAATCAAGTATCAAGTATTGTTATAAATATCGTATATAGTAGTTGCCAAACGACTCAAGCTTTTAAATGAAAGAAGCAATAATGGCATAATTTCTGTCTCAAGACCTCTTGCAGCTACAGCCAATGCAGCACCTCCTTGACAAAATACCACACAGCCCATTACGCCTTGCTCCAGTCGCAGTATAAAGAGAGACTAGAACCTACCGGGGAGCCCTCGGCAGAGTCCCTATCGTTGTTGCAACAATTACACACAGAGTTCCGGAATTTCACATTTGTGAGAAGAAAGGGTGTGTGTGTTTGAAAGGAGTGGTGCAAGAACGTATTCTGAGCCTCAGTCAACACAACTTGTTTCGCCTTTTCCGAACTTCTTATCAGTACCCTCCTTTATATAAACCACTCGTAGATATATACCTGCCTGTGGCCTCAGATGAATACATCGATAGATAAGAAGGGAAATGCATCATCTAGAAAGGCTTACTGAGGTTTAGGGACGTTTGTGTGATGGATCGTATGCTTACTCACGACGACTTGGCTATTCAATAAAGGACGGAGTCAACGTGAGCCTTAGGGTCCAAAAATATTCCATTGGTGTCAGCTATTAGCGATTATTCAAAGTCGTAATGGTATAAATTATTGGTCAATTCCACTGATTCTTCTTTCCCGTTCCTTCACTGGCTATAGCGCCTTACCTCTTCTGTGACTTGTCCTGAGATGAGAAGTATCAAAAGTGTCGGGGTTTGGGTTTATGTCATGCTAGACTCACGTTTCTCGTTCTTACGCCGGGTCCGCGACCTTACAAGGATACACAAGCTGGTGAAGGTTTCGGAGAAGCAGCAAGCTGTTCGGATTCAAGTTAGCTTTGAGCAGGCCTCGGGCGAGGAAATGCTTTGGCTATGCCAGGA
>CM077663.1:387606620-387909120 GCA_039707655.1 Elymus sibiricus
TAAGGCAACTTTAGCTCATTGGTTAAATTTGATTCTCCGTTCAATTGGTTAAATTTCGTTCTCCCTTCAAGTTAGATGAGCCTCTCATTAATATAAATTCAGTCACAGAACATATCATTTATGAGTTGTCTTTTTTATACATTGTTAACTGTAAGACATCCTGATTACTGTAGTGTTTTACTTTGATGATATTGTTATGATTGACCTTCCAGGTTTTTAGCAACAGAGCTCAATGTCACATCTTTCTGGGAGCTCTGCCCGAAGATTTTGAAGATGCAGAAAAATGTATTGAGCTGGATCCTACTTTTCTGATGGGTTATGTGTAATTGATGGCTTGAAGAGGTAGCTTTCAACCTTCTGTTTGCCTTCTTGATATTGTAACAAGAACTGACTTTTTTTTGTTCGACAAGATGTTTGACATTCATTAACAGGTCTGAAGGCCGTGATGTTGTGCCCTGACGATTTGAAAGACATTTTGGTTATTATATTTGTTTGCAACAAGTCTTCCATGTCCGCCTTCAAGCGAGCGCAGGTCTCCTCGTCGCCCCTTGTCAGCTTTTCTGGTGCCTTTGCATGTTGTTCCAAATAAGCCAGATTTGATGTTATATTTCCTACTTTTGTATATCATGGTACGCACTGAGATGGAAGTTCACATGAACAAATTAAATTGGTTCCATACAGTACTTCAATCTAGATATTTTTTCAGCCTACTTTTAGTTTACAAATAGCCTTTATTTTCCGTGCATGTACACAAAAATAAATAGGTGAAATACTTCACCTTACAACTTCAATGCTTGTCGTTAAGCGTATGATTGTTTTCTAATCGAGCAAGATTAGATTCTCATCTGTTGCTTTATATGCTCACTTTGTATTCTAGAAGTCAAATCTAATTACTGTTACTTTTACTTCCAATGCTCGTTACTCATCTTTCACAGCTCGGTTAATAAAATTTGTTCTGTTTACACTTCCTTTTCCATCTAATCCCACTAAAAATCACCATTTCCAACAAACAACAACACAAATGTTCAAATATCATTATCTCCTGCATCAACATGTTCCATTCCATAATTTTACAAAACTGAATCAAAAGAAGCTATTGAGGTTAACATCAAGCATGTCCTTGCTCACGAATTTAAGTGGACACCGCTAGGCATCAGACTACTGATAGATTGCTTCCTATCAGACCGGTTTGTAGCCGTACGATTAGAAGCATTCCAGTCGTCAGATCGATTCGCTAGTTTCCATTGTTAATTGCCTGATCTGGTGAGTAATATTTCCGTGACTTTTGCTCCTTCCTAGCTAATGGCTGTGCCCACAATCAGTGATTTGTTTCATAAAACTGCTTCCTATAATGACTTCAAATCCCATTATTTGCGGATATTATTTCGTTAAAATATGATTACTCCTCACAAGTAAATCGTGAAATTAATTACGATTTTTTTTAAACGTGTTTCCTTGGTAACATAATTTTAATATCACAGAAGCAGTCTTCTTGACAAAGGGAAGCATCGATTCCTGGTGAATTAAACTTGGCTTCCTCCTACCAATCAATTGGATTCCATGGCAAATTAAACTTGCTTCCTCCTACCAATCAATTGGCTTCCACGACAAATTAAACTTGTTGTGGTAGTATATGAATTTGTACTCAAGTGATTATTTGTTTTACTACAAAAACATTAAATCTTCTTTCCATGAACTCGAGCAATGTCAGCCGCTTGGCCCCGTCGAAGAAGGCCGTGATGGCCGTGATGGACGGAGAGTCGACGGGCCAGGCCGTGGACTGGCGGTGGCCAACGGCGAGGCACGGGCTGACGGCATGCTGGGTGTGAGCGCGGCAGAAATTTACTATTCCCTCAGTCCCAAAATAAGTGCCTTTACAAAGTTGAGACAGTTATTTTGGGACGGAGGGAGTACAAGACTGATGAGGTTCAGAAGCTAGATGAGGATGCTCGTCACGAAGGAAGCAATTCCTTCCTTTTATATAGGCGCAATCTGCGGTGTTGTGGTGGGCGGCAGGGTTTGAGATAAGAACGGAAAGAGAAATCGTATGCGATTTGATGAGTTCCTCCCCGAGAAAGAATCGAGAGAAATCTCGGAGTCACCGGTCAAATAAAGGCACGCCAACACGTGGTCCATCAGGGCAACATGCAACAACCGACTACAAACCATCACGATCCAGTCAAAAAAAAAAAAAAAAACTCACGTAGGAAACAGCTGCATGCATGCATGTCACCACCGCATCCAAACTGCCATGCAGGAAACAGACGAACCGTTCAATACTCACGTAGTCAACCATGCAAAAGGAATATCTTATCCTATACGAAATTGCTAGACCCACCCCAAAGCCCAGGTCCCCCCACTAATTGGCGTGTCAGCCTCCCGAATTTTACTGATTGGAAAAAGTCAAAAAAAAAATCAGAAAAAAGAATCCTAGCTAGGTTTAGTATATTTAGAATTAGGCTCACGCTTTCTTTTTATACACATGTTTGTTAGTTAAGCAAATCAGGGAGAGACTCCACTGATCTAGGACGACTTGCCAGTTTTTTGTAGATATTCCAACTGAATCTGAAAAGTATGCCTATGAACATGCACTTTACTAGCTAGGCAAATTAGGATCAATGGTATCATCCATCTAATATTTCTAGCCTATGAGTTTGTAGCACATGGACATGAGTTAGATATTTGTGTATAAAGAGCAATGTTCTCCTTGAAATTTAATTTCTGCCAAAAAAAAGGGAATATCTTGCAGAGCCACATTTTCTCAATTGCTCATCTCCAGTAATTTGTAAAAACGAATCTTATTACTTTTTGCATCACACATCATGCAGTAGTTTCAACATGTTTTTAATCAGCAAGACATGGATCATCATGCAGTAGTTTCAACATGTTTCTGATTTGCATAAACATATGTACATCTTGGGTCTGACCGAGAAGAATGGGGCACACCTCCCATCAATAAATCCCTCCTTGTGGCAGGCCTCAACGCATGGATCATGACGGCACCTTATAGTGACATAGCTATTGCTTCCCTCCTCGCAAGTCTTGGCATCAGAACCTACAAAACAAAGAACACAATATGCCGTATGAAAAAGAAAAAAATCCTATAGTGTTCTACAAAGATACAAGATAATATATGAGGCACGGAGTCACATATGACTAGCAAATGTATAGATGATGCATTGAGGAAGTTCCTTGTTCTTTAAATGATATTTTGATACAAAACTTACCAGGAGCCAAGAGGAGTAGCATGAGAAATAGCAAGCATAGCAGGCTTGGAACCTTGAGGACTCCCATGTCTCAACGATTATGAAGACACGAAGAAATGTAAGTGACCACAAAACTGATGCACATCCAAATAGTCTATGCCATCTCTCTCTTATAGCCATGGATGATGTGGCAAATTAATGGAAAATTAATGGCAAAGATATTATTGGGTGATCATATTTGGCAGATATGATTGTGTGATCCGTCCTGATTCATAAGGCACAATTATCATTAATTACGGTTTCCTTTTACTACACTTCCTATTCTCACGGGTGTGAAACGGTTTCCTTTTCTGAACCAATGCATGCAGAGAAATAAGCGGCTATTTTTTGAAGAAAATTAATTCCGTAATTGACACATGCAGTTATTAAGCACATAATTAGGCGCAATCTTTCTGATTCCCTCATTAACTGCCCCTATTCTGATCTAGCGCGATGGAGAGCCAAATCCGGGACAAGGCTTGGCAAAATAGTTTTTTTTACCGGAACCGGTATCTACCGGCGTTGCATCCATCGTTGATTCTGGCATTCAGATGTGTGCAGGCCTTGAGCGTATAAAGTTGGAAAGATTCGTTTGTGCAATGCATTTCTATATACAGCTGACACCTTCTGACAAATACCTGACCACGTCCCATCTAGTTTTATACGTATCTAGTACTGCATGCACACTCACGGTCCTCTTCACCCATAGAGAAACTAGCATTTCTTTTCTTGAGAGATATTAATTCACCGATATCTTTTAAACAAAAATCTGGTTATTTAATGTTTTTATATATTTGAGTTCCTGACGATGAGATCTTTAAAACAAGACTAATCTTGAATATATTTCAAAGGAGTTTCAAAAAACTGATTTTACTCACTTCATGAAATCAAATTCACTCAAACTGATCTTTATGTAAGGTGTATTATTTTTGGCACGGTGACCAAGGCACATAATTATAGATAATTTAGGATGAAATTACCCTTGTCCAATTCATTGATTAGCGGCAAGTAAATCATTTAGGCTAGGAAAGAAAGAAATACATTCAATCGGGAGAGATATAGTTTCCTTTTTTTCTCTACAAGGAGAGATACATGCAATGAGGTGAGAGATACTTTTCTTTTTTTGGAGGGTCAAGAACGGAATTACGAGGAATTAGAACAAATGCACCTTACATTATGAAATTTTATCAAAAAACAAATACACCTAATATATGATTATGTGATCCTATCTTGAAGATATGATTACGTGATCCAATTTTTTGGAAGAAATGCATGCAATGCCAATATTCTATTTGAAAGAGAGCCACTGTCGATTTCTTTAACTGCTTTGCAGTTGATTTGAGTGCCCAAGATAGTAATTTGTTCATAGTTTCAGACTGAAAATTTATCATCTAGAGGTGAGATTGTCAGGCTGCTAAGTTCAGCAGTATGATGGAGCTGCCTCCAAAAGACCCAGATTCATCAAGAAAGCTGTAAGTACTATGCTATAACACCACCAATCAACATGTGCTAAGCTAGAAACACATACAAAATAGATAGGTCCGTACAATACTAAAGCAGTTCACCAATCAAACCACAAAGCTAAGCCTCAAGAAGGCACTCACAGGTCTGTCAACTTCTGCGCCTCCTTAGAGCATCTCCAATAGAAGATGCAAATTTGGAGATGTAAAAATTTACATCTCAAAAAATGCCTTTTGCATTTCCAAAAAAGGCGAACTCCAACAGACGATGCAAAATGGAGATGTAAAACAGCTACTCCAATAGAAGATGCAAACTAGAGATGTAAAACCGGCCGCCGGCCGCGCGACTGCTGTTCGGCTGCTGTTCAGCCACTGCACAGCCGCATTTGCACATTGCATTTTCATAATTCTAGCAACAAAAGTGCATCATCAACCATAGTTTTAAATCCTACAAGCAGAATTCAATTGTCTCAAACGAAGTTGTTGGTCCAACAAATGAAAATGCACGTAGACATCACTCAATTTGCCTCCTCTCCGTTGTCACTAGTGCTATTGTGGACGGTGGTATGATCATCATCAATGGCATGTTTGTCGACGTTTTCTTGCGTTGAAGTCTCATTGCCGCGAACTCCACCGGAAGCACCTTCATTGCCACCTCCCGTGCCGCTCATGTTGCCACCGAAGCCACCTCCCATGCCACTCATCATGTTGCCGCCAAAGCCACCTCCCATGCCACTCATCATGTTGCCGCCGAAGGCACCTCCCATGCCACTCATCATGTTGCCACCGAAGCCACCTCCCATGCCACTCATCATGTTGCCGCCGAAGCCGCCTCCCATGCCGCTCATGTTGCCGCCGAAGCCACCACCCATGCCACCGAAGCCACCATCCATGTTGCCCCCAAAGACACCTCCCATGTTTCCACCAAATGCACCATTCATGGCACCACCCATCATGTTCATGTACCCGCCCATTCCACCTCCCATTCCTCCTCCCATGGCACCTCCCATCCCCCCTCCCATTCCTCCCATGGCACCTCCCATTCCTCCTCCCATCATGCTTCTCATGAGCATTTGCTTCTTCAAGAGCATTTCATCGCGACAAAGTTTGACATATGCCTTTGCCTTGGCATCAAGAGTAGATGTGTCCATGAACATAAACTTGAGTGCTTTCTCCTCGACCATCTTCATCTCCTCGGCCGCCGCCTTTCTCTCCTCAAGCTCCACCTTTCTCTCCTCGACCGCCGCCAACCTCTCTTTGGCCGCCGCCCTCTTATATCTCCTTGGCCAACACCCTCCGTCGCTCGCCTTCACTCCTCTCCTCTATTTCTTTGAGCTTCAACAATCTTTTTTCTTCCGCATACTCTTTCCTCGCCATGACAATGGCATCAAATCCTTCCTTGGGATCATTGACTCCGGCCTTGGTTCCCTTCACTTTCTTAGTTTCATCGGGCCTATACGATTTAGTCGCCGAGTGAGGGGTGGGGCTCCTTCTCTCATCACCGGGGACATCTTCTTCATCCTCCACCACCACACTCTTCTTCTTTGAAGCATCGAAAACTTCTCTAGTTTTCCACTTCTCCTCATCCTTGAGCTCTTTGAAGCAATGTTGGAAAGTGAAAGCTCTTCCTTTCTTCTTCCTCTTCTCTCCTTTGTTGTTCCTCTCTCGAAATAAGCCTTGCGCAATTATTTTCTACAAGAAAACAATCAACATGTCATCATCAAACTAGTCAACATTTCAACAATTGCGGAAAGTAGAGAAAGCACACATAAAGAGCAAATGATTATTACCAAGTCACTATGACAACAACCACTCAGGTTCATGCGATCAACATTTTCCAAGCAACCCGCCCACTTTTGAAATTCGGCGTTGATGGTGCCCCAACGTTGACGAAGGGAGTCACTTGAGCGATAGTGGCCGCTAGTGTTGCGCGCATCGAAGTAATCCTTGATGCGTTGCCAATATGTGTTGGCGGATTGGTAGGTCCCAACGGTTGCATCTTGAGAGACTTTCTCCCAAGCGATGCAAATCAACACATCTTCGGCGTTGGTATAATTTGCGGTTCTTCCCTTCATAACGAAGCCCTCATCATCCAGTCAAGATTGTCATCACCATATTGTGAAGTTTCATATTCTTGTGATGCATACTCATGTGAATAATCATCATTTGTCACATTTGTCGCGCGCATGAAAGCTTTATCATCGAGACTACAAATGGACGTACACGCAATCAACTACACATTCTATTGGAATCGACAATTGAAACAACAAAGAAATGCACAATTTTTTTTTACCTTTGCGACATATCATCGAACACGTTGGATGCGGTTGCCGTCGGCGTGGACACATCTTCCTCCATGGCCGCCGGCGGCGGCGGCGGAGGTGGATGAGGAGCTCCGCAGCCGGAGGAGGACACCATGGTCGGCAGCGGCTGCAATTCGCCCGCCGTAGCCGCGTCCGGCTTCGAGAGTTTCGCCGGCCGAGGTTGGTTCCCCGCCGGGTTGCGGCCTCGCGCCGCCGGCCGCTTCACGCCCCCACCGCGAGGCTTGGCGGCCCCCTTCTTCTTTGCAGCCTCCGGCGCGACGGCGACCGGCCGGGGTGGGGCAAATTGGCGCGGAGGCGGCTGCCGCGGCGGCGTCATGGAGGCGGAGGCGGCCGCATTGGAGAAAGTTGGCGCGGAGGCAGTGGCCGCGGCGAGGTGGGTCAGCGCACCGGCAGCGGAGTCGGAGAAGGAGGCGGGGTCATCGGCGTCGGCCATGGCGGCGGGCAGGAGGCGGGCGGGCGGGAGTCAGGCGGCCGCTGGTCACGCGGAAGGGATAGGAACTGGCAGTTGGGCAGTTGGCGGGCGGTCGCGTTTTTACATCTCCTGCAGGTGGAGATGCAAATTTGCACCGCGAGGTGTTGTAGTTTACATCTCCGGGAGGCGGAGATGTAATTTTTTTTTGCATCTACACCATCTGTTGGAGAGGTGTTTTTGGACTTTGAAGATGCAAAAGGTAGTTATTTTTGCATATACATCTTCTATTGGAGATGCTCTTAGCGGTCTGGAAGAACCCATCCTTCTGCCACTGGTCGAGCCCTCCAGGGGCGTCCATGGCGGCCACCACAACCCTCAAATCAAATCAAGAAGCTGGCAGCTCCAGACGCCAAAAACATACGAGTTTCTATGAACCCGAGACGTCTATTTTTAGTGTGTTTCTGCACATAAAGAAGGCTGTTGCCTGCTTATCCTCATGGTACTATTCCCTTCGTTTCTTTTTAGTCTCCATATAAAATTTGTCTGAAGTCAAACTTCATAAGATTTGACCAACTATATAAGAAAAAATATCAACATTCACAATATGAAATCAATATCATTAGATGCATCATGAAATTAGTTTTCATACTATATAACTTTTGTATTGTAAATGTTCATATTTTTAACATAAATTTGGTCAAACTTTACGTAGTTTGACTTCAAACAAATTTTATACGCAAAGTAAAAAGAAATGGAGGGGGTACTTATTGACACCAGATAATGTGGGAAAATACCATGAAATGCAGGTACGAATGTATGTGGGAAAGTACCACTAAATACAGGTACGAATGTAAGTGGGAAAGAACCATGAGATACAGGTATGGATAATTTAGCACCTGATACGATTTTGCACATACATCACATTCAGTATTTCTAGTAGCCCACCTTCTACCTCAGCTAACCGAATAGACCTTAGTTTTGGTCTCCCATCCCAACAACCATTACTACATACAACTTGCTATCCATCTCAAAAACATTACGCGTGCAACACAATCAATATATATTGATAGCTTATCAAGTACGGAGTAGTACTCCTATTATTGACTGAAAGTTAAAGTACCTCTTGTCTCCAAGAAACGTCCTGATTTCATCAATGAGTGGCTTCTCATCCCATGCCTCGTTAAATCTGGTAATAGATTTGCCTGTCCAATTGACTGAGGATGTTCTTGAGAATCTTCTTTATGTCGGGTTTAAGAGACACTGAAACGAACGCCCGTGTGTCGAATAACTGCCCTTCAAATCTGTTATACACAGCATTGGCTAGAGTGGTTTTCCCCAAACCTCCAAATCCAACAATCGAAACCACCTTGATTTGCATATTTGGTGGATCATCCTCTTGCATGATAAATCCAACGAGCTCGTCCCTCGAGTCATCTATTCCAACCAGCACCGCCTTATCTTCATACAGAGCTGACAATCGAGGGTCTATTGCCGCTGAGACCGCAACAGGATTCGTCAGCATTTGTCAGCATTTGGAGGGTCTATTGACAATTGTGTCTGTTTTTGCTTCCCAGAGCTGACATGCGTGAGGAAATTAAAGGTTTTCTTCCTTGAATCCAGTTGCTTGATTGATTTGCTTCAGAAGCCATGCAAATATGCAATGCAAGTCATACATGCATATACCACTTGCTCCCATCAGTGCATTCACATCGACATATCTCTCTACGTGGGTCTTACTCTTATCTCTGAACGAACTCGACGATTTGTTGCAAGTACAAGTTTATAATTAAATCCTTCAATCCTTGTTTGACAAGTCAAATACCCTGACAAGATCACTCAACCTGAACATTTATTCTTCTTCTTGCGGTTGTTCTCCGGGGACACGTCCGCATGGATGCAAGTTGCATTGCATTGCTTGCTTCTGTGTACATTATCTACGATTGAGTTAGAAGTTACCTAGATTAATCATTTTTTGTTATGCTTGATCATTTCGAGTAGGATATACTTCACTGAAATTTGAAGCTGGAAACAGCGTACTTTGCCCACAAAAAATAAAGGAAAGAGAAAGAAACAGTGCACTTGAAGCTCTGGTTTCAAATGTAAATATCAATATCCCACCGGACCTTTAATTTATGTTTTTTTTTGTGAAAATGCTCAGATCTATTAAAAAGTTCACCGGAAATACAAAGCACCTCGAACATAATAAAAATTACATCGAGATTCCGAGACTACTGAACGACCACTACTGCCATCAGAACGAGCTGCCGACGCGCCGCTGTCGCCGCTCTCCTACCGGAGCCGGCTTGACCTTGACGATGACAAACGGGAAGTCTTCATTAGAGGAGGCGAATCCACGGGCTCGTCGATGAAGCCTGGAGAGTTTGTCCTCGTCTCCTAGTGTTAGGGGAGGAAACAAGAGACAAAACACTCGTCCAATACTATCTTTAATTTATGTTGTTACTACATTTCCATTTATCTGATTTTCGCTTTTCTTTGAAAATGTATATAGAAGGTCAAAAGTCCCGTTACACCGCGGGGGTATCATCTAGTGCTTTCAAAATAAAGAGGTCCACCATGGTGATAACAAAGCCTAATAAAAACTATGCAAAATTGTTGTAACACACATGAACATATATACCCACATATTATAGTTTAAGTGGTCTTTGACTATGTCATGTATATTGTTAAGTCATATTATAGATATCTGATAGAGAATGGGGTCAGTTACCCAGATAACTCGATGTGGAAAATTAAGATGCCTCCCATAGTTAAAGTGTTCCTCTGGTTGGTGCTTCGAAATAGCATCGTGACTAAAGACAGCCTGGTTAGAAGGGGATGGGCTGGAGATAAAAACTGCCCTTTTGTGGGCGAGATGAGAGTATCAGCCATTTGTTTTTTTTGGGTGCTCTGTTGCTAAAATGCTTTGGAACATAATGAAATGTGCTTTTTGATTTGCATAATATACCTAACAATGTGCATGATATGTTTGATGTGTGGCTGAATTTTTTTAATAAAAATAAAAGAAACATGGCAGTTATTGGTATCTCTGCTATTTTCTAGACAATTTGAAAATTGAGAAATGGTGCTATTTTTACTGATCCTTGTCTTCCTGTTAATCTGATTGTTAAAATGTTTCATGATTGGTTTATCTTGCAGATAAATCTAGGAAGACAAGAAGTAATGAGGTGAGGCGTAAAAAGGGTTGAGATGACCGTTGGTGAAGTTTTCAGGGCTACGCTTGGATGGAGGACATCACGTAGGATCACTGCATGATGACTAACTTCCCACTCCCAAGATGAGCTCCTTTGGACTTTATTCAATGGTTGTTTGATATCTCTCACCCGTACCCCTGGTGGCGATTTTTGCGGCGATTTTTGCAGAACATAGTATCAAAACCTAGATATGTAGTTTGGTGATCTTAACATCATCCTGGAGGTCCAACATGTGGGCTTCCCAGGATGATGATGCTCTGAACCATTTTATGTAACCTGGGGCACCTCCCCCAAGCTTGGCACAAGCCAAGGGGAGTGCCCATACCCATGTGCTCAAGTTTCTTTCTTCGGTGATGATGGTGATGATGAAGTGGCGAGCTTGTCCTTCAGCTATAGCAGATACGTCAAGCTACGGTTGATGCTCCGAAGGGCGATGTTTTGCTCTTCCAACAAAATAACTTCACGAGTGAGAGATGTATTCTGAACAGAAACTATTTCAAAGACTCTTAGGGCTTCAATTACGGATGGGGAGAGATGATCATATAAGGGTTGAAGTATATCTCTCTTCTCTGCGGGCTCCTCCATGGGAATCGCTTGCCCTCCTTCTGGAGCCTGGGTTCCATCAATTTCCTCGACCTTGTCCTCCTTGCCATCGTCTTCCTCTCCCGACGACCACTCGTAGTAAACCTCGCTGTAAGGGCGTTTGCCCGGCGATGGTTGCACAATACGGTGCTTGGTACGGAGCTTTTTGGGAGCCATGGCGATCTAGATCTGTCAGGAAAATAGCACGAAACAAGAACATGGGAGATTTCTGCGATGCGGTGGTCAAAACATACGGGAGTATATATAAAGAATTTTTATCTTGCAAAACAAGTATTCCAGAGAAAAACGGAGTCGGGAAGGCTCACGAGGGGCCCACGAGCCACCAGGGCGCGCGTGGGGGGGTGACGCGCCATGGTGCCTCGTGGGCACCAGGTGGGTCCCCTCGGCTGCTTTTTATTTTTGTATTTTTTCTAATATTCCAAAACTGATAGAAAATAGTTTTATGGAATTTTTGGAGTCGGTTTACTTACCGTATCACATACCTACCCCTTTTCAGGGTTCTGGAGCGTTCCGGAAGGTCTCTCTTATGTATTCCTCCGGTGTAATTGTTTCAATAATATTAGTTTCAACATTAATAGGAGTACCTAAAATATAGTGCTTGATTCTTTGCCCATTCACCACTCTCGGATTAGTGCCTTCGGAGTTGTTTATTTTGATGGCTCCGGAGCGATAAACTTCTTCGATGATATACGGTCCTTCCCATTTAGAGAGAAGCTTTCCTGCAAAGAATCTCAAACGAGAATTGTACAATAGAACTTGCTCACCCACCTTGAATTCCCGTTTTTGAATTCTTCTATCATGCCATCTTTTAACTTTTTATTTAAACAATTTGGCATTTTCATAAGCTTGGGTTCTCCATTCATCTAATGAGCTAATATCAAATAACCTCTTTTCACCGGCAAGTTTAAAATCGTAATTGAGTTCTTTAATTGCCCAATATGCTTTATGTTCTAACTCAAGAGGTAAATGACATGCTTTTCCATAAACCATTTTATAAGGAGACATACCCATAGGATTTTTATAGGCAGTTCTATAAGCCCATAATGCATCGTCAAGTTTCTTAGACCAATTCTTTCTAGATCTATTGACGGTTTTTTGCAAAATTAATTTTATTTCTCTATTGCTCAATTCTAATTGACCACTAGATTGAGGGTGATAGGGAGATCCAATTCTATGGTTGACATCATATTTAGCAAGCAGTTTATAGAATGCACCATGAATAAAATGCGAACCACCATCAGTCATTAAATATCTAGGGACTCCAAACCTAGGAAAAATAACTTCTTTAAGCATTTTAATAGAAGTGTTATGATCGGCACTACTAGTTGGAATAGCTTCTACCCACTTAGTAATGTAATCAACAGCAACTAAAATATGAGTATATCCATTGGATTTAGGAAAATGTCCCATATAATCAAATCCCTAAACATCAAATGGTTCAATAGCAAGTGAATAATTCATAGGCATTTCCTGACGTCTACCAACATTACCAATTCTTTGACATTCATCACAAGATAAGACAAACTTATGAGCATCCTTGAAAAGACTAGGCCAATAAAAATCAGATTGTAATACCTTGTGTGCAGTTTTGACTCCCGCATGGTGTCCTCCGTAAGCTTCGGAATGACACTTCCGTAGGATTTGTTCCTCTTCATGCTCAGGTATATAATGTCTAATAATACCATCTACTCCTCCTTTATAAAGATGTGGGTCATCCCAAAAGTAATGTCTTAAATCATAGAAGAGCTTTTTCTTTTGTTGGTATGTGAAACTAGGTGGTATAAATTTAGCATCAATATAATTAGCATAATCCGCATACCAAGGAGTGTTATGAGAAGCATTTATGACAGCTAATTGTTCATCAGGAAAATCATCATTAATAGGAAGCGGGTCATCAAGAACATTTTCCATTCTAGACAAATTATCTGCTACTTCTCAACTCCCTTTCTATCAATAATATGCAAGTCAAATTCTTGTAGCAATAGAACCCACCTAATGAGTCTAGGTTTAGCATCTTTCTTTTCCATAAGATATTTAATAGCAGCATGATCGGTGTGAACAGTTACTTTAGAATCAACTATGTAAGATCTGAATTTATCACATGCAAACACAACTGCTAGAAATTCCTTCTCTGTAGTAGCATAATTTCTTTGAGCACTGTCTAGAGTTTTACAAGCATAATGGATAACATTTAATTTCTTATCAACTCTCTGTCCTAGAACAACACCAACAGCATAATCACTAGCATCACACATAATTTCAAAAGGCAAGTTCCAATCAGGTGGTTGAACAATAGGTGTAGTGGTTAAGGCTTTCTTAAGTGTTTCAAAGGCTTCTACACAATCATCATCAAAAACAAATGGAACATCTTTTTGCAAAAGATTGGTAAGATGTCTAGAAATTTTAGAGAAGTCTTTAATAAACCTCCTATAGAAACCAACATGACCAAGGAAACTTCTTATACCTTTAATATCTTTAGGACATGTCATTTTCTCAATAGCATCAACCTTAGCTTTATCAACTTCAATACCTCTTTCAGAAATTTTATGCCCCAAGACAATACCTTCATTCACCATAAAGTGGCACTTCTCCCAATTCAAGACAAGATTAGTCTCTTCACATCTCTGCAAAACTCGATCAAGGTTGCTTAAGCAATCATCAAAAGAAGTTCCGTAAACGAAAAAATCATCCATGAAAACCTCAACAATCTTTTCACAAAAGTCAGAGAATACAGCAGTCATACATCTTTGAAAGGTAGCAGGTGCATTGCATAAACCAAAAGGCATACGTCTATAAGCATAAGTTCCAAAAGGACAAGTAAAGGTGGTTTTCTCTTGATCGGATTGTGATACATGTATTTGAGAGAAACCAGAATATCCATCTAGGAAACAAAAGTGTGTATGCTTAGACAATTTTTCTAACATTTGATCGATAAAAGGTAAGGGGTAATGATCTTTTCTAGTAGCTTTGTTTAATTTTCTAAAATCAATTACCATCCTATAACCAGTTACAATTCTTTGCGGAATGAGTTCACTTTTATCATTAGGAACAACGGTAATACCTCCTTTCTTTGGGACACAATGAACGGGACTTACCCATCTACTATCAGCTATGGGATAGATTATACCTGCTTCCAGAAGCTTTAATATTTCAGTTCTTACCACCTCTTTCATCTTAGGATTTAATCGTCGTTGGTGGTCGACAACTGGTTTAGCATCAGGCTCCATATTAATTTTTTGCTGACATAGAGTGGGACTAATGCCCTTAAGATCATCAAGAGTATATCCAATAGCAGCTCGGTGCTTCCTCAGAGTTTTCAATAATCTCTTTTCTTCATACTCTGAAAGGTTAGCACTGATAATAATAGGATATACCTTCTTTTCATCTAGATAAGCATATTTCAATGTATCAGGCAATTGCTTCAATTCAAATACAGGGTCACCCTTAGGTGGAGGAGGGCCTCCAAGAGTTTCAACAGGAAAATTGTGTTTAAGGATAGGTGGTTGATCAAAGAACATCGTATCTATTTCATTTCTTTCATTCATATGCATATCGTTTTCATGGTCTTGCAAATATTGTTCTAACGGATCAGTAGGAGGTACGGCAATAGAAGCAAGACCAATAATTTCATCTTTACTAGGCAATTCTTTATCATGAGGTTGTCTACGAAACTTGGAGAAATTAAACTCATGAGACATACCACCAAAATCAACACTAATAGTTTCTTTAGCACAATCAATCTTGCCATTAACAGTGTTCAAGAAAGGTCTACCAAATATAATGGGACAAAAATCATCTTGTGGAGAACCGAGGACTAGAAAATCAGTAGGGTATTTTATTTTTCCACACAAGACTTCAACATCTCTAACGATCCCAAGAGGTGTAATGGTATCTCTGTTTGCAAGCTTAATAGTAACATCAATATCCTCTATTTCAACAGGTGCAATATCATTCATAATTTCTTGATATAAGGTAAACGGAATAGCACTCACACTAGCACCCAAATCACACAAGCCATGATAACAATGATCCCCTATTTTAACAGAGACAACAGGCATGCCTACTACATGTCTGTTTTTATCTTTAGGATCTGGTTTAGCAATTCTAGCTGCTTCATCACAGAAGTAAATAACATGTCCATCTAAATTATCGACCACGAGATCTTTAACCATAGCAACATTAGGTTCAACTTTAATTTGTTCAGAGGGTCTAGGTGCTCTAATATTACTTTTGTTAACCACAGTTGAAACTTTAGCATGTTCCTTAATCCTAACAGGAAAAGGTGGTTTCTCAATATAAGCAGTAGGCACAACTGGATCAACATGGTAAATAATTGTTTCTTCTTTAACACTAACGGGTTCCTCAATCTTTTCTTTAACAGGGGGATGATATTTAAACCACTTCTCCTTAGGGAGGTCAACATGAGTAGCAAATGATTCTCAAAAGGAGGCTACTATCTCAGAGTCAAGTCCATATTTAGTGCTAAACTTATGAAAATCATCGGTAGCCATAAAAGATTTAACACAATCAAACTCAAGTATTATACATGACTCATTACCTTTGTCGAGTTCCCAATCTTCAGAGTTGCGTTTAATTCTTTCCAGAAGATCCCATCTGAATTCAATAGTTTTCTTCATAAAGGAGCCAGTCGAAGAAGAATCGAGCATGGTTCGATCATCATGAGAAAGTCGAGCATAAAAATTCTGTAAGATAATTTCTCTTGAGAGCTCATGATTGGGGCATGTATGCAACATATACTTAAGCCTCCCCCAAGCTTGAGCGATGCTTTCTCCTTCACGAGGCCAAAAATTATATATATAATTCCGATCACGATGAACCAAATGCATAGGATAAATTTTTTAGTGGAATTCCAGTTTCAATCGGTTCCAGTCCCATGTATCAGTATCATCACATAGCCTATACCATGTCAATGCCTTTCGCTCCAAAGATAAAGGGAATACTTTCTTCTTAACTCCATCTCCGGATAAACCTGCAAGCTTAAACAATCCACAAATTTCATCTACATAGATCAAGTGCATATCAGGATGTATCGTTCCATTTCCTGCATAAGGATTAGCTAGCAGTTTCTCTATCATACCCGAAGGAATCTCATAATAAATATTTTCAGTAGGTGCAGTAGGTGGAGGGGCAACTATTTGTGCTTCTGGTCGAGGTGAAGATACCCCGAACAAACCCCTCAAAGGATTACTCTCCATAGTGACAAGCAACAGTAAATTTCAGCACGTAATATAAATGTTTCCATACCAAATTCCACTCACCAAAGGCGCTTCACTCCCCGGCAACGGCGCCAGAAAAGAGTCTTGATGACCCACAAGTATAGGGGATCAATCGTGGTCCTTTCGATAAGTAAGAGTGTCGAACCCAATGAGAAGCAGAAGGAAATGACAAGCGGTTTTCAGCAAGGTGTTTTCTGCAAGCACTGAAATTATCGGTAACGAGTAGTTTGATAGCAAGATAATTTGTAACAAGTGACAAGTAGCAATAGTAACAAAGAGTGCAGGAAGGTGGACCAATCCTTTTTGTAGCAAAGGACAAGCCGGAACGATTTCTTATAATAAGCAAAGCGTTCTCGAGGACACATGGGAATTTCATCTAGTCACTTTCATCATGTTGGTTTGATTCGCGTTTGCTACTTTGATAATTTGATATGTGGGTGGACCGGTGCTTAGGTGCTGTTCTTACTTGAACAAGCCTCCCACTTATGATTAACCACCTTCGCAAGCATCCGCAACTACGAAAGAAGAATTAAGATAAATCTAACCATAGCATTAAACATGTGGATCCAAATCAGCCCCTTACGGAATAGCGCATAAACTAGGGTTTAAGCTTCTGTCACTCTAGCAACCCATCATCTAATTACTACTCCACAATGCATTCCCTTAGGCCCAAAGATGGTGAAGTGTCATGTAGTCGACGTTCACATGACACCACTAAGAGAATCAACAACATACATATCATCAAAATATCGAACGAATACCAAATTCACATGATTACTTATGACAAGACTTCTCCCATGTCCTCAAGAACAAAAGTAACTACTCACAAATCATCTTCATGCCCAAGATCAGAGGGGTATTGAATAGCATATTAGATCTGAACATATAATCATCCACCAAAAAAACCACCTAGCATCAACTACAAGATGTAATTAACACTACTAGCAACCCACAGGTACCAATCTGAGGTTTTGAGACAAATATTGAATACAAGAGATGAACTAGGTTTGAGATGAGATGGTGCTGGTGAAGATGTTGATGAAGATTGGTCCTCCCACGATGAGAGGATCATTGGTGATGTCGATGGCGACGATTTCCCCCTCCCGGAGGGAAGTATCCCCGGCAGAATCTCTCCGCCAGAGAGCAAAAGTGCTCCTGCCCAAGTTCCGCCTCGAGACGGCGGTGCACCGTCCCAAAAGTGTTCGCTATATTTTTTCTAGGGCAAATGGACTTACATACCAGAAAATGGGGGCCAGAGGCTGGCCAGGGGCCCCACGAGATACCAGGGCGCGCCCTGGTGCCTCGTGGGCACCTGGGTGGCCCCCTCTAGTACTTCTTGCTTCCAGTATTTTTTATTTATTCCAAAATAAATCTCTGTGAAATTTCAGCTCATTTGGAGATGTGCAGAATAGGTATCTCTAACATAGCTTTTTCAGGTCCAGAATTCCAACTGCCAGCAATCTCCCTCCTTTTGTAAATCTTGCATATTAAGAGAGAAAAGGCATTAGAATTGCTCCACAAAGTGTTATATTGATTAAAAACACTATAAATAACAGTAGCAAAATATGATGCAAAATGGACGTATCAGGGGCGCGCCCTGTTGCCTTGTCACCTCCTCGTCTGGCTTCTGGTCCTCCCCCGAAGCTTGTAGGGTCCCTTATGGTCCATAAAAAATCACAAAAAAGTTTCGTAGCGTTTGGACTCTTTTTAATAGGGATTTCCTGAAATGCCAAAAACAAGCAGAAAACGGTCACTAGTAGAAAATAGGGCTTTCGTCACAGCTCGATCTACACATTAGTCCCGGTTGTATTACGAACCGGGACTAATGTGAGCATTAGTCCCGGTTCGAACGGCTAGGGCGCTGGTCGGGCATTAGTCCCGGTTCAAATGGGACCTTTAGTCCCGGTTGGAGACACCAACCGGGACTAAAGGGGTTGAGGCTTTAGTCCCGGTTGTACCGTAGCTAGCCTTTTTTTTTGTTTTTGCATTTGTTTTCTGTTTTTAGTTTCTCTTTTAAATTGCTTATATCTTTTAGGATATTTGATGTTTTTGAGTGATTCTTTTTGCATTGGATTCAAAATTTTGTCTAGTTTCTATTTGTGCCATTAGTTTTCAAATTTGAATGGTTTAAATTTGAATTTATTCAAATTTGCTTCAAACCCTAAATTGTGAATAACTTGAGTTTACAAATAGTTTTTAATTTAATTCTTTTTGCTCCTAGTCACGTGTTAGATTGTTGTCACAGTAATATTTATTTGGTTATTTTTAGAATAATTTAAATTAGGATTTTAATTAAAACAATACTGTTTTGCTTATATAGTTGTTTTAGTCATTTAATTGTTGTTATTTTATTATTTTTAGTTAGTTCTTTCTGTAGAATTTAACATGTTGTAGTATGGTGCATATTGAATGCACAAAAAGTCTGGAGTTGAAATAAGTTTAAAAAAATGAAATGCCTTTGTAACAGACGAGTTTTCGTCCGAAACCTTGATACTTCGAAGGAGATGGTCCAGTTTGTACATGAAGTGCATCCAGTTTTTGCCGTAACCCTCTCAACTTTGTAGCACATGCTATGTGGGTGAAATGATGATACCATGCCAAGTTTCAACCTTTTCAGAGTTCATTTGTAGGGCTTTTCAATTTCAGGGTCATTTAGCTCAAAAAAAATCATTAAATGCATGAAAAACAGCAAATGAAGTTAGAAAAGGTTGAAATTTGAGGATGTGGCTTTGAATGGTGCATATTGAATGCACAAAAAGTCTGGAGTTGAAATAAGTTTAAAAAAATGAAATGCCTTTGTAACAGACGAGTTTTCGTCCGAAACCTTGATACTTCGAAGGAGATGGTCCAGTTTGTACACGAAGTGCATCCAGTTTTTGCTGTAACCCTCTCAACTTTGTAGCACATGCTATGTGGGTGAAATGATGATACCATGCCAAGTTTCAACCTTTTCAGAGTTCATTTGTAGGGCTTTTCAATTTCAGGGTCATTTAGCTCAAAAAAATCATTAAATGCATGAAAAATAGCAAATGAAGTTAGAAAAGGTTGAAATTTGAGGATGTGGCTTTGAATGGTGCATATTGAATGCACAAAAAGTCTGGAGTTGAAATAAGTAAAAAAAATGAAATGCCTTTGTAACAGACGAGTTTTCGTCAGAAACCTTGATACTTCGAAGGAGATGGTCCAGTTTGTACACGAAGTGCATCCAGTTTTTGCCGTAACCCTCTCAACTTTGTAGCACATGCTATGTGGGTGAAATGATGATACCATGCCAAGTTTCAACCTTTTCAGAGTTCATTTGTAGGGCTTTTCAATTTCAGGGTCATTTAGCTCAAAAAAATCATTAAATGCATGAAAAATTGCAAATGAAGTTAGAAAAGGTTGAAATTTGAGGATGTGGCTTTGAATGGTGCATATTGAATGCACAAAAAGTCTGGAGTTGAAATAAGTTAAAAAAAATGAAATGCCTTTGTAACAGATGGGTTTTCGTCCGAAACCTTGATACTTCGAAGGAGATGGTCCAGTTTGTACACGAAGTGCATCCAGTTTTGGCCGTAACCCTCTCAAAATTTTAGGACAAGCTATGTGGGTGAAATGATGATACCATGCCAAGTTTCAACCTTTTCAGAGTTTATTTGTACTGCTTTCAAATTAAGGGTCATTTAGCTCAAAAAAATCAGTAAATGCATGAAAAATAGCAAATGAAGTTAGAAAGGGTTGACTCTGGCTTGGTTAACCTTAGTTGTGACTCTGGCTGGGACGGTGCTAGCAGATGTAGTCAACGGTATGATTGGATGGACACCAACCCGGACTAAAGGGGTTCTGAAATTTTCAAACTCCCCCCCCCGTGGACCGCCTTATTTAGTTTTGTAGAAAATAAACAAAAATGACAAAATCTTCAAAAAATAAAATCCTTTGAGATGTAGTTAGGTTTTAGTGTCTAGTTGGTATAGAAATTTTGAAATATGAATTTGACCTTTTTGGCAAAAAAACGAAAAAAATTGTAAAACGGCCATAACTTTTGCGTACGACGTCGAAAAAAAAGTTTAATATATAAAAAAAAACTAGAGAAAAATTGGGACTCGATTTCACCGGGCTTTACCCGGTGAAGTTTTCTCAGATTCTCAAAATTCCAAAAGTAAAAAAAGTTATTTCAAAAAGAAGATTTTTTCAAAAAGATTTTTTTAAAAAATTAATTTTATTTAAAAATAAATAAATGATGTCATATTTGGATTCCTCACATTTTTCTAATAAAAATGGATATATTATTTGACGAATCTCGATTTACAGATTTAAAGATATTAATTATGCCATATTAAATGAAAAATAGCAAAAAAATTAAATAAATAATATTATTACTTATTTTATGTTCATTGAAATTTAATATTATTATTACTTATTTTGATTATTTTAATAATTGTTTTTAATTCAAAAAATTAAATCATGTGACATCAAGACCTAAGGGTTAATAGGATTGATAGCTTACTATTGTCAGGAAAACAACAAGTGCACACTTGGGAACTCGACAAAGGTAATGAGTCAGGTATAATACTTGAGTTCGATTGTGTTAAATCTTTTATGGCCACCGATGCTTTTCATAAGTTTAGCACTAAATATGGACTTGACTCTGAGATAGTAGCTTCCTTTTGTGAATCATTTGCTACTCATGTTGATCTCCCTAAGGAGAAGTGGTTTAAATATCATCCCCCTGTTAAAGAAAAGATTGGGGAACCTGTTAGTGTTAAAGAAGAAACAATTGTTTACCATGTTGATCCAGTTGTGCCTACCGCTTATATTGAGAAACCACCTTTTCCTATTTGGATTAAGGAACATGCTAAAGTTTCAACTGTGGTTAACAAAAGTAATATTAGAGCACCTAGACCCTCTGAACAAATTAAAGTTGAACCTAATATTGTTATGGTTAAATATATCTTGGTTGATAATATAGATGGGCATGTTATTTACCTCTGCGATGAAGCAGCTAGAATCGCTAAACCTGATCCTCAAGATAAAAATAGACCCGTTGTGGGCATGCCTGTTGTTTCAGTTAAAATAGGAGATCATTGTTATCATGGCTTATGTGATTTGGGTGCTAGTGTGAATGCTATTCCGTTTACTTTATATCATGAAATTATGCATGATATTGCACCCGTTGAAATAGAAGACATTGATGTTACTGTTAAACATGCAAACAGAGATACCATTACACCACTTGGGATTGTTAGAGATGTTGAAGTCTTGTGTGGAAAAATAAAATACCCTACTGATTTTCTAGTTCTTGGTTCTCCACAAGATGATTTTTGTCCCATTATATTTGGTAGACCTTTCTTGAACACTGCTAATGCTAAGATTGATTACGCTAAGGAAATTGTTAGCGTTAATTTTGGTGGTATGTCTCATGAGTTTAATTTCTTTAAGCTTCGTAGACAACCTCATGATAAAGAATTGCCTAGTAAAGATGAAATTATTGGTCTTGCTTCTATTGCCGTACCTCCTACTGATCTGTTAGAACAATATTTGCTAGACCATGAAAACAATACGCATATGAATGAAAGAAATGAAATAGATAAGATGTTCTTTGATCAACCTCCTATCCTTAACCATAATTTGCCTGTTGAAACTCTTGGAGGTCCTCCTCCACCTAAAGGTGACCCTGTGTTTGAATTGAAGCAATTACTTGATACATTGAAATATGCTTACCTTGATGAAAAGAAGATATATCATGTTATTATTAGTGCTAACCTTTCAGCGCATGAAGAAAAGAGGTTACTAAAAACTCTAAGGAAGCACCGAGCTGCTATTGGATATACTCTTGATTAATATGGAGCTTGATGCTAAACCAGTTGTCGACCACCAACGACGATTAAATCCTAAGATGAAAGAGGTGGTAAGAACTAAAATATTAAAACTTCTGGAAGCAGGTATAATCTATCCCATAGCTGATAGTAGATGGGTAAGTCCCGCTCATTGTGCTCCTAAGAAAGGAGGTATTACCGTTATTCCTAATGATAAAAATGAACTCATTCCACAAAGAATTGTAACTGGTTATAGGATGGTACTTGATTTTAGAAAATTAAACAAAGCTACTAGAAAAGATCATTACCCCTTACCTTTTATTGATCAAATGTTAGAAAGATTGTCTAAGCATACACACTTTTGTTTCCTAGATGGTTATTCTGGTTTTTCTCAAATACCTGTATCACAACCCGATCAAGAGAAAACCACCTTTACTTGTCCCTTGGGAACTTATGCTTATAGACGTATGCCGTTTGTATTATGCAATGCACCTGCTACCTTTCAAAGATGTATGACTGCTATATTCTCTGACTTTTGTGAAAAGATTGTTGAGGTTTTCATGGATGATTTTTCCGTTTACGGAACTTCTTTTGATGATTGCTTAAGCAACCTTGATCGAGTTTTGTAGAGATGCGAAGAAACTAATCTTGTCTTAAATTGGGAGAAGTGCCACTTTATGGTGAATGAAGGCATTGTCTTGGGACATAAAATTTCTGAAAGAGGTATTGAAGTTGATAAAGCTAAGGTTGATGCTATTGAGAAAATGCCATGTCCTAAAGATATTAAAGGTATAAGAAATTTCCTTGGTCATGCTGGTTTCTATAGGAGGTTTATCAACGAGACTTCTCTAAAATTTCTAGGCCTCTTACCAATCTTTTGCAAAAAGATGTTCCATTTGTTTTTGATGATGATTGTCTAGAAGCCTTTGAAACACTTAAGAAAGCCTTAACCACTGCACCTATTGTTCAACCACCTGATTGGAACTTGCCTTTTGAAATTATGTGTGATGCTAGTGATTATGCTGTTGGTGCTATTCTAGGACAAAGAGTTGATAAGAAATTAAATGTTATCCATTATGCTAGTAAAACTCTAGACAGTGCCCAAAGAAACTATGCTACTACTGAAAAAGAATTTCTAGCAGTCGTGTTTGCATGTGATAAATTCAGATCTTATATAGTTGATTCTAAAGTAACTGTTCACACCGATCATGCTGCTATTAAATATCTTATGGAAAAGAAAGATGCTAAACCTAGACTCATTAGGTGGGTTCTACTGCTACAAGAATTTGACTTGCATATTATTGATAGAAAGGGAGCTGAGAATCCTGTAGCAGATAATTTGTCTACAATAAAAAATGTTCTTGATGACCAACTACCTATTAATGATGATTTTCCTGATGAACAATTAGCGGTCATAAATGCTTCTCGTAACACTCCTTGGTATGCAGACTATGCTAATTGCATTGTAGCTAAATATATACCACCTAGTTTCACATACCAACAAAAGAAAAAGTTTTTCTTTGATTTAAGACATTACTTCTGGGATGACCCACATGGTTATAAAGAAGGAGTAGATGGTATTATTAGACGTTGTATACCTGAGCTTGAACAGGAACCAATCCCACGGAAGTGTCACTCCGAAGCTTACGGAGGACACCATGCGGGACACAGAACTGCACACAAGGTATTACAATCCGGTTTTTATTGGCCTACTCTTTTCAAGGATGCTCGTAAGTTTGTCTCCTCTTGTGATGAATGTCAAAGAATTGGTAATGTTGGTAAACGTCAGGAAATGCCTATGAATTATTCAGTTGCTGTAGAACCATTTGATGTTTTGGGATTTGATTATATGGGACCTTTTCCTAAATCCAATGGGTGTACTCATATTTTAGTTGCTGTTGATTACGTTACTAAGTGGGTAGAAGCTATTCCAACTAGTAGTGCTGATCATAACACTTCTATTAAGATGCTTAAAGATGTTATTTTCCCAAGGTTTGGAGTCCCTAGATATTTAATAACTGATGGTGGTTCACATTTTATTCATGGTGCATTCCGTAAATTGCTTGCTAAATATGATGTCAACCATAGAATTGCATCTCCCTATCATCCTCAAACTAGTGGTCAAGTTGAATTGAGCAATAGAGAAATAAAATTAATTTTGCAGAAAACCGTCAATAGATCTAGAAAGAATTGGTCTAAGAAACTTGACGATGCATTGTGGGCTTATAGAACTACTTATAAAAATCCTATGGGTAAAAGCATGTCATTTACCTCTTTAGTTAGAACATAAGGCATATTGGGCAATTAAAGAACTAAATTATGATTTCAAACTTGCCGGTGAAAAGTGGTTATTTGACATTAGCTCATTAGATGAATGGAGAACCCAAGCTTATGAAAATGCCAAATTGTTTAAAGAAAAAGTTAAAAGATGGCATGATAGAAGAATTCAAAAATGGGAATTTAAGGTAGGTGAGCAAGTTCTATTGTACAATTCTTGTTTGAGATTCTTTGCAGGAAAACTCCTCTCTAAATGGGAAGGACCGTATATCATCGAAGAAGTTTATCGCTCCAGAGCCATCAAAATAAACAACTCCGAAGGCACTAATCCGAGAGTGGTGAATGGGCAAAGAATTAAGCATTATATTTCAGGTACCCCTATTAATGTTGAAACTAATATTATTGAAACAATTACACTGGAAGAATACATGAGGGAGACCTTCCGGAACACTCCAGAACCCTGAAAAGGAAGAGGTATGTGATACGGTAAGTAAACCGACTCCAAAAATTCCATAAAATTATTTTCTGTCAGTTTTGGAATATTTAAAAAATCCAAAAATAAGAAACAGCCGGGGGGACCCACCTGGTGCCCACGAGGCACCAGGGCGTGGCACCCCCTGGCAGATCCGAAAGTATGTCGTCCCAGGACTCAGATGGGGAGAGCTTCGTCTCGCACTATGTTGCAAATCCAAAGATCTATGGGGATATAGACCCCTATGGATGGTCCGAGGAGGAGGATCAAGATGCCAAAGTAAAGGGGACGGAGGACGCGAGTTCGGATGAAGACGATGCTCCTCTACCCCAACCAGGGGATATGCACGTGGAGTTCAAGAAGTCGAGCCTCCCAAACACAGTAAACAAATCTAAAATCCAATTTGTCCCATCCCATTTTCTCCAGGAAAGCAAGGAGGCATTATGTAAAAAGATATTGAAACTTGAGCAAGAGGTCAATGATTTGTGGGAAGAAAATTTCATCCTCAAACGTAAGCTGAGCAAGCTCACTACTTCACCACCACCATCATCACCGAAGAAGGGGACTTGAGCACATGGGTATGGGCACTCCCCTTGGCTTATGCCAAGCTTGGGGGAGGTGCCCCGGTATCGTATCACCATCACTTTTATTATCATTACCTATTTTTAGTTCGATCCTTAGTTATTTCGTGATGTAGTTGAATAAAAGTTTAGTATGATCTATTTTCAAGTGTTAGGTTCATGATCTATCCATCTATGTAATCAAGTTGAGAGCTATATAATAAAGAGTAGTTTGAGTTTATGCTTCTTTACTTTCATGTTTCAATCATAGCAATGAAAATAATGAAAAAGATCATATGCTAATCTTATGGAAAGTAATGACATTACATAAAGAAAAGTATAAGTGGTAAAATTTATTGGAAGTTAACAAACATAGTATTAGTCAATGATGCAATTCATGAAAGAATTAATAAGGGAAGAGAAGATTCACATGCAAATATACTATCTTGGACATCTTTTATGATTGTGAGCCCCCATCAAGTATTTTATGTCAAATTGTTGACGCTGGACAAGGAAGACAACGTAATGATTTATGTTTGTTCATATTCACATAGAAGTTATATTGTTATAGATCCTCCAACATGTGGTGCTTGCCAATATCTTTGCTAGCCAAAAATTCGCACCAAGTAGAGATACTACTTGTGCATCCAAACCCCTTAAACCCAGTTTCATGCCATGAGAGTCCACTATATCTACCTATGGATTGAATAAGATCCTTCAAGTAAGTTGTCATCGGTGCAAAAAAGTAATAAAAATTTCCTCTTAATATGTCAGAACTTTTATTGTAAGGGAAATAAGCTTTGTACGAACTTGTGATGGTAAAGAAATAAAAGCGACAGACTGCATAATAAAGGTTGATATCACAAGGGGCAATATAAAGTGATGTTTCTTTGCATTAAGAGCTCTTGCATCCAAAAACAAAAAGCACATGACAACCTCTACTTCCCTCTGCGAAGGGCCTATCCTTTACTTTTATGTATTTACTTTTTATGCAAGAGTCAATAGTGTTCTCCTCTACTTCCTTTTTATTTTTCTCTTTTGCAAGCATCATGTGGTGGGGAAAGATCTAGGCACATATATCCAGTTGGATATGAGTGATCATGATTTATTATTGTTGACATCACCCTTGAGGTGAATCAGTTGGGAGGCGAAATCATAAGCCCCTATCTTTCTATGTGTCTGGCTGAAACTTTTGCTCCATATATATGTCGTGAGTGTTAGCAATCGTAGAAGACTAAATGATGGTTGAGTATGTGGACTTGCTAAATAGCTCCTACATGAGACCCTTCCTGAAAATATGATGAATTGCAATTGCATTGTTGACTGAGAACATAGTTTGTTAGTTTTCAAGAAAGTTTATGCCTTGTACTCCATTGTTGTGATGAATTGTTACTTGTTCATGAGAAGTTTATGATAATAAATATTGCTGTTATAATAATGATCATGATGCTTCTATGTCCGTATTTTGTTTTTATCGACACCTCTCTCTCTAAACATGTGGACATGATTATCGATATCGGCTTTCGCTTGAGGACTAGCGAGGTCTAAGCTTGGGGGAGTTGATACGTCCATTTTGCATCATGTTTTACTACTATTATTTATAGTGTTTTTAATCAATATAACACTTTGTGGAGCAATTCTAATGCCTTTCTCTCTTAAAATGCAAGATTCACACAAGGAGGGAGAATGCCGGCAGCTGGAATTCTGGACCTGAAAAATCTCTGTCAAGATACCTATTCTGCACATCTCCAATGAGCTGAAATTTTTTGGAGAATTATTTTGGAATATATAAAAAATATTGGAAGCAAAAAGTACCAGAGGGGACCACCCAGGTGCCCACGAGGCACCAGGGCGCGCCACCCCCCCAGGCACGCCCTGGTACCTCGTGGAGCCCCTGGCCCACTTCTGGCCCCCATTTTCTGGTATATAAGTGCATTTGACCTAAAAAAATTATAGAGAAGAATTTCGGGACGGTGCGCCGCCGTCTCGAGGCGGAACTTCGGCAGGAGCACTTTTGCTCTCCGGCGGAGAGATTCTGTCGGGGATACTTCCCTCCGGGAGGGGGAAATCGTCGCCATCGACACCACCAGCGATCCTCTCATCGTGGGAGGACTAATCTTCATCAACATCTTCACCAGCACTATCTCATCTCAAACCCTAGTTCATCTCTTGTATTCAATCTTTGTCTCAAAACCTCAGATTGGTACCTGTGGGTTGCTAGTAGTGTTGATTACATGTTGTAGTTGATGCTTGTTGGTTTACTTGGTGGAAGATTATATGTTCAGATCTATTATGCTATTCAATACCCCTCTGATCATGAACATTTTTATGGCTTGTGAGTAGTTACTTTTGTTCTTGAGGACATGGGAGAAGTCTTGTCATAAGTAATCATGTGAATTTGGTATTCGTTCGATATTTTGATGATATGTGAATGTCGACTACATGACACTTCACCATCTTTGGGCCTAAGGGAATGCATTGTGGATTAGTAATTAGATGATGGGTTGCTAGAGTGACAAAAGCTTAAACCCTAGTTTATGCGCTATTCCGTAAGGGGCTGGTTTGGATCCACACGTTTAATGCTATGGTTAGAGTAATCTTAATTCTTCTTTCGTAGTTGCGGATGCTTGCGAGAGGGGGTAATCATAAGTGGGAGGCTTGTCCAAGTAAGGGCAGCACCCAAGCACCGATCCACCCACATATCAAATTATCAAAGTAGCGAACGCGAATCGAACAAACATGATGAAAGTGACTAGATGAAATTCCCATGTGTCCTCGAGAATGCTTTACTTACTATAAGAGATCGTTCCAGCTTGTCCTTTGCTACAAAAAGGATTGGGCCAACTTGCTGCACTCTTTGTTACTATTGTTACTTGTCACTTGTTACAAATTATCTTGCTATCAAACTACTCGTTACCGATAATTTCAGTGCTTGCAGAAAACACCTTGCTGAAAACCGTTTGTCATTTCCTTCTGCTCCTCGTTGGGTTCGACACTCTTACTTATCGAAAGGACTACGATTGATCCCCTATACTTGTGGGTCATCACCTATCTGAAATCAACCCAACTTTTTAGGGTGACAAGTCATGGCCATGCTTGGGCTCCATGCCAAGTTTGAACCATTTTCAACAAAGTTTACAAGTTTTGTCACGTGCGGCCAGATTTCGGGCATTTTTTATCGAAAAACCCAAGAAAATGTTAAACCTGTCCAAACTGAAAACCATTGTGCATGCATGCTTGATTTGGTCATGGGAGGCCATGAAAAAATATTGGGATCATTTCTAGACGGTGTAAACATGGAGGTGATCCAAGACCCGCCCTTCCGGGCTAGCCTGACACCCTCTGAAAGCACATGCTGGATTCTTGACCTATCTAAAATAGACCCAACTTTTTAGGGTGACAAGTCATGGCCATGCTAGGGCTCCATACCAAGTTTGATCATTTTTTTAGCAAAGTTTGCAAGTTCTGTCACGTGCGGCCAGTTTCGGGCATTTTTTTACCAAAAAATTCCAGAAAATGGAAAACATGTGTAAACTGAAAACCATTGGGCATGCGTGCTTGATTTGGTCATGGTATGCACTGAAAAAACTTGGGGGCAGTTCACATCTTTGATGATGTAGTTGCTTCACAAAGTGGACAATGTGTCACGAAGGATCAGGACAGAGCCAGCGGACGTACACGGATCGATGCTTCGGGAGGGAATCCAGTGTAGACCAATGCTCCAACTAGGTTTGGTGTGTAAACTAGGTCAACCCTAACACAAACAAAGTGGAAGGCATCATGTGCTACCCCTTTGGATGGATGTCTGGGGGGGGGGGTAGACCATCCGGGAGCTGTTTATTCGTCTTTTTCGATCAAAAAATGAAAAAACATGAAAATGTTGTCCAACCTGAAAACCATTGTGCATGCATGCTTATTTTGGTCATGGGATACCATGAAAAAAAGTTGGGATGATTTGTAGATGGTCTAATCATGGAGGTGCTCCGAGACGCGCCCTTTCGGGCTAGCCTGGCACCCTCCGAAAGCACATGCTGGTTTCTTGACCTATCTGAAATCAACCCAACTTTTTAGGGTGATAAGTCATGGCCATGCTTGGGATCCATACCAAGTTTGAACCATTTTTAGCAAAGTTTGCAAGTTTTGTCACGTGCGGCCAGATTTCGGGTATTTTCGACCGAGAAAACCAAGAAAATGGTAAACTTGTCCAAACTGAAAACCATTGTGCATGCATGCTTGATTTGGTCGTGGGAGGCCATGAAAAAATATTGGGATCATTTCTAGATGGTGTAAACATGGAGGTGCTCCGAGACGCGCCCTTCCGGGCTAGCCTGGCAACCTCTGAAAGCACATGCTGGATTCTTGACCTATCTAAAATCAACCCAACTTTTTAGGGTGACAAGTCAAGGTCATGCTAGGGCTCCATGCCAAGTTTGAACTATTTTCAGCAAAGCTTGCAAGTTCTGTCACATGCGGCCAGTTTCGGGCATTTTTGACCAAAAAATTTTTAAAAAATGGAAAACTTGTGTAAACTGAAAACCATTGTGCATGCGTGTTTGATTTGGTCATGGTATGCACTAAAAAAACTTGGGGGCAGTTCACATCTTTGATGATGTAGTTGCTTCACAAAGTGGACAGTGTAGCACGAAGGTTCAGGACGGAGCGAGCGGATGTACACGGATCGATGCTATGGGAGGGAATCTGGTGTAGACCAATGCTCCAACTAGGTTTGTTGTGTAAACTAGGTCCACCCTAACACAAACAAAAGTGGTAGGCATCTTGTGCTACCCCTTTGGATGGATGTCTAGGGGGGTAGACCATACGGGCGCTGCTTATTGGTCCTTTTCGATCAAAAAATGAAAAAAAACATGAAAATGTTCTCCAAGCTAAAAACCATTGTGCATGCATGCTTATTTTGGTCATGGGATGCCATGAAAAATAGTTGGGATCATTTGTAGATGGTCTAAACATGGAGGTTCTCTGAGACGCATTCTTCCGGGCAAGCCTGGCACCCTCCGAAAGCACATGCTGGTTTTTTGACCTATCTAAAATCAACCCAACTTTTTAGGTTGACAAGTCATCGCCATGCTAGGGCTCCATGCCAAGTTTGAACCATTTTCAGCAAGGTTTGCAAGTTTTGACACATGCGGCCAGATTTCAAGCAGTTTTGACCGAAAAACCCAAGAAATGGTAAACTTGTCCAAACTGAAATCATTGTGCATGCATGCTTGATTTGGTCATGGGAGGCCATGAAATTTTTTGGGATCATTTGTATATGGAGGTGCTTTGAGACGCACCCTTCCGGGCTATCCTGGCACCCTCCGAAAGCACATGCTGGTTTGTTGACCTATTTTAAATCAACCCAACTTTTTTGGGGTGACAAGTCATGGCCATGCTAGGGCTCCATGCCAAGGTTGAACCATTTTCAGCAAAGTTTGCAAGTTTTGTCACGTGCAGCCTGTTTTCGGGCATTTTCGACCGAAAAATTCCAGAAAATGGAAAGCTTGCCTAAACTGAAAACCATTTTTCATGCTTGCTTGATTTGGTCATGGCATTCAATGAAAAAAAGTTGGAAAATTTAGAAGGTCAAATTTTGAATTTTATCGTTGATATTTGTTTCACACAAAAAACATATTTGTGCACTTAAGAAATGTATTTTTTTTAGCACAACATATTGGATATTTTTTGGAAATCTTGGTGATAATGTTCCAACCTCCCATAACTCATGCAGAACACCTCTCCCGAAATCCCGTGATTACAGCTCCTCCCTCCTAACCACCCGTGGCATCCCGGCTGCCTACCACCTCCCACGACCACTTCAAGGTTAGATCAGAGCCGCCGGGCTCACACGCATTACCGGAGTCACCAGCCACCGCCCACCGCCAATGTCACCTGAAGAGCCGGACGCCACTGCTCTTCTCGCTGCCTCCTTCTTGTGTCAATGGGCCACTGCTCCTCTTGCCGCCGTCGAGCGTGATAGAGTCAGCTCTAGTGTGTGACCCAATTACCGCCGCCAGCAACTCAACGCCATCGTCTCCGAAACAAGGTATTACCTGATCATAGCTCTTATTAATCGTTGTCAGCCACACCTTTACTGGTTAAACCCTGATAGGTTTTGCCCAATTTATTCCAGTCAGCTAGCTATTATGATAATCACTTTCTTCTAATAATTTTTGCCATTCCAAACACACGAACGTCAAAAGATGTAATAACGCAGCTAGAGGAGATTGTCTGTTCCATGAAATAAAACGTCATATGGTTAAGCAATTGGAAACACTTGTTAATCTCTGCTAATTTTATGCATGACCAAATAGGTACTGTGCTTATACTCATAAGTGGATCATATGATAAAAAAATGTCATCCATAGCACATATAAATTTTTATTTTGGTATACATTTGTCAATATTTTGTTCAAATTAATTGACTTGGTTTCTCTTTTTGCATACATGCCAGGAATGGAAACTTCAGCTAAAAGTCCTGCTAATGGAGAAAAACCCATCTCCCAAATGACCGATGAGGTACGTAATTGACATTTTGTTTTAAATCTTTTCGTACACATACTTCTTTTATACTCACTAAAATCTAATGCCATGTACCAGGAACTCTTTGAGAAGCATGCTAATATGAAGTTATCATGCTCACCGACAAGGTTCACCGCCACCATGAAAATGTTATCACCAAAACACATAGAGACCATCATATTAGAAACCGGTCTTGGGGGTCTAACCCAGATGCATGAAGTGACTCTCCAGCGCATAATGTTGGTAAGACTAGCCAAGAGCTTAGATAGTGACACGGAGTCAATTACCATAGGCAAAGCCATTCCGATCACCGCAGAGGACGTGTACCATATATTTGGCATTCCGATAGAAAGGGAGGATATAGCTAAACAACTGGAAAACACACACGACCCAAACTTGTTTAACACCTATCAAAACAAGGGGATAATTTCGGTGAGTGACCTTGAGAAGGCGATCAGACGGTCCAAAACTCTGGAAGAAGATTTCCTGAGGCGGTTCGTTCTGTACACAATTGCTACTGTTTTAGCACCAATAGCACAACATTATGTGGACACGAAATATCTCAACCTTGTTAAGGATATTGCAAACATTCGGAAATTGAACTGGGGATGTATCACACTGAATCACTTGTTCAACTCCCTTTACAAATTTAACAATCTAGATCAAGTAAGTCTACAAGGAAATCTACCTTTGCTCCAGGTTAGTGACACATCACTAGTTAACATTCTAGAATTATTGTTCTGTTGCATATCTCTCTATAGTGATGAAGTAATGTATTGTGTAGTTTTGGTACTGGGAGCACGTGCGTACTGGCAGATTGATGTATCCTAGTATACCCCCTCCATTGATCACACGATGGGACGAATGCTCAACAAAAATAAGAAGCGATGCTTACGATAAAGGAGGTCTTGATAAAGGACTGGTACCTTTCTAGACTTGACCTTTGTATAACCGTTTATTTATTTGCTACTAATGATTCATTCTACCTTATTCAAAGGTTGTGATGGAAATTTGTGCTCCACAACGACCGTCCAACAATACAAATAATCCTCCAAGCAACAATTATGTACATGTGGATGAACATGATTCGTATCGAGCACAATCACAATGTCAACATATGAGTAGCCAACACGTAAGCCCTCCGAAGATAATTTTTTTTCCAATAGCACAAAAAGGTTGCATCGAACCTCATTCATTTAGCTTTGTTCTCAATGGGTTGCCATTTTGTTTACACGGATGGAAATGATAATTGGAGCCATCAATGGACGTTTTCCTGAACATGAAAAGAAGATAGGCAGACAGTTAATGGAACTAGAGCACAGATTTGATGCCAAATTCCTCACCATGAGCGAAAACTTGATCGACATACATAAGGAGTAAATCTGCCAGTCATCCTAGGTTGTCGAAGACCGAGGATGAAATTAAAGACTTAAGGAGGGAACTCTAGGTATCTCATATTGTGCATATTTTTTAATGAATATGTTCCTCCTTATTCATTTTTGTTTTTATTGTTACAGGAAATAAAAAACCAAATTAAAAGCAGCCGACAATCAGTGTCACAGAAAGCAGGTGTCCAGGTGATAATTATGGGCCAACACCTAGCTAACATTAATAAACTTTTGATGAACGGCCATTTTTTTTATTGTAGGAACAAGTCAATGTGCACAGTGAATCCTTCACAGCAACTCCTAAGTTTGATGCATCCACGGCTGGGACTTCGACTCCAACACCAAGTGCAAGACACGTGCTGCAAAACAAGGAGGAACCACGTATCACACCGATGAAGCCTATCTTTGATAATGATTACAAGTTGAACAATGAGGACGTAGAGGCAGCCATTTTCATCCGCGGAACATACTACCCTATTGAAGTAGCTCTAATTGGAGACATTCCCCTCACAGCTAAAAAACTCAAGCGAAATTTGAGCAAAGGACGTTTTTCTCACTTTCATATTTCCTATACATAATGTAGATGAAACATTTCAGTGGTCCCCCGAACCATAGTTGTACTGCATATCTAAATTATTCCATGCAATGAGTCCGCTTTCATTTTATGGCAGGTGCACATCCCTTTGAATGTACACGAATACCACTGGATGCTAATGATGTTTAATTTTGACAAAGAAGAGATTCAGGTCCTAAACTCCTTGAATGAACATTGTGACAAGACCAAGGAAACTACTCTTGTAAGCGTTCTCTTGCTGCCTCTTTACCATCGCATGGCACATGAACTCCCAAAATACTACAACCCTTTGTATAACTCATCGTAGGCTAGGAGGAGTCGATTCAGGCATGCATCGACGAAGCGGTCAAGGATGGCTTGGTAACACCAGCTAAGCCCATCAAATTTGCTGAGTGGAAGAAAGTACGCTATGAGAACATACCACAACAGAGGGACGGGTACGTATGGCCTCCTAAATTATTCCTCGCCTACACGTCCAAGATTACTAAACTTGAACTAAACATTGTAGGCATTCATGTGTGACGTTCACACTGAAGTACATGTTGTCATGGAACGGGGTAGAATTTATCGATAAATTAGACCAGGTCAATGAAACACTAAATTTAATTTAAACTTTCTTTGGCTTCAACGCTATGCAGACATATGTGTCGCTTATCAAATTTAGGCACAGATAGATATTTTCAGCTGGAAAATATGTTCAAGCCTGCTGCGTTCAAATTGCAACGCTCTTCGCCTCAAATCATACAAGTACCCCATAACGGTTAGTGCTACACCATGGATATTTCATATATCTCATTATTTGAATGAACGCACCGCTGTCTGCTCTACAGAAGGAGACGTATGAAGCCCACATCGCAGTGCAACCTAAGGCTTCAGAAGACGATGTCCAAGAAATCAACGATCCTAATGTTTCCAACAAAACCGACACATCCAGCTCCCAAAAGGATCCCGACACACCCAGCCCCCCAAAAAGGCGGAGACCACGTGGATGCCCGTGGAAGATTGTCGATGAAGTGAAAGCTTCAAAAACAAAAAGTCTTGGAGAACTCAAACGTTAATTTGATACCAACACCATTGCTACACATGTGGATTTGTTATCAGCACGATCATGCAGATCAGTCCAACCATCACCAGCATTGTTGAGCCCATTCAAGTAATGCAGATGGTAGTTTAGGTATGCATATATGCACTGGAATTGTCAGTTATGCTATATATATCACTTATGCTATGCAGTTCTCAGTTATGCAAGCAGTTCTATATTTGGATTTCATCTTTATGTTGCTATCTGCTACTTGTAGCTTGCGTTGGTATTTCCCCGAAGAGGAAGGGATGATGCAGCACAGTAGAGATAAATATTTCCCTCAGTTATGAAACCAAGGTTATCGAACCAGTAGGAGAATCACGCAACACCTCGTTAGCAACACCTGCACACAAACAACAAATCCTTGCACCCAACGCAAACGAGGGGTTGTCAATCCCTCGGCGGTAAATTGCAAGATTAAATTTTATGTGATAGATAGATAGATTGAAACAAAAATACAAAATAAAATAAATAAAAGAAAATGGCAGCAATATTTTTAGGATTTTAGTAATATGATTTAGATAGACCCAGGGGCCATAGGTTTCACTAGAGGCTTCTCTCAAGAAAATAGCATACGGTGGGTAGACAAATTACTGTTGGGCAATTGATAGAATAGAAAATAATCCTGACGATATCCAAGGCAATGATCATGTATATAGGCATCACGTCTGAGACAAGTAGACCGACTCCTGCCTGCATCTACTACTATTACTCCACACATCGACCGCTATCCAGCATGCATCTACTGTATTAAATCCATAAAGAACGGAGTAACGCCTTAAGAACGATGATATGATGTAGACAAGATAAACTGACGTATGAATAAACCCCATCTTTTTACCCTTAATAGCAACGATACATACATGTCATGTCCCTTTCTGTCACTGGGATTGAGCACCGCAAGATCGAACCCATTACAAAGCACCTCTTCCCATGGCAAGATAAATCAATCTAGTTGGCCAAACCAAATCAATAGATCGGAGAAGAAATACGAGGCTATAATAATCATGCATAAAAGAGTGCAGCAAAGACTCAAATAATTTCTTGGATAATCTAATCACAAACTCACAATTCATCGGATCCCAACAAACACACCGCAAAAAGTGATTACATCGGATAGAACTCCAAGAACATTGAGGAGAACATTGTATTGAAGATCAAAAAGAGAGAAGAAGCCATCTAGCTACTGCCTATGGACCCGAAGGTCTATGGTAAACTACTCGCGCATCATCGGAAGGGCAGCAAGGTTGATGTAGAACCCCTCCGTGATCGATTCCCCCGCTGGCAGATCACCGGAGAAGGACCCCAGATGGGATCTCTCTGGAACAGAAACTTGCGACAGCGGAAAAAGTATTTCGTGGACTCCCCTAAGGGTTTCTGATTTTTTCTGAATTTATAATGCTGGAATTAGGTCAAACGGAGCTCTGTGGGCCCCCACGAGGCACCAGGGCGCGCCTGCCCCCCCAGGCGCGCCCTGGTGGCTCGTGGCCCCCTCCAGGGTCTTCTGGCCTCCTCCCGAAGCTTCTAGTGTTTATCTTGTCCAATAAAAAATCTCCAAAAAGTTTCGTGGCATTTGGACTTCGTTTGGTATTGATTTTCTGTAAAACAAAAATAGGGCAGAAAACAACAACTGGCACTGGGCACTAAGTTAAATAGGTTAGTCTCGAAAATGATATATAATTGCTGTAAATGATTATAAAAACATCCAAGAATGATAATATATCAGCATGGAACAATTTAAAATTATAGATACATTGGAGACGTATCAGCATCCCCAATCTTAATTCCTGCTCGTCCTCGAGTAGGTAAATGATAAAAACAGAATTTTTGATGTGGAATGCTGCCTAACATATTCATCACATATTCTTTTCTTGTGTAGCATGGACATTGGACTTGAATGATTCAAAGCAATAGTCTATAGTTTGACATGAAAATATAAATACTCAAGCATGCTAACAAGCAACCATGTCTTTCAAAATATCAACGCTAAAGAAAGTTATCCCTAGCCCATTATGCTCAATCATTGATCCATTCATGAAACACACTCAAATATTAGCTACACACAATGCACAAGTATGACAATAGTGCTCTCTAGTTGGTGCTTTATAAGAGAAGATGAAGACTCAAATAAAAATAAAAATTGCATAAAAGTAAATAGATAGGCCCTTCGCAGAGGGAAGTAGAGATTTGTCAAATGTGCCAGAGCTCAAAGCTGAAATTAAAGAGATAAAAATATTTTGAGAGGCATGCTTTTCCTGTCAACGAAAATGATCGAGAATTCCCAATATTTTCCATGCTAGACACATCATAGGCGGTTCCCAAACAGAAAGTAAAGTTTATTTCCTTTCCACCATTTCTTTCACAATCCATGGCTAGCCGTATCCACGGGTGCCCTCCATACCAACACTTTCCAAGGAATTTTGTTGTTATTAATTTTGATTTCATTGTGGGACTGGGCATCCCTATTACCAGCCACTCTCTCGTGCAATGACAAGTGAATAAACACTCATCGTGAGAATAACACACCTAGCATGGAAAATAATGGCCACCCCCTGCCGCTTCATGAGCGGTACAGGCACACAAAACGGAAAAATTATTTTGAAAATTAGAGTTAGCACACGCAAATTTACTTGGAACGGCATTGAAATACCGCATATAGGTAGATATAGTGGACTCATTTGGCACAACTTGGGTTTAAGGAGTTTGGATGCACAAGCAGTATTTCCGCTTAGTACAAATGAAGGCTAGCAAAAGATTGAGAAGCAACCAACCAAAAAACGAAAACGGTCATAAACATGCATTGAACATAACTAACACCAAATAATGCACCATAAGTAGGATTTAATTTCATTGCATAACTATTGACTTAACGTGCATGCATAGGGAATCACAAACCTTAACACTAATATTCTTACTAAATCACAATTACTCACTAACATGACTCACATATTATCATTTCCATATCGCAAAACTATTGCAAGGAATCACACTTATCATATCCAATGATATATATGAAAGTTTTTATTTATATCCCTCTTGAATATTCATCACTTTGGGACCAAATTCATATCTTGTGCAAATAAACGTTACTATTATCAACTCTCAAAAAGATTTAAGTGAAGCATGAGAGTGCAAATATTTCTTCAAAATTTTAATCTTATCAATTCTTAAAATAATATAAGTGACGCACGAGAATTCATTTCTTAAAAATTTCAATCTTATCAATTCTCAAAATAATATATGTGAAGCATGAGAATTCATTTCTGCAAAATTTCAATCTTATCAATTCTCAAAATAATATAAGTGAAGCATGAGAATTCATTTCTTCAAAATTTTAATGAACTCTCAAATTAATATAAGTGAAGCATGAGAGTTTATTTCTTCAAAATATAGCCACCACCGTGCTCAAAAAGATTTAAGTGAAGCACTAGAGCAACTGCCTAGCTGAAAAAATTTAAGTGAAGCACATAGAGTATTCTAACAAATGATGATAAACGTGTGGCTCTCTCAAAATAGGTGTGTTCAGCAAAGATGATTGTGACAAACTAAAAAAGCAAACAAAGCAAAGACTCATATAATACAAGATGCTCCAAGCAAAACTCATATCATGTGACGAATAAAAATATAGCTCCAAGTAAAATTACCGATGGTTGGTAGAAGAAAGAGGGGATGCCTTCCGGGGCATCCCCAAGCTTAGACGCTTGAGTCTTCCTTGAATATTACCTTGGGGTGCCTCGGGCATCCCCAAGCTTAGGCTGTTGCTACTCCTTATTCCTTCATCCATCGTGATCTCACCCAAAACTTGAAAACTTCAATCACACAAAACTCAACAAAACCTTCGTGAGATCCGTTAGTATAACAAAATAAATCACTACTTTAAGTACTATTGCAAACCCATTCATATTTTATTTTTGCATTATACCTACTGTACTCTAACTTTACCATGGCTTATACCCCCCTATACAATCCATAGATTCATCAAAACAAGCAAGTAGTGCATCAAAAACAGAATCTGTCAAAAACAGAACATTCTATAGCAATCTGAATTATGGTCATACTTATGTAACTCCAAAAATTCTAAAAACTTAGGACTACATGGGAAATTCATATATCAATATTGTGTAAAAAATTCAGAAGGTTCTGACGTTCCAGAGAAAAACCAAAATTCCAGCACCGGACGTAAAACTTTCTGTTTTCAAACAACATCAATTATACTATCTTCCAAGTCATCCTAAAGGCTTTACTTGGCACAAACACTAATTAAAAACACAAAAACACATTCATACCAGTAGCATAAATGTGAAAACACACAATAACAGAATTTTTTTATTTTATTCATTGGGTTGCCTCCCAACAAGCGATATTGTTTCATGCCCCTAGCTAGGCATAATGCATAATTTCAAGTGTTGTCATCTTTGGTTTTAATAATCTTTGTAGGAGTTTTCTCAAACTCGGGAGGTTCTTTACGCTTCCCATTATTCTCAGAAAAAGAGGCAATTTTAAGATCTAAAATATCCAATCGCTTATTGCATAAAGAAATCCAAGTGTTCGTGCGATTAAGATTTCCACTAATATTTTTAAGAGGCTCGTTAGACTTTTGCAACTCAACCAAATTTTTCTGCATATCACCCAATTTGTCTAAAATTTGAGCCCCCTCTTGAGTAAAAGCAAAAGCCTTTTGTGGTGGTGGAATTCCCAATATGCCTTCTATTATTTCATAGGCAGTATTGGCCTCATTCTCAATAAAATTCCCCTTTGCGGCAAAATCCAAAAGTTGTCTATGATGCATGGTTAAACCTATATAGAAATTGCGAAGCAAAATTTTTAAATCCCCTTTTATAGAGCAAACATGGTAAGATTCCATTAACCTATACCAAGCATCTTTAAGATTTTCTCCTTGTTTTTGTTTGAAGTAAAGCACTTCAAAATCCGGTGACAAAGGAGGGATAGTTACGCTAGTCATGATGACAAGATGAGCAAATCAAAGAGGCAAACAAGAAAAAGGCAAACGGAAAATATTTTTGTATTTTTGTAAAAAACATTTAAGAAGTGGGGGAGATGAAAACGAGAGGCAAATGGCAAATAATGTAAATAAAGTAAATGCAAGGAGATGAGAGTTTGTGCAAAGGTACTTGATAGATGTTGATGATGTCTCCCCGGCAACGGCGCCAGAAATTCTTCCTGCTACTAGTAGCTTGCATTGGTATTTCCCCGAAGAGGAAGGGATGATGCAGCACAGTAGAGATAAGTATTTCCCTCAGTTATGAAACCAAGGTTATCGAACCAGTAGGAGAATCACGCAACACCTCGTTAGCAGCACCTGCACACAAACAACAAATCCTTGCACCCAACGCAAACGAGGGGTTGTCAATCCCTCGGCGGTAAATTGCAAGATTAAATTGTATGTGATAGATAGATAGATAGAAACAACAATACAAAATAAAATAAATAAAAGAAAATGGCAGCAATACTTTTAGGGTTTTAGCAATATGATTTAGATAGACCCGGGGGCCATAGGTTTCACTAGAGGCTTCTCTCAAGAAAATAGCATACGGTGGGTAGACAAATTACTGTTGGGCAATTGATAGAAAAGCAAATAATCATGACGATATCCAACGCAATGATCATGTATATAGGCATCACGTCCGAGACAAGTGGACCGACTCCTGCCTGCATCTACTACTATTACTCCACACATCGACCGCTATCCAGCATGCATCTAGTGTATTAAGTCCATAAAGAATGGAGTAACGCCTTAAGAACGATGACATGATGTAGACAAGATAAACTCATGTATGAATAAACCCCATCTTTTTACCCTTAATAGCAATGATACATACGTGTCATCTCCCTTTCTGTCACTGGGATTGAGCACCGCAAGATCGAACCCATTACAAAGCACCTCTTCCCATGGCAAGATAAATCAATCTAGTTGGCCAAACCAAATCAATAGATCGGAGAAGAAATACGAGGCTATAATAATCATGCATAAAAGAGTGCAGCAAAGACTCAAATAATTTCATGGATAATCTGATCATAAACTCACAATTCATCAGATCCCAACAAACACACCGCAAAAAGTGATTACATCGGATAGAACTCCAAGAACATCGAGGAGAACATTGTATCAAAGATCAAAAAGAGAGAAGAAGCCGTCTAGCTACTGCCTATGGACCCGAAGGTCTGTGGTAAACTACTCACGCATCATCAGAAGGGCAGCAAGGTTGATGTAGAACCCCTCCGTGATCGATTCCCCCTCCGGCAGATCACCGGAGAAGGACTCCAGATGGGATCTCTCTGGAACAGAAACTTGTGGTGGCGGAAAAAGTATTTCATGGACTCCCCTGAGGGTTTCTGATTTTTTTTGAATTTATAGTGCTGGAATTAGGTCAAACGGAGCTCTGTGGGCCCCACGAGCCACCAGGGTGCGCCTGCCCCCCAGGCGTGCCCTGGTGGCTCGTGGCCCCCTCCAGGGTCTTCTGGCCTCCTCCCGAAGCTTCTAGTGTTTATCTTGTCCAATAGAAAATCTCCAAAAAGTTTCGTGGCATTTGGACTTCGTTTGGTATTGATTTTCTGTAAAACAAAAACAGGGCAGAAAACAGCAACTGGCACTGGCACTAAGTTAATAGGTTAGTCTCCAAAAATGATATATAATTGCTGTAAATGATTATAAAAACATCCAAGAATGATAATATATCAGCATGGAACAATAAAAAATTATAGATACGTTGGAGACGTATCACTATCCATGAAACAACACCTCCCCAAGGCTACTTTTGGCAATAACTAATACATGCTAAGTTCTTTTGCTACAACTGACAATAGGTGCAATCATTGGCATGCTCTACTTTTGGCAATAACTAATACATGCTCGGTTCTTATCAGAAACTGGCAATAGGTACTTGTGGCAATCATGTGCATGCTCTACTTTTGGCAATAACTAATACATGCTCAATTCTTTTGCTTCAACTGGCAATAGGTGCTTTTGGCAATCATTTGCTTGCTCTACTTTTGGCAACAACTAATACATGCTCAGTTCTTATCAGAAACTGGCAATAGGTACTTTTGGCAATCATGTGCATGCTCTACTTTTGGCAATAAGTAATACATGCTCAGTTCTTTTGCTTCAACTGGCAATAGGTACTCTTGGCAAACATTTGCATGCTCTACTTTTGGCAACAACTAATACATGCTCGATTCTTCTGCTATAACTGGTCATAGATATGACCTGAACATCTTCAGTTCAAAACTGAACATATTCAGTTTAAGATATAGCTTGAGCATCTTCAATTAGAGACAGAACATCTCCAGTATAAGATACAACCTGAACATCTTCAGTTCAGGGCAAACTTGTACCATAGATCACCATAGTTTAGTTATTAGGCCTTGTACAATGCAAGGCGCTTAGGGGAGGTGCTTAGAAAAATAAACTGGTGTTTCTTTGCCAATGCCCTTGGCATGCTGGATCGGGCTGTTAAAGTCTTTGCTGACCACCTTAGTATAGAAGGGGCATGATATGTTGCCGTCGAGCCTGTCGCTGCCGCTGCGGTACAGGATTTTCCCAGTCCGCAGCTTCCTCGGGATGTAGTGGCTCTTGTTTTCCCTACTGTCCTTGTCATGATCCACGTCTTCAGAATCTTCCTGTGAATTAGTAAACACAGAAGAACTCAACTGATTTCTTTTACAACATATAATTTGAAGGTTTGAAAAAATCATATGAACAATAATGTTCACAAGATAATAGCACTATCCACAAACTACAAAGGGCTACCAACAATCTATACCAGGGCTGCAATAAATCATGAAAGGGCTTTCATTTTTATATCAGTGGGGTTGATCAATATTTTGAAATGTAACATCATCATGGTACACATTGGCAAGTAAATGGCCCAGCAATTCATGATTACAGCAATTGCTAGACAATGTGGAGCTGACAAATGACCCATAAAAATGGCAATTACCAGCTATTAAGCCAAATTATAAATTTGTGAATGCATATCAACTGCTCAGTATTCACCCTCAGGTTTTGCCAGTAATAAAGTGGATTTGGAAAACCTGCTGTCAGTTGAAGCATAAATTTTTTTACTGGCTTCTCGTCAACATGAAAGTGCATGTTGAGCATTTTTTTACCAGTAGGAAGTACATTCTAATCGAAGGATTACCAAAAAATTTTAACCCAAGGAATGTCACCACAATTTAGGAGCATCTGAACCATTTTTAGCAACAAACCATCATTTTGAGCTTCTAGTTTTTAAATCCCTAAGACTCCTTGAGTTTTTAGCCTTCTAAGAAGATCCCAGGTAGAAGGTGGGGGATTCTTATTAACTAAATCATTTCTTCTCCAGAAACAATGTTAATGTCACACATTCAAAGTTGGGGTTATCGGAATTGTTTGGGATGTGCGCATAGCACCATAGTACTAAACTTTGACCTCTTGCTAGAGAGGATAAAAAGTAAACTTAACTTGCTATTTATAGTTAGTGATGTGTTCCATGTTTTCAAAATAACTAGAGAAATGCCATGAACATGGTTGAGATATAGCATATAACTTTGACTGTTTACCGCAAGAGCATGTTGAGTAATCTCTACACTAGAAAGAGCTTGTCGAGCATTTTTTACCAGTAGTAAGTACATTCCAATAGTAGGATTACCAAAAAAGAGCATTCAGATGATTGACACTACTTGTACCTCTTGTATTATATTATATTTTGTTGTAATCCTTGTTTTGTTTCTTGTACTTTTCTTTACTTTGCATGTATAACTCTTTTCCCTCTTAAGAACTACTCCTATTTGTACTATTTAATTTCAGAATTAATTAAAGGGTTTAGGGTTTACGGTTTAGGGTTAGACAAATTAGTAGGTGTGTTATGTCATTATGATAAACCAACAAGGATTAACCAACTAGTTAACTGACAAAGCCTTTTATTGCATCCAGCAGATAAGGTAATTCATACTGAAAATAGTTCATTAAAAAAAACCTCTTTTAGCATCTCTTTCCTAAATATTTGTATGATATGGATTTATCATAATGAGATAACAGACCTACAAATTTGCCTTCAACATAATCTAGTTTCATCAAATTCAAACTAGATGAGTAGGTACTAAAAACTAAAACTATTGCAAAAACAAATTATAGATTGCTCTCAGTTTATATTTTCAAGACAATAAAGCATATGAAGCATGTCATAAAGTTTGTATAAAAAGAGAAATATTGGATTGAACTCAATGGGGTGCCTACATAACAAAGAAGTGTAACATGACCAATATCTATTTGCTCCAAATATACCGTCTATGCCCACACAAAAATTAGTGAAAGAAATTGACATGCATGATTATTGAGGTGGCATAGTTGCCTGGATAGATTTGTGCACAAATAGTAACTTATGACCACATGCATGACTTGATGATGTGGCACAGTTGCATGAAGAGGAAAAATAGATAGTGGGTTGCCACTATTTAAGAATAGAGGATACTTGTAACAGGGGTACTACTGATTGAAATTAGAAAATGGCTTCATCATAGTCCTCTTTATGATATGTATTTATCATAACCAGATAATAGGGATATTAATAATTATAATCTAACTGTATGGCTTCATGACTGTCATTAAATAAACAAATTCATCTGACAACTTATTACCTAACTAATCGACTGTTTCCTACATCACAACAGATTCATAATCAGATTGAAAATCATATTCATAGTCAACTTCAAAAAAGCAAAATCATGAATCAGATTCATAATGATTTTTTTTGCGCAAAACAAGGGGGTTTCCACACCACAGATTCAAAATCTATCATAGAACCCTAAAATCCTACATCCGTACAACTACCACGGCCAGATCAAATCGATGCTCATCTAATTTTTGAGAAAACCCCAATGCCATGAGAAAACAGAGTACGTGAAAACCCCAATGTAATGAGAAAATAGAGCTCTACCTCGGAGAGCTCGTTGCTGACCTCCTCCTCGAACTCGTTGGCCTCCTTTGGACCTTTGAGGATGGAGAGCTCGGACTCCTCGTACAGCTCATCCACCTCTTCGTAGAGCTCGTGCTTTCGTTTGGCCTTCTGTTCCAGATCTATGGCGACGTCCTCCACCTGCTCGTCGAGCAGATGATCGACCGCTGCAATGGCGGCCAGAGCAGGCACAGCAGAAGGTGCATCGCCAGCCGTCGCCGGAATGGCGGACTCAGCCGCACCCGCCCTGGCGGCAACGACGACAGCAGACTCCTCTGCTTCGATGGTTGCCTCCTACTCCTCCGCCGCGTCTTCATGCCCGGGCTTCATCATCGTCGGAGGAATGAAGGAGGGTGGTGGAGGAAGGGAGGAGAGTGGTGGCATGGTACGTGGTAGGTTTGGAGGGTGGGAGTGGGTTTTTTTTGCCTAATTTGGGGAAGAGAAGGACGCGAGTGGGGGAGACGCAGTGGCCGATGGGGCTAAATAAAGACGGGGACGCTGGATTTTCTCTCCTCCCCGGGTCGTTTCATGTTCTCGAGAGTGGACGCGTGGCGTCGTGTGCTGGTCGTGCACGTTCCCATTCCTCTCGTTTTCTTAGTGTTATCTTTTTTTTACAAAAAATACATTTTTTTAGAACTACAAAAATTACATATAGTTATTCCCAAACCAATTCTCATTGCATCTGGGCCCACAAAAATGAACTATTCATAGTATTTTTTTGTTCACACATAACATCTGGGCCCACATGAACATGCACCAATCTGGATCTCCTTCGACACACAGATGCTATAAGGGCCCACATGTACCAATACTATTCACATTGATGCGTCGATACCATCTTGGCCAACATGCACCAATCTTGGTCTCATTGGACTCACACATGCTATAAGGGGGCCAACATGCACCAATCCTAGTCACATTGCACCCACATTGCACTCCGAGATGCGACAATGGGTCGACATGTATCAATATTGATTTCTTTGCACAAACAGTTGCCACATGGCCCAGATGCACCAATCCTAGTCTCTTTGGACTCACAGATGGTATAAGGGCCCACATGCTATAAGGGGGCCAACATGCACCAATTCTAGTCACATTGCACCCACATTGCACTCCGAGATGCGACAATGGGCCGACGTGTATCAATCTTGATCTCTTTGCACTAACAGTTGCTACATGGCCCAGATGCACCAATCCTGGTCTCTTTGGACTCACAGATGCTATAAGGGCCCACATGAACCAATAGTTGTCACATTGCACTCACACGTGCCACTTGGGCCAACATGCACTATGCCTAGTACCAAGGAACACATAAGCCTATTGGATCCACATGCACCAATATTCTTCCTCTCATAGGACACATATCTAAACCTAGCTACCAACATCTGCCAGTTGCAGCTACATAGAACCACATATACAGTTGGTAGCCATATATATCTTACATATATCAATCTCCTAGCCATCAATTGATCTTGTTGCACCAGTTATTGATAATTGTTCCGACATGTACCACGTTTTGCTAACTGGACCCACATGCACCACTTTGGTCACCTAGGTCTCACATGTTCTATTCCTAGGCATTATTAGATCTTCTCGTACCAGTTGTTGCTAATTGGACTGACATGTACAACTATTAGTTAATTGCAAGTACTCTTCCAACACATAAATACTACTAGTTTCAATGGTAGAGGCATTTCGCTGCACGCCATCGCTGACACGTGGACCCCAGCGTCAGTGCCTGGATAAATGTCTTAATGCAACGTGCCTTTGTTCTGTCGAACACACCGCAGTAGCCCAGTGGCTACACCCTCTCCCTCACACCTGCTCGGCCCTGGTTCGATTCCCCCTGGGGCAGTGGAAAAATCCCCAATTTTTTGCCTCTGCTCTTACTGACATGTGGATCCCCCTTGTCATCCAAACACACACCACCGCGTCCAACAGTTAGCAAAATTTGGTCCTAGTTTTCCCTGTTTTTCCCACACACACAACATTGTTTGAGCATTTTGAAGATATGCATCATATGAATGTTGATCAGCATGATGTTAACTTGCTGTTGGTTCCATTTTTGACCATGAATAAAATTTCTAACATGCTATTATCCATGTTTGAAAAGGGTGTGTTGATATAAACTTATCTGAAACTGAAACTTGCAGTTTCTTATCTGAGACTGAAACTTGCAGTTTCTTCTTTGAAAATCACATGGTCTGCACTTTTATATGAAAATACATTTTTCAAAATACTAAAAATAGATCTCTGAAATTCACAAAATACTTGATATGCTCAATACTGCAAAGATCTAAAATTCAAAAGACATTCATATATGAAAGTACTCAGAATAGACAACACAAAACACGAATCACAACCAGCAAATATTGCAAATATCTGAACTTCAAATGCATAACAAGTTTTGATCATCAAATACATAAATTAATATCCTCACACAACTACAAATGCATAACAACTTCTGATCTTCTAATCTTCAGGTCCAGCAGCTTCAGCAACAGATCCATACTCCCACCTTTAGCATATAAAGAATGGAAAATTTCAGATGAAATACATATAAAGATGATGGCATTTGGTTTTGGAAAACTGACAATATGCTCATTTGAAAATCACAAGGCAATCTGTCACAAACATTATCATACCACTTTGAATGCACCAAAACATCAAATTACAGGATGCAAACATGCAAAAAAAATGATATGTAGTTACAGTAGGTTGAAAATGCAACACAATTCATATAGGGTTCAAGTTCATAGGAGTCAATGTTAAATTAATATGACTTTTGCAAAATGCAAAGTTCTGCTGCAATTTTAGGACAGTGAAAAACAGGGGTTCATATGACCAGTAACATTATCATGCTCACTTAAAAGTAAGAAAAGAACATGCTACAGGAAGTTAGCATGGCACATATGGGCATGAAATGAAAGTAAATAGAATGTAGTCCATAACACAGGTAGGAAGCACTTACATATGAGCTATGGATCAATGGCTATCATCATGCAAAGTTTGCACGTTTTAACAGATACTATACTTAACATCAGGATGCACTTTTCAAACAAAGTTTGCAACAGTTAAATAAATCCTAACATAGGTTAAAATTCCAGCATCATGTAGCCCACAGAAAACTGATCAAACTTCATATAATGCACGTTTTAATATAATGCACGGGTTAAATGATATGTTCATTTGAAATTATGCATATGACTGTGTCAACATGGCAGAAACATTATCGCGGGTACTTTTACCTCTGAAAACAATGTGCTGTTGATTTTTAGTGATAAAGAAAATGACCTGGGCAGATAGTACACATAAAAAAGAGCAACACATCTATATGGCGTATATTTATGTGGTGCATGATTATTTAGTTATGAATTTTGCTAAATGCCGAGTGTTACTGAAACAAAGTAAAAACACAGATTAACAGCATGATGCCTACTTTGAGCAGAACAAACAGTGACTAAACAAAATGATAAAATCATGCAAATGGCATGTAGATGTAGTACACAGGGCTTAACAAAACACCAACATGACATGTAACCAAAAGAGCCATGGATAAATTACAGGCACTGAAGCAAAAGGCTAAACAGCCCTGTAACATGACTAAGCCAACATCCCTAGCAACATTAGTCCTCCTAATTTTTGGATAAGACATTAGCACTATTTTTCTTTTTAGATGCAGACTTAGTGAAGCAAGTGATAACTTGACAGTAAATAAAAAAGTGAAGCAAGTGACTGCAACATGCCAAATATGTTCTAAAATGCAAATGAATGCACATCCAACATAATTACAAAAAACATAGCTTATAAAAATGTCAATTACCCTAAAACTTGTATCTCAACACTCACACCATAATTGTAAGCATGAACAGAAGAAAAATTAGATCGATTGCGAAGCTTACTATTCTTCAGCCGCAGACCGCCGCCCCGTGAGACGGGGATTGTAACACCCCATGTAATTAAGCTACAGTGATCACCTTTTGTTAGTGCCAAGTCAGCATGATTAACTATGCTTGATCATCATTGCATCAAATCTCATTTCAAATTCCAAATCAAATTGAAATTTAAATTCAAAGTGAAAAATAAAAGTTGTTCAATTTGGACATAAAAATGTTCATTAAATAGCAAATAATTCATAACTAATTATGTTCAGGAAAACAACATCACCTAAATTCATTAACTGACTCTATCATCTCAAAACAGTAGCAACAACAGCATTTTAATACCATTTTATTTAATAGAATTGTAAATGAAATCATAATTTTCCCAAACCAATTTCTGGTGGTAGGTAATATTGCAATGTAATGTTTGATCCAAGTCACACAATTTATAAAACTCATTTAGTGGCCCATCTATTTGCAAAACAGAAATAAAACAGAACTCAGAAAAATAAAGGGAAAAGTCTTACTGCTTACTGTGCCAGTGGGCCTCGAGTGCACAGTAGCTCGCGGCCTGGCCCAGCCGAGTCGTCGTCCTCCTCCCGCGCTGTCGCCCGCCCGCGTCGACACGGCGAGGACCGCCGCGCTGTTGGCCATCCGACGGCTCCTCGACGCCGTTAAGGGCTCCCCCGAGCCACTCTCCGCTCCCCCAAAACCCTAGCCTACCCCACTCGCCCCCACGCGCCTCGCCTCTCTCTTTTCCCCACCTCACCCAAGAGTTCGCCGCCATCCTCCGCTCGATCCCGCAGCCTCCGTCACCGCCTCGCCTCGCCGAGATGTCGTGAAGCACCACTGCCCTCCGCTACGTCGCCTGGGCCAAGCCACTGGAGAAGACGAGCTCGACATTGTGCGGATCGAGCTCATCCCCGTCTCCGGCCACCGTGACTTCTCCGACGATCTCCGGCGCCACCTGCAGCTACTAAACCCTCGCCGGCTTTCCGTAGCCTCCTGATGAGCCTCCCCTTCTCTCTCTCGCGCGTTTCGGTCGCCGTAGCTGCTGCCGCCGTCGCGCCCGAACTGTGCTCCGCCGCATCGCTCGTCGCCGTCCGTTTAGTCGCTGTCAAGCTCGTCTGAGCTCGGCTTCGTGCTCAACGCATCGATGCGGTTCCAACGCGCCCAACCCCGTAGCTCGCCGTGCCCTACAGCGACATAACCTAGCTCGCCCGAAACACCTCGCCGCCGGCGAGGTCGTAGCACTTCGCTCCGGCGGTTTTAGCTCGCGTTAAGGCCGTAGATCAACACGGCACGTTCGTCCCGTTCGAATGCCGCTAACCGCGCGCGAAACGGTCGCCGGACGACGAATTCCGACGAGGTCCGAGGCCGCGCCACCGCGGATTTTCTCGCCGGCGCGATTCCGGCGAGTCGCCGTCCGACATGGCCTGACGCATGGGCCCCCTGTGACACTGACGAGTGGGTCCCGTTGACCAGTTGACTAAGTCAACTGCTGACTGGGCACCCACAGTCACTGACATGTGGGTCACGCGCCTAATTAAACCGGATTAAACTTAAATTAAAACTAATTAGTCTAAACAGTGCAGGCCCACCTGCTAATTAGGATAATTAGACTAAATAAACTCTATTTAATTAGTTCAGTCACTGACCAGTGGGACCCACTGGTCAGGTTTGACTCTGGTCTGCCTCTGTTGACCGCTGACGTCAGCTTTACGTCATGATGACGTCACCCTGCACTATTCTGGATAATTCGAATTTAATTAATTAAAATAATTCCAGAAAATGTTTAAAACTTTGAAAAATCATATAAATTAAACCGTAAGTCAGATGAAAATAATTTATATATGAAAAATGATCAGAAAATTATGAAGAATCTGAATATGTAATCAAAATGCTTGACCAACACTCCTAACTAGGTGAACATGGAACTTTTTGACCGATTTCGATAAGTGATTAGTGCATAACTTTAATAAAATAAATGCAAATAAATTCCTAAATTAACTAAAACACTTAGATAGGCAGTATAACACCTTTGCATAACATTTAGGCATGTCATGCATAGTGATTTCATTTGTTGCCATGAATTTATTGTTTCTTCCCCCTCCTTCTCTCCCGATAGACGCCGAGACCGACGCCGACGCAGCAGAGTACGACCACGCTCCGGACGAGCAGCCCTCCGACGACCAGCCCTCTCAGCAGAGCTTCCAGGCAAGCAACCCCCCTTGACACATGCCGATATCTCCTATTCTTTCTCCCTCCTGCTTGCATTAGAAAAATTGCTACTGCTTTGATTTATCCTATTCTGATGCATAGCCTGTCCTTGTAACTGCTATTGATACCTGCCTGTTATCCAAACTGCTTAGTATAGGTTGGATGGTAAACCATCTGTGGCCTCTCTCCCTTGCCGTAGTTGCTCCGCTTTAGTACCTGTGCCCCGATCGTTGTGATCGACCGGGCTGAGAATAGCACATCACCACACCCCCCTAAATTGCTCGACTCTGCAGAGCTGGCATCGAGTGCCGGGGGTGATACCTCGTATCTCACTTCCGATGATGTCTCTGTAGAATAGCTAACCGGATGTGGGTCACCGAGGGTGATTCCTCTTTCATCACTTCCGATAAAGCTTCCGTCGTGCAACTCCTCGAGTGGGAATCAATCGAGGGTGATTCCTCGGATTCCTCCTCGATACTTTGGACACACAGATACTTTGACCTTGTCGCAGGCGAGTCGACCCCGAGGGGTACCCGCGGGGAAATGTAAAGTCGGGCTGGCCCCAAGGGTGCCCGCGAGAGAATAACATTAAAGACGGGTCGGCTCCAAGAGTACCCGCGAGTGATATCAAGTCGGAGTGACAGAAACTTTGTTCGTCTCTGCGAGTTACTAAATACGCCTAACGGATTTGGGTATTTGATCTGAGTTGGCCACGGGCCTATACGCACTACCACCACGTGGGATAATGGTTATGGGACCCTCTACGTCGTATGTATCAGCCGAAAGCTCTTCAGATGTCACAGTTCAGAGATGCGGGCTGATTGCTGGGGTGGGCTGGTTACGTCACTGGAGTATTCAGTGTCGCGCCTGGGCCCCGGCCACCCACGCAACGTGCAGGAGTGCAAAGGGCGATGGGCCCAAAACCCCTTCGCACTTAGGATTTAGACCGGCGTGTTGACCTCTCTGCTGAGCCTAGGTAGGACTGCGTCGTGTCGATTACCCGAGGCCGGGCATTACCCAGCAAGTGTGTCCGGCCAGATGTAATCGAGCGTGCTGGGTAACAGTAGTGCACCCCTGCAGGGAAGTGATCTATTCGAATAGCCGTGTCCACGGTAACAGGACGCTCGGAGTTGTATCCTAATCCCTTACAACTACAAATTGATGATGATTCATATTAAACTGTTAATACTGCTCTCGGGATCGCTTTCTCGCAGGGAGTCGAGAAAGGATCTCAGGGCGTTGCTATTGTACAACCACTATTGTATGTTACTGTATTCTACTCTCTTCTGATGCTGCAAGATTGCTTGAAGATGCTAGTCTTCGATAGGCTAGGCCTTTCTCTCTATTCTGGCTTTGCTGCTATATAGTCCACAGATTCAGCCTTTTTCACTTGATACCAATGCATAATTAGTATAGTTCTGATGTCAGTCTTGCGAGTACTTTGGATGAGTACTCACGGTTGCTCTGCTACTCTTTTCCCCCATACCTATATGTTGAAATCAAACGATGGAGCCCAGGAGCCAGACGCCACCACAGGAGCCTACTACCAGGAGGGTCCCGAAGGCACGTACTACTGGATTGAGCCAGCCGACCAGGAGTAGTTGGAGGCCCTAGGCAGGAGGCCTTCGCCTTTCGATCTAGAGTCGCTGTTTGTGCTAGCCTTCTTAAGGCAAAACTTGACTAACTATGTCTGTACTCAGATATTATTTGTGTGTATGACTTATGTATTCGGGTCCTCGTGACCCCTGGTTTGTAATATGAGACTTTATGTTTAATTTGAGTTTAGAGTTGTGTTGTGATATCTTCCCGTGAGTCCCTGTGCTTGATTGTGCGCATTTGCGTGTATGATTAGTGCACGATTAAGTCGGGGGCATCACAAGTTGGTATCAGAGCCGACTGCCTGTAGGAAGCCCCCTTCCGAATCCTTGGTCGAAGTTGACTCTAGTATTTCCGAAAACTATTTTACTAACTTGGCTGTGTGGCTTACGGGCCCACGTCGCCAACTGGGTGGTATTAGGATCTTTTATTCCTCTTCTATACTCTGGGACTCTGAACTCTCTTCTTTTCGGGTTAAATGATTTTGCTAACTACGACACTAGGTTCTAGTAATCTCGTCCACCCGGAGAGCTGGATTATCTGCACTTATTCCCTGACATTGATCTGATTAGTCTGATAATCACATTTTCCTTTCCAATGGTTTGTTTAACCTTTCTCTCCAAGTTATATTATACTTCTCACTGTCATTTGACAATCCTGAATTTCCTCAGTTTCAGATGGACCGTTTGTTCCCGCCGCGCCATGCGATGCAACTTGTGCTTCGCACTTGGGCTCGTGATGTCCCTGGTTTTCCAACTGTCCTGATCGCCCTCCTGACCAGACTCGGCTACCGCTGGTACCCCGAGTACATGGTTTACGAGGATTACCGCGAGTTCAACCAGGAGCAGTACCATGCTGATGTTCGTATCTTTGATCAGCAGGAGAACTCTGATACTGAGTTGCACCTTTTTCACGGTATTGGCGTGACGATTGAGATGGCAGTCCATGATGCTGCCCATTCTGCTGTCGCCCGTCTCCGTGGAGAGCATAGTCACTTGGATGCCTCTGAGTTCCGATAAATCCCGTATGCTCCTGCTGGAGATGCTACTGGATACTACACAGCTATCTGTGTCCCTTACGAGCGTCGTCGATACGACCCGCAGGTTTTGATTCAGTGCACTCAGGCTCTGGATCGCACTGCCCGGGCTCTTGCCGTCGAGTTGTTTGCCACTCGAGTACGTCTCTACGATGCTATGACATAGTTGCTACTAGCTGTTGGTGCAGGGCTACATCCAGAGTATATCCTTTACCCGCGCAGGACTCAGATGCCGGCAGGTATTGATTGGCCTGCTGTTGGAGGTCATACACCTGCACGTGGACCTCTTCTTCCAGTTCGAGACCGGGTTCTGCATCAGAGTGCACACGGAGAGCAGGACTTCTCTGCGATGAGCACTCGTCGTCCGCACTTGCAGCTACCCCGTTTCAGTGGTTTTCCCCGACGTTGATGTAGCCTTTGCTATGTCTCGTTGTGTATTCCTCACCGCGTGCTTGCGCGCCACCTAGCATGTCTAGCTGTTTAATTTTACGTCATTATGCTGTCCGCATGTAAACGACTCTGTGTATGGATCTGTATGTCTTAATTGACTACTGTAATGTATCTATTGCACTGCTTATTCATTGCCGTGTTACATGATGCTTGTTGTTAAACACTCGCAATTACTTTTACTAAACTACCCCCTATTGAAATCTTAGCAGGATGGTTAGGCTAGGTGCTCGTGGTCGTGGTCGTGGCCGTGCTCCCGAAAACCCGCCATCGCCAGACTATATGGCAGCCATGATGCAGCAATTCGAGCTGAACCGTCAGTTCATGACTGTAATTATGGCTCAGTTTCCGCACCTGAACAATCAGAACCAGAACGCTGCTTCAATAACTCTGCAGGAGTTTGTGCGTCTCAACCCCACTGTCTTTCGCAACTCTGAACAGCCACTGGATGCCGATGACTGGCTTCGCGACATTGCCTTCGAGATGGAATCTGCCAGTGTCGCCCCTGACAACCTGGTCACCTTCGCGTCCTACTTCCTGAAAGGACCCGCTGCTCAATGGTGGTCCACCCACAAGCGTACACTACCTGCTAGGACAGTCGTTACTTGGGTCGAGTTTCAGACTGCCTTCCGTGCCTGTTACATTCCTCAGGGAATCATGGACCGGAAGAAGACAGAGTTTCGCAACCTCATTCAGGGCAACAAGACCGTCGAAGCCTATCAGCGGGAGTTCCTTAACCTATCCCGCTATGCTGAAGAAGACATAGCCACTGATGCTCGTAGACAGGAGAAGTTCCTCAATGGACTCCACCCAGACCTCAAGCTTGCACTTGCTGCTCAAGACTTCACCGACTTTGCCACTCTCGTGAACAAGGCTATCCGGATTGAGACCGCTCAGATCAAGCACAAGGAGTCGCAGAAGCGCTATCGTGACATTGGCTCATCTTCGAGCTCAGCCCAGAAGCGTCGTATCTGGATCCCACACAACGTGTATCGTCTAGCTGCCCCTGCGCCAAAGCCCTCTTATGCTACACCTCGTCTGCCTCCTCCACCACCGAGGCAGCCAAGAGCTCAAGCTGCTCCACCCAATGCTCCTCTTCGTCCTGAAGATGGTCTGTGTTTCAAGTGCCGCTGCCCAGGTCACCTTGCCAAGGACTGCCGCCAGACTCAGAATCAGTTGGCATTTCCTCGTACTGGCCGTGGCAATGGTCGTGGCAACAACCAGACCCGCAACTATAATAATGGGTCTTCTACTTATGGTCGTGGACATGCTTACAATATTGATATTGAAGAAGTTCAGGACCAGCCTGCTACTGTGATGGGTACCCTTCTCGTTAACTCAGTACCCGCCTTTGTTTTATTTGATTCAGGAGCATCGCATTCATTCATGTCAGAAGCATTTGCATTATCACATGACATTGCATTTGAAAAGATGAACATACCAATAGTTGTCCGCACCCCTGGAGGCCGTTGTCAAACCTCCATGATTGCACACAATATTCCTGTTGAAATCCAAGGATTGGAATTCCTTGTTTCACCCATCATTTTGAATTCTTCCAATATAGACCTCATTCTCGGAATGGATTGGTTGAAAGCTCACATTGGTTCGATCAATTGTGCCACCAAGGTCGTTCAACTCCTTCATCCCTCCGACGAGATAGTGAACTACACCGCCCGAATTACTCGGAATGTAGAAGCTCAAATATTTGCTCTGAATGCTTTGAATGCCTCACCTCTTGAGGGGATCGAGAATGTTCCAGTCGTTCGTGATTTTTCAGACGTCTTTCCGGAAGAACTTCCAGGAATACCCCCGGTTAGAGTCGTTGAGTTCGTCATTGACTTGAACCTGGCACTACCTCTATTGCGAAGCGTCCCTATAAGATGCCTCCGCATGAACTTCTCGAGCTTAAGGAAGAAATCGACAAGTCACTTAAAAAGGGTTTCATCCATCCCAGTTCCTCTGCCTGGGGAGCACCTTCTCTCTTCGTTAAGAAGAAGGATGGAACTAACCGATTGGTCCAGGACTATCGGCCTATTAACCAAGCTACAATCCAGAACAAATATCCACTTCCCCGGATCAATGATCTGTATGATCAGCTTGCTGAATCCTCTGTGTTCTCGAAACTCGACTTAAGGTTGGGTTATCATCAGATCCGAGTTCGTAAGAAGGATATTCCAAAGACCGCTTTCGTTACTCGCTATGGATCATACGAGTACACCGTCATGTCCTTCGGATTAACTAATGCTCCAGCAACCTTCTCTCGATTAATGAACTATATCTTCATGGACTACCTCAACAAATTCGTCGTGGTTTATTTGGATGATATCCTTATATTTTCCAACAATGAAGAAGAACACGCCGAACATCTCCGGCTTGTATTGGAGAAACTTCGAGAGCACCAACTATATGCCAAGTTTTCCAAATGTGAATTCTGGTTATCTGAGGTGACCTATCTTGGTCATGTGATTTCCAAAGATGGCATTGCTGTTAACCCAGAACGAGTTCAGGCTATTCTTGACTGGACTCCCCCGAAGAATGTCAAGCACGTCAGAAGTTTTCTCGATCTTGCGAGCTATTGCCGTCACTTTGTCAAAAAAAATTCTAAGATTGCCAAGCCTCTGACTGATCTGCTACACAAAGGCGTTAAGTTTGAGTGGACAGAAAAATGTCAAGAAAGCTTTCAGACGCTTAAAGACAAGTTGACCTCTGCCCCAGTGCTACCACCCCGGATTCCCAAAAGGACTTCATGATATACTGCGATGCATCTCGTCAAGGATTAGGCTGTATCCTAATGCAGGAGCGTAAGGTAATTGCTTATGCCTCGCGACAATTGCGTCCCCATGAAGAAAATTACCCAGTACATGATCTCGAGCTTGCTGCAGTAATTTATGCTCTGAAACTGTGGCGACATTACCTTCTCGGTAATCGATGCGAGATATACACGGACCATCAGAGTTTGAAGTATCTATATACCCAACCAGACTTGAACCTCCGCCAACAGAGATGGCTCGAGACAATAGCCGATTATGACATGAATATTTCCTATACCCCTGGCAAGGCTAATGTAATGGCCGATGCCTTGAGTCTCAAGGCTTATTGCAACAACCTCATGGTTCAGGAAGCGCAACCTATGCTTTATGAAGAACTTCGCAAGTTGAACCTCCATATTGTTCCACAGGGTCATCTCAATACCCTGGTTGTTGAACCAAACCTCGAGCATATGATCAGGAGTATGCAGAAGTATGACTCCAAAGTCCACAAGATTAAGCGATATCTTGGAGAAGGAAAGTATTCAGACTTCTACCTAGATGACCAAGGCGCTTTGTTCATCAAAGGTCGCTTAGTGGTCCCTACAACTCACAACCAGGATATGAGGAAGGACGTTATGAAAGAAGCACATGAAACGCCTCTCTCAATTCACCCTGGTAGCACAAAGATGTACCAAGACATTCATCAGATATTCTGGTGGCCTGGTATGAAACAAGACGTCGCTCGTTATGTTGTTGAGTGTGACATTTGCCGTCGTATTAAAGCAAAACATCAAAGGCCTACTGGTACTCTGCAACCACTTGCTATTCCTGAATGGAAATGGGACAAAGTCGAAATGGATTTCATTACTGGTTTTCCTAGATCTCAGAAGGGTCATGATGCTATCTTTGTCAACATCGACCGATTCTCTAAGGTGGCTCACTTTCTGCCAGTCAAGGAGACAATCACTGCTAGTCAGTTAGCAGACTTATATGTTTCCAGAGTTGTGTCACTCCACGGTGTTCCGTTGGAGATCAGTTCAGATCGTGGCAGCCTCTTTACCTCAAGATTCTGGGAAAGTTTCCAAGAAGCTATGGGAACTCATCTGTCCTTTAGTACTGCTTTTCACCCCCAGTCTCAGGGTCAAGTTGAACGAGTTAATCAAGTGCTTGAAGATATGCTTCGAGCTTGTGTCATCTCATTCGGTAAGAAATGGGAGGAATCTCTCCCGTATGCTGAATTTTCATACAACAACAGCTACCAAGCTAGTCTGAAGATGGCACCATTTGAAGTTCTTTATGGACGTAAGTGCCGGACCCCTCTGAATTGGTCAGAAACTGGGGAACGGTCACTCGTCGGACCGGACATTATTCAACAAGCTGAAGAACAAGTCCGCATTGTGCGGGAGCATTTAAAAGCTGCTCAGTCTCGTCAGAAGAGCAACTATGACCGAAAGCACAAGGTAATGGTCTATCAACCTGGCGAGCAAGCTTACCTTCGCGTCACTCCGTTGAAGGGCACTCATCGGTTCGGAATCAAGGGCAAGTTAGCTCTTCGCTACATTGGCCCGTTCCGCATTCTCGCCCGTCGAGGAGAAGTGGCATATCAATTGCAATTGCCGCCAAACCTATCTCAAGTGCATGATGTCTTTCATGTATCACAACTCCGACGCTGCTTCAAGGATCCTATCCGAGCTGTGGATCACGAAATGCTTGAGCTGCGAGATGATCTTTCTTATCCAGAGTATCCGATCCGCATTCTTGATCAAGCTAAGCGCCGGACCCGTCAAAAGGCAATCAAGTTCCTCAAAGTTCAGTGGTCGAAGCATTCCGAAGATGAAGCCACTTGGGAACGCGAGGATCGTCTTCGTGAAGAATACCCCGCTTTCTTTCAGCCTGCCTCTTAATTCTCGGGACGAGAATTTCTTGTAGAGGAGGAGAATTGTAACACCCCAAGTAATTAAGCTACAGTGATCACCTTTTGTTAGTGCCAAGTCAGCATGATTAACTATGCTTGATCATCATTGCATCAAATCTCATTTCAAATTCCAAATCAAATTGAAATTTAAATTCAAAGTGAAAAATAAAAGTTGTTCAATTTGGACATAAAAATGTTCATTAAATAGCAAATAATTCATAACTAATTATGTTCAGGAAAACAACATCACCTAAATTCATTAACTGACTCTATCATCTCAAAACAGTAGTAGCAACAACATTTTAACACCATTTTATTTAATAGAATTGTAAATGAAATCATAATTTTCCCAAACCAATTTCTGGTGGTAGGTAATATTGCAATGTAATGTTTGAACCAAGTCACACAATTTATAAAACTCATTTAGTGGCCCATCTATTTGCAAAACAGAAATAAAACAGAACTCGTAAAAAGAAAGGGAAAAGTCTTACCGCTTACTGTGCCAGTGGGCCTCGAGTGCACAGTAGCTTGCGGCCCGGCCCAGCCGAGTCGTCGTCGTCCTCCCGCGCTGTCGCCCGCCCGCGTCGACACGGTGACGACCGCCGCGCTGTCGGCCATCCGACGGCTCCTCGACGCCGTTAAGGGCTCCCCCGAGCCACTCTCCCCTCCCTCAAAACCCTAGCCTACCCCACTCGCCCCCACGCGCCTCGCCTCTCTCTTTTCCCCACCTCACCCGAGAGCTCGCCGCCGTCCTCCGCACGATCCCGCAGCCTCCGTCACCGCCTCGCCTTGCCGAGATGTCGTGAAGCACCACCGCCCTCCGCTACGTCGCCTGGGCCAAGCCACTGGAGACGACGAGCTCGGCATTGTGCGGATCGAGCTCGTCCCCGTCTCCGGCCACCGTGACTTCTCCGACGATCTTTGGCGCCACCTGCAGCTACTAAACCCTCGTCAGCTTTCCATAGCCTCCCGGTGAGCCTCCCCTTCCTCCCCTTCTCTCTCCCACGCGTTTCGGTCGTCGTAGCTGCTGCCGCCGTCGCGCCCGAACTGTGCTCCGCCGCATCGCTCGTCGCCGTCCGTTTAGTCGCCGTCAAGCTCGTCTGAGCTCGGCTTCGTGCTCAACGCATCCATGCGGTTCCAACGAGCCCAACCCCGTAGCTCACCGTGCCCTATGGCGACTAAACCGTGCTCGCCCGAAACACCTCGCCGCCGGCGAGGTCGTAGCACTTCGCTCCGGCGGTTTTAGCTCGCGTTAAGGCCGTAGATCGACGCGGCACGTTTGTCCCGTTCGAATGCCGCTAACCGCGCGCCGAACGACGAATTCCGATGAGGTCCGAGGCCGCGCCGTCGCGGATTTGCTCGCTGGCGCGATTCCGGCGAGTCGCCGGTCGCCGTCCGACGTGGCCTGACGGTGGGCCCCCTGTGACACTGACGAGTGGGTCCCGTTGACCAGTTGACTAAGTCAACAGCTGACTGGGCACCCACAGTCACTGACATGTGGGTCCCGTGCCTAATTAAACCGGATTAAACTTAAATTAAAACTAATTAGTCTAAACAGTCACTGACAGTGCGGGCCCACCTGCTAATTAGAATAATTAGATTAAATAAACTCTGTTTAATTAGTTCAGTCACTCACCAGTGGGACCCACTGGTCAGGTTTGACTCTGGTCAGCCTCTGTTGACCGCTGACGTCAACTTTACGTCATGATGACGTCACCCTGCACTATTCTGGATAATTCGAATTTAATTAATTAAAATAATTCTAGAAAATGTTTAAAACTTTGAAAAATTATATAAATTAAACCGTAAGTCAGATGAAAATAATTTATATACGAAAAATGATCAGAAATATATTAAGAATCTAAATATGTAATCAAAATGCTTGACCAACACTCCTAACTAGGTGAACATGGAACTTTTTGACTGATTTCGATAAATGAATAGTGCATAACTTTAATAAAATAAATCCAAATAAATTCCTAAATTAACTAAAACACTTAGATAGGCAGTATATCACCTCTGCATAACATTTAGGCATGTCATGCATAGTGATTGCATTTGTTGCCGTGAATTTATTGTTTCTTCCCCCTCCTTCTCTCCCAATAGACGCCGAGACCGACGCCGATGCAGCAGAGTACGACCACGCTCCGGACGAGCAGCCCTCCGACCACCAGCCCCTCTCAGCAGAGCTTCCAGGCAAGCAACCCCCCTTGACGCATGCCGATATCTCCTATTCTTTCTCCCTCCTGCTTGCATTAGAAAAATTGCTACTGCTTTGATTTATCCTATTCTGATGCATAGCCTGTCCTTGTAACTGCTATTGATACCTGCCTGTTATCCAAACTGCTTAGTATAGGTTGGATGGTAAACCATCTGTGGCCTCTCTCCCTTGCTGTAGTTGCTCCGCTTTAGCACCTGTGCCCCGATCGTTGTGATCGACCGGGCTGAGAATAGCACATCACCGCACCCCCCTAAATTGCTCGACTCTGCAGAGCTGGCATCGAGTGCCGGGGGTGATACCTCGTATCTCACTTCCGATGATGTCTCTGTAGAATAGCTAACCGGATGTGGGTCACCGAGGGTGATTCCTCTTTCATCACTTCCGATAAAGCTTCCGTCGTGCAACTCCTCGAGTGGGAATCAATTGAGGTTGATTCCTCGGATTCCTCCTCGATAATTTGGACACACATATACTTTGACCTTGTCGCAGTCGGGTCGACCCCGAGGGGTACCCGTGGGGAAATGTAAAGTCGGGCTGGCCCCAAGGATGCCCGCGAGAGAATAACATTAAAGACGGGTCGGCTCCAAGAGTACCCGCGAGTGATATCAAGTCGGAGCGACAGAAACTTTGTTCGTCTCTGTGAGTTACTAAATATGTCTAACGGATTTGGGTATTTGATCTGAGTTGGCCACTGGCCTATACGCACTACCACCACGTGGGATAATGGTTATGGGACCCTCTACGTCGTATGTATCAGCCGACTTAGGATTTAGACCGGCGTGTTGACCTCTCTGCTGAGTCTAGGTAGGACTGCGTCGTGTCGATTACCCGAGGCCGGGCATTACCCAGCAAGTGTGTCCGGCCAGATGTAATCGAGTGTGCTGGGTAACAGTAGTGCACCCCTGCAGGGAAGTGATCTATTCGAATAGCCGTGTCCACGGTAACAGGACGCTCGGAGTTGTATCCTGATCCCTTACAACTACAAATTGATGATGATTCATATTAAACTGTTAATACTGCTCTCGGGATCGCTTTCTCGCAGGGAATCGAGAAAGGATCTCAGGGCGTTGCTATTGTACAACCACTATTGTATGTTACTGTATTCTACTCTCTTCTGATGCTGCAAGATTGCTTGAAGATGCTAGTCTTTGATAGGCTAGGCATTTCTCTCTATTCTGGCTTTGCTGCTATATAGTCCACAGATTCAGGCTTTTTCACTTGATACCAATGCATGATTAGTATAGTTCTGATGTCAGTCTTGCGAGTACTTTGGATGAGTACTCACGGTTGCTCTGCTACTCTTTTCCCCCATACCTATATGTTGAAATCAGATGATGGAGCCCAGGAGCCAGATGCCACCTCAGGAGCCTACTACCTGGAGGGTCCCGACGGCACGTACTACTGGATTGAGCCAGCCGACCAGGAGTAGTTGGAGGCCCTAGGCAGGAGGCCTTCGCCTTTCGATCTAGAGTCGATGTTTGTGCTAGCCTTCTTAAGGCAAAACTTGACTAACTATGTCTGTACTCAGATATTATTTGTGTGTATGACTTATGTATTCGGGTCCTCGTGACCCCTGGTTTGTAATATGAGACTTTATGTTTAATTTGAGTTTAGAGTTGTATTGTGATATCTTCCCGTGAGTCCCTGTGCTTGATCGTGCGCATTTGCGTGTATGATTAGTGCACGATTAAGTCGGGGGCATCACAAGGAGAACGGCGAGGGAACCGTGGAGAACGGCGGGGAAGTAACGTCTCGACAAATGCGTTCCTCCTCTTGCGGTTGGTCGACGAAGACTCCACCGGCTCTCGGATCCATGGCACCCTCACAAATGGCACCATGTAGATGCTCGATTCGTCATCCTCTGGTTTCTCAATCTTGGATCGATAGTGCCACCACCTCCGCCTCACGATCGGATTCGGCGAATCCGTCTGCTCCATGGCCTAGAGGAGCAGCTCTATGTGCAGCCGCGTGACTCCCCCGGGTGGATTGCCGCCCTTTCGCTCGGTTTCAGATATTGGAACATCGCCTGCACCTTCGCCGCTAAGTGTCGCTCGTTCTCAAACCAAGAACCGATCTCCCTTAGCCTGGCTAACTTGACCTGGTCGCCGCCGGCGATCTTCACGTACTCGTCCTCCATCGAGGTTTTGGATTGGATGAAAGAGGAGAGGAGCGGTGGTGGATTTGGAATGCAAGAGAAGAGGAGCGGCGTTGGTGTTGCAATGGCAGAGGAGCGGCGGGCGGCGGTTTTGGATTGGATGGAAGAGGAGAGGAGCGGCTGTGGATTTGGAATGCAAGAGGAGAGGAGCAGCTGTGGTGTTGCAATGAAGAGGAGCGGCGGGCGGCAGTTTTGGACTGGACGAGAGCGGCGGCACGCTGTGAGTGGATCCTCCTAATAACTAATTTACCCATCACTTAAGAAGCGACCCCACATAATCTTGAGTACTGACCCCACATTACGTAGTACTTTTGAGTACTTTCTTGCCAGTACTACCCATTTATCCGCCGTTAGATCGAGACCAACGGATGGCTTATAAAAATGCCAACTACCTTAAAACTTGTACCAAATCATAAGTAAAAATGCAAATGTCATACAAAGAGCAGTACGCCATATCTGAAGGGCAAATGTTATTAGTATTTCATTTAAAATTTGAAAACACATATATGCATGCGGGTTACTCCTGTCATAAAAGAAGACAATGTAAGGTGCTCTACAATGTCTGAAGACGTCACGTGCATCTGGAGTTCTGGACGAGCAGCTCCGTCTTGAGTCTTGACTCACTTTCATTGCCTTCTCCATGTTGGCCACACAAAGAATCAATTTCATGGATGGAGTGACGACGGGTGCATTTTCACAAGCCATTTCAAACAAGTTTGCAGCTAGCTTTTCGCTTTCTCCCCCTGCAAAAAAAAAGCTTTTCGCTTTCTCCCATCCACTTCGAAGGAAGATCTGGTGAAGATATACTATCAAAAAAAGAAAAAGAAAAAAAAGATTAGGAGCGGCCCAATCTGGAAACCGCAGAAAAGGAAGCGAGCTCCCGCGACGCGCGTCACGGGAGCAACCCTAGCGCCGCCGCCGCGGGGAACCCCTCCTCCTCCCCTTCATCCCTCCCCAGCCGCCGCCAGAGGGCACGGCCGGGCGAAGCCCGGTCGGCGGCGGCGGCGGGGCAGTTCTTCCTCCTCGCGTGGCGGCGGGTGGCGCAGCATGGCGCGGCCAGGCGGAGGCGCGGCGGCGCGGCATCGGGGCTCTGCGCGGCAACGCCTGGGCGCGGTGTTCGCGCGGGAGGCTCCGTGACGGCGGGGTGCCTGCGACGGCGCAGGCGGCTGGAGCTGGGCTCGCCCAGATCTGGTGGCGGCTGCGCTGCGGATGGCGCGAGTTCGACGGCGGCCAGGGTGATATGGCTCGCGCGGGAGGTCGACCGGCGGTGGGTTTGTTCTCCGCTACCTCTTCGTCTGGCTCGGTGGCTGTTGGTAGTGGATGGCGCCCGCAGGTGGACGGATTTGTCTCGTTTGGCAACGGCGCCGGTCCAAGTTCGGCTCCAACCCATTCCCTATTGCGCTTGGGCGAGATGCGACTTGGGGCTGGACCTTTCCCAGGGCTGGCCATCGTTGAGGGATGGATCCATCGCCGGGAGGGCCACGGAACCATCCTTGCCTCCCGTCTGGTGGCGGTGCACCGCCGGGGAGCCCGTTCCTTGCACGGCCGGGGCAAGGCGGGGCGATGGCGACCAGTTATGGCCGGCTAGGGGTGGCCTCGGACCTGGGGGACGTCCAGGGGTTGGGAAGGAGGTGCCTTTCCGCCCGTTTCTTTGTTGATCTTGGCTGCAAGCTTGGGGATGGTGTCAGAGCCATGGGTGTCGGGGCAGCGGCCTTGGAGGTGGGAGTCGTGGTGCTCATGGGCGGAGCTCGCGGCTCGGGTGTGAGCTGGTTGCCATGGTCGTGCGGGCGGCGTGGTGGCCAGGGTGCGACGGTCGGAGGTGTGGGTGCAGCGGGCCTGGCTTACTGTACCATGTCTCGGAGGCATTGAGGACTTGCCGGGGTGAAAACCCGCTTTGGCTTTGCCAAGCCGACTGTGGCGACACCTATGGGTGTCGTCTCCTTCCTGAAGGCATCGTCGCGGTTCCTCTGCATTCTCCTGTTGCTCCGGGGGAAACCTTGATCTCTGGATCGGGCGGTGGCGATACTTTGGTGTCGTGCCCTTCCTGAAGGCGTCGCCTTGGAGTACTCAGTTCGTCATGCACTGCTTCCTCTCTTCGCGATGACTCGTTTGCGGTTGAGGGCTCCGGAGAATCGAAGTGATGCCTTCATTTCCTACATGTAGTTTGCTTGGTGTGGATGGGGTTATTTAGCGGTTCTTATACACCCTTGTATCTCGCCTTGAGTGTGTGTGGTGTGGGGTTGAGTTGTATGTGTTGGATTGTATGGTGTTCGGTGCTTTATATATAAAGCAGGGCGCGAGCCTTTTTGGGTAAGATATACTATATTTAGTTCATCATTGGACAGTAGTCTAAGTAGCAGAATGGTAATGACATACAACATCACAAAGGAAAACCAAAACTGTTCAAGCTTTGGCTCCAAAAATCTGCATTGCCTAATGCAAGAAACACCTCAAGATTACAGCAAGTCCTAACTCTTTTGGAACCACGTCATTCTAGAAAAATATGAATACGCAATTAAGTTCTATAGATACTTGAGTAAGCATGCCAATTTAATTTGTATGTTCTGGAAAAGAATTGTCAGTCAATGTGCCTCTGTTTTTGAAAGTTTGAAACACAAGACTGGAACTACAAAAAATAAAATAAAAAAAATCACGGTGGTGAGCAGCAAGCTATTACCTGACGAACTGTCGCGACGACTTTCGCTGAATAGAATTTCAACGCCCCTGGCGGCCGTAACGGAGAAGCGCCCTCCACAGCCTCGGCTTTCCTGCAACCTTCGGCCACATTTTGCTTGATCACATGATACAAACACTTACGAATTGAGGTCAAATTGAAGAAGCTTCTAGTGCCACCTCACGTACCGGTGAACAACTTCAGGAACGGCCTGCTGGCTGCTGCAGCGCCTGCTTGGAGCCATCGAGCCCGGCGACAGCCGAGCGGAGCTTGGCCCATTCCAACCCGCGCTCGTCGTCCTCGTCCGTGCCTCCGCTGCTGCCGCGGTCCTATTTCCTGGTCTCCGCCGCCATGCCCGCCACAGCCACCGCCGTCCTGCAGCGCCCGCCTCAACAGGACTGCTACTCCGGCAGTGATGTGGGGCGCCTCCTCCGGTCCGCCGAGGAAGCAGAACAATTTTTTTTTAAACGAGGCAAAAGACTTGCCATTTCATTGATTAAGAAGAGAGTAAGAATTGCCCCGTTAATTTACGGAAAACCGGGCTAAAACCGATATAACCCAGCCCATAAAATGGACACCACCGGCCAACCTGGCCACATGCCAACAGATGGCCACACGCGCCAGCGAACGACAGCTTCGACTTTGACGACAATCTTTGCAAGGGAAATATGCAGGGCTTGCGCCAACCGAGTCCTCCGCAAACGACCACCGAGTGCCTGTCATCGTCACCACCTGGACACAATCCACCGCAGCTCCGACTCCACAGCAACCAAGCAACCACGGAGGAGCACATCGGACACGCCGGACAGACCGACTACCAGAGCCCGAGCCGCGACCCCAACTCATCTTGACGCCATCATCGTTGCCAAACAGATGTCGACGCCCCTGACCTCGACGAACCAGCCACCTCCTAGTTGTAGTCCGCTTCAAGACGATGCCCCCAAGGAGGAGAAAGGCGTGGGGACTCCTCCATCGCCCGATCCAGATGATCTGAGGTTTCCCTTCGGAGCCAAGGCCGCGGGGAGCGGGGTGAGCACATCTCCACAGCGACGCTTCCAGGAAAGATTACGACACCCACGGGCGCCGCCGTTGCCGGTTCCGAAGAGAGGATTTCTCCCGGAGATGCCTCGACCACCTGCATCCCACACGGCAGACCACCAACTGCAGCCCACCAACCACCGCAGATCATGTCGAGGCCGACTCCAATCTAGCCACGGGACCCCTCGATCCGCCGTGCCTAGATGCGCTCCGCCCCCGGGCCGAAGCCGCCACCACCAAGTCCGGGGCCGCCGCCCCGGCAACCACAACACACCACTGCCGATGACATCACCACCAGAGGAGCCTGACCAGGCCCATCGGCTCGGAGCCCGCATCACCGGATCCAGAGGCAAGGGAGGGCCTGACCAGATCGGTGACCTCGCTCAGGGCCTCGCTGCGAGAGGGCCGGCAGGCAAAGAAGCCGCCGGGAAGCCGCAGCCTCGCGCGTCGCACAGAACCTCCGCCGTCAGATGGCCCGGAGCCACATCGGAAGAAGGGGAGGGGGGCGCCGCGGTCGCTGGGCAACGACCACTCCACAAGGCACGGCGACACCGATGCTGCCCCAGCAGCCGCGCGCCGCACCGCCAGGTCGTGGCTTTGCCAGAGGAATGCGCCGTCGAAGGGGAGCACCAGATCCGCCACCATCTCCTTTCGCCGCCAGACGAGAAGAAGAGGAAGAGGAAGACCCCGCCGCCGCCGTCCGCCGCCCGGGCTTAGCCCGGCGGCCTCCTCCGGCAACGGCGAGGGGAGGGAGGGGGGCGGCCCGGTGGCGCGGTCGGGGGCTCCGCCCGAGTCGCCAGAGAGGCGACGCGGGGGACAAGAGGTAGACGTTGCTGCTGTCCCTCGAATAGAATTGGCCAGGCCAGGAAGCAGAACAATGGCCGCAGCCTCCGCGTCCACAAGCGAGGAGCCCAGAAGCGGCAACAGCACCACCACCCCGCCACACGCCGTAACCCTGCCCGGGACTACTCCGGCGATGACGATCTCCGCCATGAGATGAATAATCTCCGCCTCGTCCTCGGCCTCCACGACGGATCACCCAAGGAGGGAAGGGCATGGCCTCTCTTCCGCCCTCTCCATACCCATACCCACGATGATTTGTGCCCTCCCGCCTGGTCTTGCGCGGAATTTGGGTATAAGATTGCACTAGTGTCCACAAAAAGGTAGTGTCACGCGGACGCCATACGATCATCTGTTTTTATCGTGGTATATTGATGATTTGGAGCCAAGGACGGTTTGGATGCAGCTGCGTACAGTTCCTGAAGGCAGACTCTGCTTCATCCTCCACTTCTTCGGGGCCGTAGGTGCTACCTACAGTGATATGCTTGAGGCTCAACAGGTGCTCCAAGCCAACTGGTGTAGAGCCGCCCCAGTTACTCTTGTCGAACTGTAGTTCAAGCCAACTTAGTTTGGGCATAGCCCCTGCCCCAAAGGCTAGGTAGGCAGTAACATCATACTCTGATTCAAATTTACAGTCCTCCAGAACCGGAAATGATCCCGCGAAGAAAGTGACACAGCTGTCTTGAGGGATACTCCACATCTGTAAACTGAGGTCGACGAGAGAGGGCAGCTCTCCAAGAGCATGAAACTCATCGTTTGCACGTCTCAACATTCAGCTCTAGCCGGCAGAGGCATCGGAGACCACAAATCCATTTGGGAACTCTAGGCATCCTAAAATCACCGAGTTGATCGAGTACCTTGATATGACGAGAAGGATTTGATAATGAGCCTAGCAGGTCACTCGTATAACTGGGATTGCCAATGATCCTGAGATATCTGAGGTTATGCAACATCTCAAAAGAATGCACCAAAGCAACCCATGTTGCTATCTCAAGTGGGTGTAGAAAAGACACTAGCCGCAAGCGTCTCAGATTGGTAAGCTCACTAAGTCCCTCAATATCCTCCAACGAACACTCCAGGTAAAACCCAATCAAAGTATGCAATGATTTCATTTTCCTAATCCCTTTAGGCACTTCGGGTCCGTATGGAACTTGTCGTGGTTTTATCACGGCAGATGTCCGAAGACTTAGGTTCGAGGCCATCGCCAAAGGGGTGGACTCAAAGGGGTTGATCGAGACGAGGGACACGAGTTTACCCAGGTTCAGCCCCTCCGGAAGAGGTAAAGGCCTACGTCCTGCTTATGTTGTATTGATTGGGGTATCGATTACAAGGGGGCGGTTTCGCTTGACCTAGTTCTCGAATTGTTGGTTTCTTGTCTAAGCCGCCCCTGGGTCTTGCCTTTATATAGGAGGTCAAGACCCCGGGTTACATGAGTCTCAAACCGTCTTACACAACGTAACCTATTCTGTCTCTAAGCCGCCTTGCCCTCTTGGGCAAGCCGTCTCCGGGCGGCTTAACCGCCCGGGTCTCCTTACCATCTTCTGTCTCCGGGCCTCCGTCTTGGCCCATCTGGTAAGCCGCCACGCGGCCTGGCCTTCATCTTCCGGCCCATCTTATGGGACTGGGGCAATGAGCCACCAGGTATGACCCGGCCCCTCCTGGGCGGGTCTTACCACGGGGTTATATCCCCAACATTAGGCCCCAGGTTGATTTGAGCCTGCTCATGTCAATCTTCAAACTCACTTGGCGGCGAGTCTTCACATTTATGTCTTCAAAAAGAAGCTTATAACCCGCCATGACGTCACATCGGATATCCTGAAAAGATTCTGTGACGTTTCAACGGATCCTCGCATTGAAGGGTCATCCCGAAAATCGAGGCGCCACCCTCGGTCCATCATCACTGCACTTCCTTGATTTTCGCGCGCACGGTTGCCGTTCCAACTTATAAATAGGGACACGTGGTGTTCTTTTCCCCTCCTATGCTGTCGCTGTCATCCTCCTTCTTCAAACGACCGCGCCTCCAGAGCTCCGCCACCACCGACTGGACCTCGCCGTCGTCCCCATCGCTGGCCGCTGCATCGGCCTGAACCGGACCAGAACCTCGCCGGCGCGCCCGCATCCGCAAGGTATTTCCTTCAACCTTCATCGAATCTGTGCTTATCCCCATTAGGGTTCCCGAGTTCTTCAATGTTCATAGCTGTTCATCGGCGTAGACCACCAAGCATCTCCTTGCATCCCATTGCACTGCATATCCGCTGCGGATATCTCTTTTAATAGCAACGCCTATTTATTTTGGATCTGTATAGCGGTTTCCATCGCGTACCACTCGCCTGCTCTTCTCCTGTCATTTAGGTCATGAATATATTTCATTTTTCCTTCATTTGTAGATCTTGCAGCCATAGTGATATTATGCGAAACCTGTTTATCCACACTTAGCCGTTTTTTCCAATACTGCCTTGTCCACTTAACTCGCTATTGCTTCGGCGGCTCTCTGCTAAAACGAAGCGGCGGCTCACCCAGTTACTGTTTTTCTAACCCGCCGTACTTTGTGTCTTTATAGTTTAACCCGCCATCATGTCAAGAGCACCCTCATCCTGCGATTGGGTCAGCTCCGCACTCACCGAAGAACTTCTACTTAACTTTGTAGAGTCAGGTATCTTGCCGGCTAAGGATATTATACACTGGCGGGTTCCAGGGCCAGAGAAGAGACCGGAGCCTAAGGATGGAGAGATTGTCGTGTTTACTGATCACCTCCTTCGCGGGTTTAGCCCTCCTGGGTCAAAAATTTTCCGGGACGTCCTTCATTTCTTCAAACTTCACCCTCAAGACATCGGTCCCAACTCTGTTACCAACATGTGTCAGTTTCAAGTTTTGTGTGAAGTTTACCTGCAGGAAGAGCCGTCTGTTGACCTCTTCCACGACTATCATTACGCCAACCGCCAAACTGAAGTGGCGACTGGGCCAAGCTTAGAACTTGGCGGTGTTTCCATCCAAAGAAGGAGGGATTTGCCTTACCCAATAGCTCTCTTACCAAGCCACCCCAAGGACTGGAACAAAACTTGGTTCTATTGCAAAGACACTTCTCCTGAAGGTGAGAACCCACTGCCGGGTTACCGTCCGACCCGGCTTTGCAACACAAGTGAACTTCCAGCCCGGATGACCGCCGCAGAGCGAGCAAAATATGCTCCGGCTTATGCCAAAGTCAAGGCCTTACTGGCGAACGGCTTGACTGGTGTCGATTTAACCCGCTGCTGGGTTAGCTGGAAGATCTTACCACTGAGCCGGCGTAACCGGCTTATGCACCAATATACGGGTGAGCCCAATGACCCCCTCTGTTTCAACGCCACCCCTCTGACCGAAGAAGATATCAACTCCACCGTCAAAGGGCTTCTCGGTGAAAAACAAGCGGTTTGCAACAAAGTTGGGCTAGAACCCTTTTGTGTCAAGAACCCAGCTCCAGATGTAAGAAACTTCTTTCCCTTAATTAGTCAAATTCATCTTTCCTTTTTGTTTCGCCCCTTCTAATCTTTGTTGGCGGCTTGTGTATAGGCCGGCTCTCCTTTCTGGAACAAAAAATATAACCCTCCTGTGAGGAAGCCTAAGGTTAAAGCCCGCGCACAGAAGAAGAAGAGAGCCGCCACTCCAGACCCGCCTGAGCTTGATGACTCATAGGTAGAACTTGACTCCCTTGGCCGTCTTTTCATGCAACTTATTGACAACAATCCTTCACAGGAGGAAACGGAGACCAGCCATGCGGACGCTCCTGAGGTAACTTACATTTCTTCTGACTCAGAAAACCTTCTTCCAGAGAAAACACGGCGGGTTATCCGAAAAGTCCCCTTCTCTCATCCTCTTGCTCATTTAGACCCCAATTTTCTTTTGAAAAAGCAACAGCACAACTCCCGACGTCAGACCCGGAGCACCGGCTCTGAAGATCTTGTGGCCGGGTTATCGCATGCTCCGGCTCCGCGGAAACGGCCAGCTGAGGTATTCTTGTAACTGAAGGTGTAATTTTAATCAAACTTGCATTGTAACCTTACTCTGCTTTGTACTGTCTTAACTGTCTTCAGGATTCTCCTCCTTCATCTGGCGACTCAACTACCTCCAAGCTGCCTCCAATGAAGATCAACCCAGAGTACGCATTTTTGCACCAAATGTTTTAATATTCTTGTCCTCTATGTAACAATCTTCTGTGCTTTCCAGGGCCCAAGCAAAACGAAGGAAGGCCAGCGGGCCTAAAGCCGCCCCAACTGCCCGTGAGCCGGAGATGACTAAGCCGGCCGCTCCTTCAACTCACGCTGAGCCGGCTGATATTACAAGGAATGCACCTGAAGACGTTCCTCAGCCCTCTGAGCCGGCTGATCCTGACATGGCACCTGAAGACCCTGCTAGGGACGATCCTAAGCCGCCCAGCCCTTCAACGGCCATCGAAGACACAACTCTTCCAGATGTTATCTTCATTGGGATGGGTCATCAATCTCCCAAGCCTCATGTATTGACAAGGCATTCCGGCAAGGCTGGAACTTCCTCTCCTGAGAAGCTTGAGTTTGAATTCCCTGTGCTGGAGAAGCTGACTGCCGACGAGCTTCACGCTGGTTATCTGAACCGCCTGACCACAAGCCGGAATATGGAGCTCAAGCTTGTTGGTCTGATGAAGAAAAAATATGAGGTAATCTCTTTGCCTACTTTTTTCCTTGTACCCTTACGTAGCCCCCAAGAGCTGGTTTAGTATTGCAAATGGTAGACCAGGTCTTCCAACGTATATCACACTCCAAATAGCTTGGTCTGTAACCCCCAAGTATTGGGTTAGTATAGATAGTAAGCCAATACTCAACCTGAAGAGTTGATCAATGGTAGCCCCCAAGTCCGGGTCAGCATAAAATGATGAGCCGGAATTGCACTGGAAACTTTAGAAAACACCGGTTGTAGCCCCCAAGTATCGGCTTATCTTTGACGAAGATGAGCCGGGACTGCAATTTAGATGTGAAGAGCTCCGTGTGTAGCCCCCAAGTGTCGGCTTATCTTGAAGAAGATGAGCCGGAACTCCCTTATAAAACTTGGAAAGCGCTTTGTAGCCCCCAAGTGCCGGCTTATCTTGAAGAAGATGAGCCGGAACTCGCTTATAAAACTTGGAAAGCGCTGTGTAGCCCCCAAGTGCCGGCTTATCTTGAAGAAGATGAGCCGGAACTCGCTTATAAAACTTGGAAAGCGTTGTGTAGCCCCCAAGTGCCGGCTTATCTTGAAGAAGATGAGCCGGAGCTTCATGGTAGACTTGGAGAAAACACAGACATTAGCCCCCAAGTGTCGAGTATATTGCTTGCAATCTGCTTGAGACTTTATAACATAGCAGCTTCAACGATTCTCCAATAGCTCATTCTGGTGACTTAAACCTTTTTGCTTGTGTATGACACAGGATGCTTTGGAGACAGCCGAGTCTGAGATGACAGATCTGAAGGAAAACCTTGCTTCACAACAAACCGCTCGGTCAGAGGCGGAAAACAAATGGCGGGTTGCCATCAAAGACCTTGAAAAGACGCAAGTGGATTTTGCTCTTTTCAAGAAGACTGCTGAAACTGAACAGGCCGCCCTGACCAAACGCGCAGACGATGCTGAAGGGCGGCTTAAGCTTGTGTCAGAAGAATTGCAAGCTCTGAAACGCCATATCTCCAGGATGACGTCTGCTATCTTTGGTAAGCACTTAATACTTAACGAATTTTCTTGCTATGTTTAATAACCTTGCTGGCGGCTTATACCACCAAATCTTGCTTTGCAGGTGAAAGGAGCCGCCGATTTTCGTCTGACAGCTTGCTGAGTTTGAAGGTAGTATACTCCTTGGCAGAACAACTCTACTGTGGGACTCTGTGCACCATCAAGGCGATGTTAACTGAGAAGAGCATCCCTCAGCATATGAAGGGAGTCATAGAACTCTTATCCACGCTGCCCAAGCAGGTTGAAGAGCTTAAACGATCAGCCGCCCGGCAGGGAGCTATGGCCGCGCTAAGCCGGTGTCTAGCCTTTGCTCCTGAGCTGACTGCTGAAGAGATGATGGATGGGTTCCCATCCAGAAAAGATGACGGCTCAGAATTCACAGCAGAAGACTATGCCCGATGCAGGAAAGCTTCCAAGGTGCTTGCATCAACGCTGGTGGATGAACTTGATCTATCAACATACCAGGCGGCTTACAGTGAGCCCAGCAAGAGAGTGCGCGGTCCGACTTTTGAAGCCAAAAACTTGACTCCTGCACGCCGTAAGCACCTTTTCGCCCGTGAGATTGACCCATCTACCCTCTTCGAAGAGGCTCAGTTTGAAGCTCTAACAAACTGCAACTGGGATGTGGACAATCTTCAGATAGAAGAGGTCGAAGACCCGGCGCAGGATGACCCGCCATCGAGCTGAACACTGTAAATTTGATAACTCGGCCGCCTGAGCCGCCAAACTGAAAGTTGTACAAAAGTCTGTTGCCTTTTGGGCTCTCGTGGAGAGCTTTGTAATAGGCTTAGAAAAAACTTTAACTGTCTGAGCCGTGCCATCGTGCACATATGAATCTTTTGCCTAACTTGATATATGCCTTGTTTGTCTTTGCCCGGCTTATGATGCCAGCTTGCTTGGCGGCTCATCTGATAAGATAAACCCTGTAAAAAATAAACAAGACATAATATGCTCTGTTTTGCTGTAAGGGCGGCTTGAAAAAGCACAACCCGATGACGTTAAATCTCATGATCAGTCCTTTTTTCCAAAAACTCATAAACGGTTCCTCTGGGTAGCCTCACCACTTGAACTCTTAACAGTACAGGTTCTCTAGTGAGAGTGACCGTCAATTCTTTGACCGGCTCAGGGTCTCTAGGCGAGATTAACTGATAAGAGCGTAGCGAACCAGAAAGAGACGCAGCAGGGGGTGAATACCCTTAGAGCCCATAAGCTACTTCTCATGTGACGTAAATCCATCGTTTGAACCTCAAGGGTACGACGGGCCACTTGGCGGAGAGTACGCAGCAGATGGGAGAGTTTGCCTCGCCGCTGTAAGAGGCCCTTGCAGGGGGTAAGTTTACAACTCGCTGCACCCCTGGCAAAGCGGCAGCAACTTACAGGCAGGTATAACCCAGCCTTGCAGATCGAAAAGGGGGTAAGCTCACAACTCACTGCACCCCTAGTGATCCTTGTTGACGGAGTCAACGTTTGGGTCCACGACCCGCCTTACAGTGGCTAAGAAGCCTGATCGAGGGGGTTGAAGCTTAACCCGGTGGGTTGAAAGCCCCCAAACGACCTTGTTGACGGAGTCAACTTTTTGGGTCCACGACCCGCCTTACAGTGGCTGAGAAGCCTGATCGAAAGGGTTGAAAGCCCCCAAACGACCTTATCGATGATATCAACTTGCACACCATCTTGTAAGCCACCGTCTTGCAAGCCGCCATATGATGGTGCTATTTTGGCTGAAGAGCTGATCAAGAGGGTTGAAGCTTAACCCGGCGGGTTAGAAGCCCCCAAGTGACCTTGTAATGTCGGCTGAAGAGCCTGATCAAGAGGGTTGAAGCTTAACCCGGCGGGTTAGAAGCCCCCAAGTGATCGTATGATTATATCCATCTTTGAGAAATGTGAGATACGTAAAACGGCAGAGGCCCCGGTTTGCAGGGATGCCAACTTTATTATATATATATGTGATATATACAATGATGATAGACAATGGGGGGAGTCAATGACTCAAGTATAGTAAGGCCATAGATGAGCGATGTTCCACGGCCGGTGGGTCTCCTGCCCAGAAGTGCGTGACTCGTCCCGTACGTCGATGAGATAGTATGACCCATTGTTGAGGTTTCTGCTAACTACAAAAGGACCTTCCCATGGAGGAGACAACTTGTGCGCGTCCGTCTGATCTTGAATCAGGCGCAACACTAAGTCGCCTTCTTGAAACGTCCGGGTCTTGACCCTGCGGCTGTGATAGCGACGCAGGTCTTGTTGATAAATCGCTGATCGAGCCGCCGCCAAATCACGCTCTTCATCCAAAGCATCTAACGCGTCCTGACGTGCTGCCTCATTGTCTGCCTCAACGTAAGCCGCCACTCTTGGCGAGTCATGACGTATATCACTTGGTAACACGGCTTCTGCGCCGTAAACCATGAAGAAAGGCGTATAGCCTGTAGACCTGTTGGGAGTTGTATTAATGCTCCATAGAACTGATGGTAACTCGTCAACCCAACAACCCGGCGTTCTCTGTAGAGGAACCATAAGCCGGGGCTTGATACCTCTCAGGATCTCCTGGTTAGCACGCTCCGCCTGACCGTTGGACTGTGGATGAGCCACAGCAGAGACGTCAAGCCGGATGTGTTCACTTTCACAGAACGCTTGCATAGCCCCCTTGGAGAGGTTTGTGCCATTGTCTGTGATGATACTATGAGGATAACCAAAATGATAGATCAGTTTTTTGACAAACTGAACCGCCGTAGCCGCGTCACGCTTGCTGACCGGCTCAGCCTCCACCCACTTGGTAAACTTATCCACTGCCACCAGAAGGTGGGTCTTCTTGTCTTTGGATCTCTTGAAGGGCCCGACCATGTCAAGCCCCCAAACTGCGAACGGCCAGGTAATTGGGATCATGCGCAATTCCTGAGCCGGCACGTGAGCACGTCGCCCGAACTTCTGACATCCATCACACTTAAGAACTAAGTCTTCTGCGTCCTTATGAGCCGTCAGCCAGAAGAAACCATGTCGAAAAGCCTTGGCCACCAGAGATTTTGAGCCGGCATGATGACCACAATCTCCGGTGTGGATTTCATTCAAGATCTCCTTGCCTTCCTTAGGTGAAACACAACGTTGAAAAACGCCGGTAACGCTGCGCTTATGCAACTCGCCATTGATGATCGTCATGGACTTAGATCGCCTGATGATTTGCCTTGCCAAGGTCTCGTCCTCCGGTAACTCGCTGCGAGTTAAGTACGCCAGATAGGGTAACGTCCAGTCAGGAAGAGCACGCAAAGCCGCCACCAGCTGCCCCTCCGGGTCAGGCACGGCCAGATCCTCCTCCGAAGGCAGCTTCACTGATGGGTGGTATAACACGTCCACGAACACGTTAGGCGGCACCGGCTTATGCCGAGAGCCTAGCCTGGACAAAGCATCAACCGCCTCGTTCTTGCGACGGTCAATATGATCCACCTGATAACCTTTGAAGTGACCTACAATTATATCCACCGCTTGACGATAAGCCGCCATCCGCGGGTCTTTGGAATCCCACGTGCCTGAAACTTGCTGAGCCACGAGGTCTGAGTCGCCGAGGCATCTAACCCGGCTCAGATTCATCTCCTTAGCCACCCGGAGGCCATGTAGCAAGGCCTCATACTCAGCTGCATTGTTAGTACATGGAAACATCAACCTTATCACATAACAGAACTTATCACCTTTAGGGGAAGTTAAAACAACTCCAGCCCCCGAGCCTTCCAACTGCCTAGACCCATCGAAGTGAATCGTCCAGTATGTGTTATCCGACTTCACCTCGGGCGACTGACACTCTGTCCAGTCGTTTATAAAGTCCACCAAGGCTTGAGACTTAACCGCCGTGCGAGGCACGTATTTCAGATTAAGAGGACCAAGCTCCAATGCCCACTTAGCAATCCTGCCAGTGGCTTCTCTGTTTTGAATTATGTCTCCCAACGGGGCAGAGCTAACCACCGTGCTCTGGTGTCCCAGGAAGTAATGCTTCAACTTACGATTCGCCATGAACACCCCATATATTAGCTTCTGCCAATGTGGGTACCTTTGCTTGGACTCAATCAAAACTTCGCTGACATAGTAAACCGGCCTCTGAACCGGATATTCCTTCCCTGGCTCCTTGCGCTCCACAACAATCGCAGCGTTGACTGCTGTGTTATTAGCCGCCACATAGAGGAGCAAAGGTTCCTTCTCAGCCAGAGCGGCCAAGATTGGCGGCTCAGTCAGTTGCTTCTTGAGCGCCTCGAACGCCTCACCCGCCGCTTTGCTCCAGACAAAGTCGTCTGTTTTCTTCATCATCTGATATAAAGGGATTGCCTTCTCACCCAGGCGGCTTATGAATCGGCTAAAAGCAGCAATCCGACCCGCCAGGCGCTGAACGTCATTGATGCATGCCGGCTCAGCCAGGGAAGTGATAGCCTTTATCTTGTCCAGGTTAGCTTCAATACCATGCTCAGAGACCAGAAATCCCAAGAGCTTACCAGCAGGAACTCCGAAGACACACTTGGCCGGGTTAAGCATCATCTTGTAGACCCGCAAGTTGTCGAATGTTTCCTTCAGGTCAACAAGTAGAGTCTCCTTCTTTCTTGACTTGACCACAATATCATCCACATAAGCATGAACGTTGCGCCCGATTTGACTATGAAGACAGTTCTGCACACAACGCTGATAAGTCGCCTGGGCACTCTTGAGCCCGAAAGGCATAGACACATAGCAGAAAGCACCAAAAGGCGTGATGAAAGCCGTCTTCTCTTGGTCTTTAACTGCCATCTTGATCTGGTGATAACCTGAATAGGCGTCCAGGAAGCATAAACTCTCGCAACCCGCCGTTGCATCAATAATCTGGTCAATACGGGGGAGAGCAAACGGGTCAACTGGACAGGCCTTGTTAAGGTCCGTGTAATCCACACACATACGCCAAGTGCCGTTCTTCTTAAGCACCAGCACCGGGTTGGCTAACCACTCCGGGTGAAAAACCTCCACGATGAACCCTGCTGCCAAGAGCCGGGCCACCTCTTCTCCAATAGCTTTGCGCCGCTCTTCACTGAAACGACGAAGGAACTGCTTGATCGGCTTGAACTTAGGATCCACATTAAGATGGTGCTCAGCAAATTCTCTCGGTACACCCGGCATGTCAGACGGCTTCCATGCAAAGATGTCCCGATTCTCACGGATGAATTTGATGAGCGCGCTTTCCTATGCGGGGTCCATGTTAGCCCCGATAGTGAACTGCTGTGACGAGTCGCCCTCAGTGAAATCCACCAGCTTGGTATCATCCGCCGCAAACTTGAGGGGCGGCTCAGATTCCGTGTTAGGTTTTTTGAGCGGAGTCATGTCTTCCGGGTCAACATTCTCCTTATAGAACTTGAGCTCTGTCTCAGCATTTCAAGAGCCGTCTTCCGATCGCCATGCACAGTGATCGTCCCATTCAACCCGGGCGTCTTGAGCTGTAAGTAAACATAGCAAGGCCTAGCCATGAACTTGGCGTAAGCCGGCCGTCCAAACAGAGCATGATATGGGCTCTTGATCTTGACCACCTCAAACCACAAAGATTCCAGCCTGTAGTTAAATTCGTCACCAAAAGCAACTTCCAAAGAAATCTTCCCCACTGGATAAGCCGACTTGCCAGGTACCACACCATGAAAAACTGTTGAAGAGGGCTTAAGATCCTTGTCAAGCAGACCCATCCGGCTGAAAGTGTCGTAATACAGGATGTTGATGCTGCTGCCACCATCCATAAGAACCTTAGTGAACACATATCCTCCAACTTGGGGGGCAACCACCAAGGCCAGTTGCCCCGGGTTATCAACACACGGCGGGTGATCCGCCCGGCTCCAAGTTACGTCATACTCAGACCACTTCAAATACTGCGGGAGAGCCGGCATGACTGCATTTACCGCCCGCTTGCGTACCTTTCGGTCTCGCTTGTCAAGGCTGGTCATAAAAACATGATACTGACCCCCACTGAGCTGTTTCAGGTTGGTCTAGAACCTCGACTGGTTATGCTGCTGCTGGCCTCCACCGCCAGATTGTTGATGATGATCTCCTTGATTGCCTTGACCCTGGTAACCGGACCCTGAGCCGCCAGCGCCAAAGCCGGCCCCTGACCCGCCTGGTCCTGAGCCGCCAGACGGACCATTGCCGTTATTGCGGTGCTGTTGAAGGCTGTAATCTCGAAACTGTCACATGATGCTGCAATTCCTCCATGTGTGGCCTGCCGGCCTATCAGGCTGACTATGCTCCGGACAAGGTTTACTGAGCAGCTCTTCCAGGTTAAAAGGAGCTTTACCCTTGTTAAAGGGCGCCCTGAAATTCCCGTTGCCCTTAGCACGGCCGTTTCCAGCGCTAGTGTTCGCCACCAGTTCTGACCCGCCGTCCGGGTTCTTCCCCTTGCCAGAATTGCCGTTTCCAGCTGCGTTTTGGTGTTGACCTTTTCCATTGTTTCCCTTCTTCCCCTGACCTGATTTTTCATCATCAGAGCCCGGGTCCTTCGTGTTGTCAGAATCTGCATATTTAGTGAGAGCCGCCATGAGCTCCCCCATGTCTTGACACGAGCGCTTAAGCCGGCCAAGCTTCTGCTTCAAAGGCGTAAAGTGGCAATTCTTTTCCAGAATCAAAACTGCTTGAGCCGCCGTAATCTGTTCTGAAGAGTGGATAATGGTTGAGACCCGCTGGACCCAGTGATGAGCCGACTCGTCCGCCTATTGCACGCAATGATCCAAATCCACGATCGTCATGGGCTGCTTGCACGTTCCTTTGAAATTTTTGATAAATTTCGCCTTCAACTCGGCCCAGGAAGTAATGGTGTTGGGTGGCAGTCCCTTCAACCACGTGCGAGCTGGCCCTTCCAGCATCATGATGAAGTATTTGGCACATACCGCATCAGTAACATCTAACATCTCCATGGCCAGCTCATAGCTCTCAATCCGAGCCTCTGGAGGTAAATCAACCGTGTAATTGGGCACCTTGCGAGGGCCCTTGAAATCCTTTGGCAGACGCTCATTCCGCAAAGCCGGCATTAAGCACGGTACTCCCACAGCCCTGGAAGTTAAGCCTGCTCCAACTGAGATGGAGGGTTCTTGGTGAGCCTCCGCTGCCGCCAGAGCCGCCGCCTCTCACTGTGCTCTCGCCCGGTCCACCAGCGCTTGAGCATCCAGAGCCGCCCGATCGGCCCGCGGCGGGTTCCAATGCCATTCACTGCTGGAAACCGCCGGCGACTCATAACGCCGGCTGTAGCTGCTGCTGGGGAGGGGAGTTGAATGCATACGACTCTGGCTGTAAGTATACTTCTCCTGCTGGGCCACCGCCGTCCGCAGATATCCAATAGCGTTTCGCACCTCTTCTGCAAAAGGCGCCTCATCGGGGATGGGAATTGTATCAAGCCTGGTAGCCGCCGCCACCAAGTTCTCCGCCGGGTTAGAATAATGGCCCGCTGGCATTGGGAAAGAGGCTGGTGGGGTCTGGTTCTGCCGGGGCGGATTAAGCTGCTGATGCTGAACCGCCGCCCGGCTTCCAGGAACTTCCGCCGTCCGGGTTACGGTCAAAAGCCCGTTCCGTCCCATCCCTGGCGTGTTGAAAAGATTCCTGGCTTCATACTGATCCGGCAAGCGGGATTGATGCCTCATCCGCTGAACCGCCGCTCCTGACTGCTGCTCTAACTCAAGACGGAAAGCGTCTGCCCTAAGGCGTTCCGCCTCAGCATCCATCTGAGCCTTCAGCGCATTGATTTCCTGTTGGACCTCAGTCATCTGGTTCTTCAACCTTGCGATCTCCGTGTTACGGGCCGCTTGGTTTTCAGGCGTGACCTCAGTTGCCATCAGGGTTGTAAGCTCATTCATCAGATCCAGAAGAACCTGAGCCGGTGGCCTGCCAGCCCCAGATCCAGTCGCACCGGCGGCTGAACTGCCAGGAGCTGCCGCTGAACCGACCATGAAGACAGCAGCGCGGTTCGGCGGCTCATACTCCTCCGGCTCATGGAACTCCAACTCGGGGTAAGGCCCGACGTAGCCCCCGAGCCCGCCATTGTGGAGCTGGTAGATTGATTCTGTCTCACCGCTCGAGGATCCATCCTCGGAGCCGATGAGAGTTTCCTCCTATGACATAGATCCTTCGAGATCCATGCCCTGAGTGAAGCCGACGAAGACATGCTTCCTGCCCGGCTTAGCATGGGCGGGTTGCACGCGTCGGGCGGGTTGCTCGTGCCGGGCCGGCTCGACGATGTCGGTGCAGATGTCCGGCCCGGGTTTAGATCCGCCGATCTTGCCGATGAAGATGTGGATTCCGCCGAAGGGGACCCGAAAACCGTACTCAATGGAGTCAGCCTCGGGGCCCCAGCCGGCGTCGTCGATGTAGAGCTGGCCGCGGCGACTCTTGGTCATCCTGCCAACAGCGTACCCCTCGATCCCTGGGAGAGAGCCCTTTGAGAACTCAACACCACCGAGCGCTAGCCCCACGGTGGGCGCCAACTGTCGTGGTTTTATCACGGCAGATGTCCGAAGACTTAGGTTCGAGGCCATCGCCAAATGGTGGACTCAAAGGGGTTGATCGAGACGAGGGACATGAGTTTACCCAGGTTCAGCCCCTCCGGAAGAGGTAAAGGCCTACGTCCTGCTTATGTTGTATTGATTGGGGTATCGATTACAAGGGAGCGGTTTCGCTTGACCTAGTTCTCGACTTGTTGGTTTCTTGTCTAAGCCGCCCCTGGGTCTTGCCTTTATATAGGAGGTCAAGACCCCGGGTTACACGAGTCTCAAACCGTCTTACACAACGTAACCTATTCTGTCTCTAAGCCGCCTTGCCCTCTTGGGCAAGCCGTCTCCGGGCGGCTTAACCGCCCGGGTCTCCTTACCATCTTCTGTCTTCGGGCCTCCGTCTTGGCCCATCTGGTAAGCCGCCACGCGGCCTGGCCTTCATCTTCCGGCCCATCTTATGGGACTGGGGCTATGAGCCGCCAGGTATGACCCGGCCCCTCCTGGGCGGGTCTTACCACGGGGTTATATCCCCAACAGAACTACCAAGTGGGATAAGCCGGGCAAGGCAACTATATCCGATGGGACTTGTAAGTCCCAGCTGCAATTTAAATCTAGTGTCTCCAAATGCACAAGCCCTTTTATTTCAGTAGGGAGTTTGATTTTTCCTTGACATGAAACCTTTAAATACCTCAGTCGGAACAATTGGCTAATAGCAGTGAGATCAGTTGCTTTGTCGCCCAAACTTTTAAAGAGAAAAACCCTGAGATACTTAAAATGCAAAAGAGGGGGCATGTACTTGGATTCTCCAAAAAGTGCAAGTGATCGATCTTGTGACAGGCTAGAAGAAATGGTCCTTGATGTTGCCTCATCTACTGCACCAACATTACTGAAGTTCATGGATATACGATGGACCTTGTATTTTCGGTCATGGTCTCTTGCTACTTCTTCAGAATGGCACTCAACTCTCAGAAAATTATGCTCTTCGCACTTGGTTAGGATCAAATCGAGCATCATATCATGTACTCTGCACGATACCAACTCACCATACTCAGCACGTCCAGGCTGAATCAAGCTTCTGTTGATAAGCTCATTAAAATAGCTCTTGGCAACAACCTCGGAGTCTTGCCCATGCAATTTACTCACAAGTCCTTCAGCCGACCATTGTCGAACCAAATCATCCCTCACGATCTCGCAGCCTTTTGGGTATATACCAAGCTGAAGAAAACATGCCCGGAGATGAGGGGGGAGATGGATGTAGGTAAGGTTTAATATATTCTTAACCCCTTCCAATGTGGGATTTACTGCAAAATGGGTTCCAAGAGAATTCCTAATTCTCTCCCACTCATCCATTAACTTTTTAGGACGACTAGCTAATAGGCTAGCTATAGTAATGATTGCAAGTGGGAGTCACCACACTTTTTCAGAATTTCAGCTGAAATAGCTTCTAATCGGGATGGATGGTCCTCTTCGGAGCCATATGCTCTATGAAAAAACAAATTTTTGGAGTCTTGCTTGCCAAGGGTCTTTATTCTGTAAATGCACTCAGGACGACCATAACATGCTCCATAAGCCACGCCTTCCAGTCGTGTGGTTACTATTACTCTACTCCTATTAGCCTTTTCTGGAAAGGCGCGACTAATAGTATTCCATGCTGACTGGTCCCACAAGTCATCAATTACAATCACTAGTAGAAAATAGGGCTTTCGTCAAAGCTCGATCTACACATTAGTCCCGGTTGTATTACGAACCGGGACTAATGTGAGCATTAGTCCCGGTTCGAGCGGCTAGGGCGCCGGTCGGGCATCAGTCCCGGTTCAAATGGGACCTTTAGTCCCGGTTGGAGACACCAACCGGGACTAAAGGGGTTGAGGCTTTAGTCCCGGTTGTAGTGTAGCTAGCCCTTTTTTTTACATTTGTTTTCTGTTTTTAGTTTCTGTTTTAAATTGCTTATATCTTTTAGGATATTTGATGTTTTTGAGTGATTCTTTTTGCATTGGATTCAAAATTTTGTCTAGTTTCTGTTTGTGCCATTAGTATTCAAATTTGAATGGTTTAAATTTGAATTTATTCAAATTTGCTTCAAACCCTAGATTATGAATAACTTGAGTTTACAAATAGTTTTTAATTTAATTCTTTTTGCTCCTAGTCACGTGTTAGATTGTTGTCACAGTAAGATTTATTTGGTTATTTTGAGAATAATTTAAATTAGGATTTTAATTAAAACAATACTGTTTTGCTTATATAGTTGTTTTAGTCATTTAATTGTCATTTTTTACTATTTTTAGTTAGTTCTTTCTGTAGATTTTAACATGTTGTAGTATGGTGCATATTGAATGCACAAAAAGTCTGGAGTTGAAATAAGTTTAAAAAAATGAAATGCCTTTGTAACAGACGGGTTTTCGTCCGAAACCTTGATACTTCGAAGGAGATGGTCCAGTTTGTACACGAAGTGCATCCAGTTTTTGCCGTAACCCTCTCAACTTTGTAGCACATGCTATCTGGGTGAAATGATGATACCATGACCTTTTCACAGTTCATTTGTAGGGCTTTTCAATTTCAGGGTCATTTAGCTCAAAAAAATCATTAAATGCATGAAAAATAGCAAATGAAGTTAGAAAAGGTTGAAATTTGAGGATGTGGCTTTGAATGGTGCATATTGAATGCACAAAAAGTCTGGAGTTGAAATAAGTTAAAAAAAATGAAATGCCTTTGTAACAGATGGGTTTTCGTCCGAAACCTTGATACTTCGAAGGAGATGGTCCAGTTTGTACACGAAGTGCATCCAGTTTTTGCCGTAACCCTCTCAAAATTTTAGCACAAGCTATGTGGGTGAAATGATGATACCATGCCAAGTTTCAACCTTTTCAGAGTTTATTTGTAGTGCTTTCAAATTAAGGGTCATTTAGCTCAAAAAAATCAGTAAATGCATGAAAAATAGCAAATGAAGTTAGAAAGGGTTGACTCTGGCTTGGTTAACCTTAGTTGTGACTCTGGCTGGGACGGTGCTAGCAGATGTAGTCAACGGTATGATTGGATGGACACCAACCCGGACTAAAGGGGTTCTGAAATTTTCAAACTCTCCCCCCCGTGGACCGCCTTTTTTAGTTTTGTAGAAAATAAACAAAAATGATAAAATCTTCAAAAAATAAAATCCTTTGAGATGTAGTTAGGTTTTAGTGTCTAGTTGGTATAGAAATTTTGAAATATGAATTTTGACCTTTTTTGCAAGAAAACTAAAAAAATGTAAAACGGCCATAACTTTTGCATACGACGTCTCAAAAAAAAGTTTAATATATAAAAAAAACTAGAGAAAAATTGGGACTCGATTTCACCCGGGTTTACCCGGTGAAGTTTTCTCAGATTCTCAAAATTCCAAAAGTAAAAAAGTTATTTCAAAAAGAAGATTTTTTCAAAAAGATTTTTTCAAAAAAATAATTTTATTTAAAAATAAATAAATGATGTCATATTTGGATTCCTCACATTTTTCTGATAAAAATGGATATATTATTTGACGAATTTCGATTTACAGATTTAAAGATCTTAATTATGCCATATTAGATGAAAAATGCCAAAAAAATGAAATAAATAATATTATTACTTATTTTATTTTCATTGAAATTCAATATTATTAATACTTATTTTTTTTATTTTAATAATTGTTTGGAATTCAAAAAATTAAATCATGTGACATCAAGACCTAAGGGTTAATAGGATTGATAGCTTACTATTGTGAGGAAAACAACAAGTGCAGACTTGGAAACTAGTGGCGATAGAACCAGGAAGTTAAGCGTGCTTGGGCTGGAGCAGTGAGAGGATGGGTGACCGACCGGGAAGTTAGACGATTTGGAATGAGTGCTCCACACTGGAGAAGTGAGGACGGGTGATTAGAGATTAAATTGTCAAATAATCCAAAGATTTGAAAATCGGAATAAAACTTAAAAACAAATCAAAAAAATTAAAAAAAAAATTCAAAAAAAAAATCCTTTAGTCCCGGTTGGTAACAACCTCCCTCCCCCGCCCTAGACAGCGCCACGTGGAGGGCCTTTAGTCCCGGTTCGTAAGCGAACCGGGACTAATGGTTTTGGGCTTTAGTCCCAACCCTTTAGTCCCGGTTCCAGAACCGGGACTAAAGGCCCTTACGAACCGGGACAAATGGGCCCTTTCCTACTAGTGAATAAGGTACCTGCAAAAAGTATCCACGTGTTATATATGTAAGGTTGGATGTGATTATAAATGAAGATGAAAGCTTCAAAATTTTCTATCAAATTAGAACAACAAAATAATGCAAATTGGATTCAAGCAAATCCGTTGTTCGATGGGATAAATTAGCAGGCTCATATAATACTTTAAAACTAAATGATATCAAATGATTGCATGATCTGATAAAACTCAAATAAATCTAAGTTAATATAGCATTTTCTGTAAAGGCGCGGTTGATAGTATTCCATGCTGAATGATCCCACAAGTCATCAACTACAAGAAGGTACATCTAAGTAGTTTCACATGTTACATATGTACTGTTGAATGAGTAGGGCATTTTGGACACCGAGCTCTATGGATGCCTTAATTTTAAAAATTACAAAATTCAAAATTTTTAGTTTCAAAAAATTCTGAAAATAAATACACATGTATACAAGGATGCAATGTGTGTGTGTCTAAAATTTCAGGATGAAATACCTTGAATTGCGAGATGCACAAAAAAATAAAATCATGGACTTTGTGTAGGAGATATGCCCTAGAGGCAGTAATTTGAGTTACTTTTGTATCTCCGAGTTTGTAATGAATGTTTATGATCCATGCTATAACTGCAATGATTCTCGAGTCTGCAAATTAAACGAGGCTTGGAGGGAAACTCATGTGCATGTGTGGTATAATAAACGGTAAATTGTATTCCTAGTCTTGCCTCTAAGACTGGCTCAAGTATTGCATGATGATCCTGTTTTCCTGATCATGGGCATGGCTATGCCGGCAATTTTGAGGGCACGATGTTGGTAGAACACTTGTGTTGAATCGATCCGAATTGATGTTATGCTATGAGATACTTTCGTCACTAGTTAATGGTTAATAACACAGAGATGGTTAACATTTGCATAATTCCTTAGACCATGAGAGTATCGAGTTTCTTCATGCTTGCTTCATGAACTTTGGGGTTTGTTAAACGTCATCCGTAAATGGGTGGCTATTACGGCGGCTTACGGGTTCATGGAAAAGTATGTCAAGTAACTTGATAGCTCAAGATTGGGATTTGCTCCTCCGACGATGGAGAGATATCTCTGGGCCCTCTCGGTGTTACGGTATCCATCATCGTCTGGCCAGACACTTTGTGATTTGATCACAAGGATGCCGGAACACGGGAACGAGAAAAGAGAACAATACCGGCAACGAGGTAACTGGCATAGTGGACAAGTTGTTGATCCATGGGGATGCCAACATGTCTCACCTCGGGTAATTGTAACATATCGTGAAGCAACAGGAATAGCACACGGCAACTGGAGGTTCACTCGAATATTCATTCGTGTGGGTATAGGGGTCAATATGGGTGTCCACGGCTCCGATGTTGATCATTGATCGGAAGGGGTTCCAGGTCATGTCTATGCTTCACCGAACCTATAGGGTCACACGCTTAAGGGTCATCTATCTGTTGAATACTAGACAGGGAGTCTGAGAGAAAATCACCGAAAAAGTTTCGGACACCGGAAAAGTTTCGGACAGCGGAAAAGTTCCGCAGAGAGAAGTCACCGGATGAGTTCCGGTGAAACTGAAAAGTTGTTTCAGAGGATACCATAAAGTCAAATTGGTTTTGGCACATGCCTGATAATTCTTGGAGGGTGCCAGAATCATTCTGGAAACTTTCTGGAATTTTCCGGGATGAAAACCGGAAATGTTCCGGAGCTGCCGAAACCGCTTCAGATGCTTTTCGCAGATGAAATCACTAAACCGGAATTGTTCCGGCTCGCGTTGAAAATTATTTTGGTGGGTACTAGAATTGTTCTAAGCCCACATGAATATTTTCAGTTCGATCAGACGCTGAAAAATGTCGTCGTGAATAGTGAAAGTGCTTTTTGGGATATTTTTGGAAAGCCACCTTTTGGGGCTTTGCTCCAAAAGATCTTGGGGATGACATGGATGGATAGGGGCCAATTTTGGGGCCCCACATGAGGGTGTGGCCGGCCACATGGTGGACTCCTTCATGGAGTCCCCCTTGTTCCTTGGTTTCACCTTTTAGGTCCTTGGGAAGGACTCCTTTCCATGTGGGTTTTGGGTCTTCTTGTAAAACCACCCTACCCCTTGGGTTTCCTATAAATAGGAGGTGTGTGGGCTGCCATAAGACACACTCTTGCTCTCATACACATGCCATAGAGATTTCTGGCTTCTCTCTCCCTCCCACGAAATAGTTTCGTAGAGCCGAAAGGCTGTCTGGGTTCCGGCACGAACTAGCTCTGGACGGCGAAGCCCTGCCGGATAGCTGACACCGTATGTGTGCAACCCCGTAGAGAGATTGTAGTTTCGATCTTTTTGCCCGAAGGGCTGTTCAAGTTACCGTTCGGGTTTCCGGCGTCCTCCCGAAGGGCTTTCCGGGTTACTGTTCGGGTTCCGAGGGTCCTCTCGAAGGGCTGTCCGCGACATCGTCCGGGGGACTGTCCGACCGCCTCCCGAAGGGCTGTCCGGAGTAGGAGTACATCCTTGCGGTTGGGAGGTTGTAAATCCTAGCTGCAGGGATCTGCACCGACGATCTACACCGACTCTTCTTCCGCTGCGCTTCGAGTCGGTACGGATCAGATCAAACCTTGTATGCAGTCTCCATAGTGATCCTGGGCGTGCTCGCTGTACCGAATTTTTTTGTTTTCTGTCGCGTTCCCCAACAGTGGCATCAAGAGCCGTGCTATGCGTAGATGCAGGTTACGATCTAGAATACATGGTGATGTATGGGTATTGCATAATATAATTTTGGAGTAGATGAGATCTATTGCTGAAAATTATTTATGCGGGTAGCAGAAGAAGTCTGTTACCCGATGTTCTTGTTGCTTCCCTGAAATTTGCGTTTGCTCAATCTCGAGACAGCATGGTGGAATTTCACAAAGTTCTGGCAATCCGCGATCCTGATTGATCAAGGAAGTGCTAACAGTTCTTTGGGTTCCGCCATAGTCAAAAGAAAGATGAAATTCGCAGATGAAAGGGCATTGCAGATATGATCTGCATGGGGGTCATGCGTATGACGAAGTTTAGTATGGGGCTCGAGATTCAATTATCTTGTGTTTCATACACCCCGAGATGTTAATCTAGCAATTTTGAATTATCATACTTGATGATGAAACGTTGGTAACTGCGGTTTAAGTCAAAACCTTAGAAGCCACGTAAAATAAAATTTTGCATAAACCGATTAGAGGCGTCTAACTTGGTTTTGCAGGATGTGCATGAGATGTGATGTGGTATAGCAAAGCTCATATTAATTCGATTATGTATGAGATGACTATATGATGTAATTAACATGACCTGCGTGTCATGATTCAGCATGATGGCTGGAGCTATATGATTGCACTTTAATGACCTGCGTGTCAACCTTATGTAATGCACTTATTTTATTAGCTATAGAGATAGCAATATTATTTGGTGCATCAACAAGGTGGTGGCAATCTTCGCAAAGGTGAACACCGACGTGAATGCCGGAGACGAAGAAATACTTGACTTCTCCGTCAGAAGGGGATATACCATATCATGCTATTATGAATTGCCTGAGATGTTTATCCCTTATGTTGCACCCTTTTTGATTGCACGGTAGTCGCTTTTATTAGGGTGATCTCTCACTAAAAATATCAAGTAGTCAGTGTTCTCCCAAGTGTAGCACCGTCACGGCACCTAACTTTTCGGGGTGCGCCATGCTGACATGGGTACGAACGATTAGGGATGTGTGAGGCGGGTGAGTTAAGACCTCACAGCAAGATCACTTGGTTGTCTTGACGTTCAGGCATGAAAGTCATGAGCTCGGAACACACGCATCGAAAGATGAACAAGAGTCACATAGAGATGTGATCGACAAGTTTGCCTAACGATTGAAGTTCTTGTCATCAGTGATGCTCACCATCAATGGCGTTGAAATTAAATTCGTGTCTTGAATCATTCATAATCAATTTTGAGAGATATTGATTTGAGTGGGAGCGCACTTTAGAATAAAATTGTTTATTCACTAGTGCAAATATCATTATGAACAAAGTCTAAGTGAACTTGTGTTTTCCGTTGTAGATCAAATGGCTCGCAATAGCGCGTTCAACTTAGGCCCGATGTTAGAGAAAGAGAAGTTAGCTGCGAATGGAAACAACTATGCGGACTGGGTCCGTGCATTGAGGATTGTCCTCAGGAGCGCTAAGAAAGTGTACGTGCTTGACGGACCTCTTCCACCTAAGCCGGTGGAAACAGCCCCGGCAGACGAACAAAATGTCTGGGCCACTAAGGATGATGATTTCAACTTAGTGCAGTGCCTCATGCTGTCTTGCATGAGTTCAGAGCTTCAAAAACGTTTTGAATTCCATAACTCCTTTGATATGATCAAAGATCTGGATGCTCTGTACAAGTTTAATGCACGGTCTGAACGTTTTGATATCATGAAAATGATGGCGGAGACCAAGATGGCTGAGGGCAGTTCAGTTGGCGAGCACGTAGTCAATATGATTGGCTACGCTGAAAGGCTTAAAACCCTGGAATTTCCACTTCCGCCAGAGCATGTTATGGACTTGTTGCTAGGTTCACTCCCCCCGTCTTATAGTGGTTTTATCATGAACTACAACATGAATGGGATGAACAAAACGCCTAATGAGGTGCTTGCCATGCTGAAAACTGTTGAAGGAGGACTGCAGAAAAATTGCAAGCAAGTGTTGCTTGTGAATAAAACTGCCAGTTTCAAAAAGAAAGGCAAGCCAAAGAAGGGCAAGGGCGCCGGTAAGACCGGCTTCCAACGCAAATCTAAGGGCGGAGCCAAGAATGAAACTGAGTGCTTCTACTGCAAGGGCACAGGACACTGGAAGAGAAACTGCAAGAAGTATCTGGAAGATAAGAAGTCCGGGAAAACCGGAAAAGGTATAATTGTTATAAAAGTTAATGTCATTGACGTTTTGCTTGCTAGCGAAAATTCTAAGTCTTGGGTATTTGATACCGGATCGGTTGCTCACATTTGCAACTCGATACAGGGGCTTCAGAAGGTGCGCAAGCTGGCAAAGAATGAAGTCGTGATGCGTGTCAGGAACGGCGCTGGGATCGCCGCTCAAGCCGTCGGCATTATGCCTCTACGTCTCCCTTCAGGATTTATTTTGGAACTTAGTAACTGTTATTTTGTTCCGTTGCTGTGTAGAAACATTATCTCTGGATCATGTTTAGTACACGATGGGTACTCCTACAAGTCTGAGAACAATGGTTGTTCACTTTATTGTAAGGATATGTTTTATGGATTTGCACCCATTGTTGGGGGCCTTTTCATACTAAATCTTGAATGTGAAAATGATGTCTTTAACGTGAATGCTAAACGCCTTAAGAAGGCTGATACCACCACCACTTACTTGTGGCACTGTCGGCTTGGCCACATCAGAAAGAAACGCATGCAAAGACTCCATAAAGATGGAGTTTTACCGTCCTTTGATTTTGAATCATTTGACACATGTGAAGCTTGCTTGATGGGAAAAATGACCAAGACGCCGTTCACGGGTCATCCTGAACGGGCGAGTGATTTATTGGAAATAATACATAGTGATGTATGTGGTCCAATGAGCACAATCGCACGGGGTGGGTATTTCTACTTCGTGACTTTTACTGATGATTTAAGTAGGTATGGCTATATCTACTTGATGAAGCATAAGTCGGAAACCTTTGAAAAGTTCAAAGAATTTCAGAATGAGGTGGAAAATCATCGTTACAAAAAGATTAAGTTTCTGCGGTCTGATCGCGGAGGCGAATATCTTAGTCACGAGTTTGGCCAACATCTGAGTGACCGTGGAATCGTTTCACAGCTTACGCCTCCCGGAACTCCACAGCGAAACGGAGTGTCGGAACGACGTAACCGAACCCTGTTAGACATGGTAAGGTCGATGATGTCTCTTATAGATCTTCCGATATCTTTTTGGGGTCACGCACTGGAAACTGCTGCTCAGACACTAAACAGAGCACCGTCTAAGTCTGTTGAGACGATGCCATATGAGATATGGCACGGGAAGAAACCAAATTTGTCGCATCTCAAAGTTTGGGGTTGTGAAGCTTATGTAAAACGTTTACAACCGAGCAGACTCGATCCCAGATCAGACAAATGTAACTTTGTAGGTTATCCAAAGGAAACCTTTGGGTATTCCTTCTACCACCCATCCGAGGGCAAAGTGTTTGTCGCAAAAACCGGAATATTTCTTGAAAAGGAGTTTCTCGCTAAAGAAGTGAGTGGGAGGACAGTACAACTTAATGAGATTAGTGAATCTTCGGCAACCGTTGATATGGCTAAGGAACCGGAAGAAATTCCGCTAATTATCCCTACAACTGAGCCGGAAGTTGTCGCATATGATGCGGACACTTCAGACAATGTTGTAACTGAACCGCGCAGATCAGGTAGGGCTATCCAGCCACCTGAGTGGTTTCATAACGAAATCTTCATTCTTGAAGACGATGAACCTGCGCACTACAAGGAAGCGATGGCGGGGCCTAGCTCAAGGGAATGGCACAAGGCCATGAAATCCGAAATGGAATCCATGTACGAAAACCAAGTTTGGAACTTGGAAGAACTTCCAGATGGCGTAAAACCCATTGGTTGTAAATGGATTTTCAAAAGAAAGACGGACGCGGATGGTAACATTACTATCCACAAAGCTAGACTTGTCGCGAAAGGGTTCACGCAAGTTCCAGGAGTGGACTACGACGAGACTTTCTCGCCCGTAGCTATGCTTAGGTCTGTTCGGATATTACTAGCAATTGCTGCTTATTTCGATTATGAAATATGGCAGATGGATGTCAAAACGGCTTTCCTAAATGGAAACCTTGAAAGGGATGTATACATCATACAACCAGAAGGTTTTGTCGATCCTAAGAATGCTGGAAAGGTATGTAAGCTTCAGAAAGCCATTTATGGTCTGAAGCAAGCATCAAGGAGCTGGAACATTCGTTTTGATGAAGTGGTCAAAGAGTTTGGCTTCATCAGGAACGATGAAGAATCTTGTGTTTACAAGAAGTTTAGTGGGAGCGCAAAAGCATTTCTAATCTTGTATGTGGATGACATATTGTTGATTGGAAATGACGTGAATTTTCTTAGCGAAATAAAAGACTCATTGAAGAAGAGTTTTTCAATGAAAGACTTAGGCGAAGCGGCATATGTATTAGGCATCAGGATCTATAGAGATAGATCAAGACACCTGATAGCGCTAAGCCAAAGCACGTACATTGACAAGGTGTTGAAAAGGTTCAACATGGAGAACTCCAAGAAAGGCCTACTCCCCATGTCACCTGGCACAGTGCTTTGCAAGAATCAGTGTCCTCGGACCCTTGATGAGCGAGTACAAATGAATGATATTCCATATGCTTCGGCAGTTGGTTCTATTATGTATGCCATGCAATGTACAAGACCGGATGTTTCCTATGCGCTAAGTGTTAGCAGCCGGTACCAAGGTGATCCAGGATTGGAACACTGGGCCGCAGTCAAGGGTATTCTAAAGTACCTCAGAAGGACCAAGGATTTACTCCTTGTGTACGGAGGTGATGAAGAGCTCATTGTAAGTTGTTACACTGATGCAGGCTTCATGACTGACCCAGATGACTTAAAATCTCAATCTGGCTATGTTTTCATATTGAACGGCGGCGCAGTTGATTGGAAAGGTTCCAAACAAAAGACTGTGGCGGATTCTACGACGGAGGCGGAATATGTTGCTGCTTCAGAAGCCTCCAAGAAAGCTGTCGGTATCAAGCAATTTCTTGAAAACCTTGGTGTGGTTCCAAGTGCTCTGGACCTGGTGGAGATCTATTGTGATAATAGTGGCGCCATGGCTCAGGCAAGGGAGCCATGTTCGCACCATAAGACAATGCATATTCAACGCAAATTTAAACTCATTCGACATCATGTCGAAGAAGGCTTAGTGAAAGTACGCAAAGTTCACACGGATCTGAATGTGTCAGACCCGATGACTAAGCCTCTACCACGAGCAAAGCATGAGCAACACCGGATAGCCATTGGTGTTAGGGAATCCATGTAACTGGATTATGACTCTAGTTCAAGTGGGAGTCTGTAGGAGATATGCCCTAGAGGCAGTAATTTGAGTTACTTTTGTATCTCCGAGTTTGTAATGAATGTTTATGATCCATGCTATAACTGCAATGATTCTCGAGTCTGCAAATTAAACGAGGCTTGGAGGGAAACTCATGTGCACGTGTGGTATAATAAACGGTAAATTGTATTCCTAGTCTTGCCTCTAAGACTGGCTCAAGTATTGCATGATGATCCTGTTTTCCTGATCATGGGCATGGCTATGCCGGCAATTTTGAGGGCACGATGTTGGTAGAACACTTGTGTTGAATCGATCCGAATTGATGTTATGCTATGAGATACTTTCGTCACTAGTTAATGGTTAATAACACAGAGATGGTTAACATTTGCATAATTCCTTAGACCATGAGAGTATCGAGTTTCTTCATGCTTGCTTCATGAACTTTGGGGTTTGTTAAACGTCATCCGTAAATGGGTGGCTATTACGGCGGCTTACGGGTTCATGGAAAAGTATGTCAAGTAACTTGATAGCTCAAGATTGGGATTTGCTCCTCCGACGATGGAGAGATATCTCTGGGCCCTCTCGGTGTTACGGTATCCATCATCGTCTGGCCAGACACTTTGTGATTTGATCACAAGGATGCCGGAACACGGGAACGAGAAAAGAGAACAATACCGGCAACGAGGTAACTGGCATAGTGGACAAGTTGTTGATCCACGGGGATGCCAACATGTCTCACCTTGGGTAATTGTAACATATCGTGAAGCAATAGGAATAGCACACGGCAACTGGAGGTTCACTCGAATATTCATTCGTGTGGGTATAGGGGTCAATATGGGTGTCCACGGCTCCGATGTTGATCATTGATCGGAAGGGGTTCCAGGTCATGTCTATGCTTCACCGAACCTATAGGGTCACACGCTTAAGGGTCATCTATCTGTTGAATACTAGACAGGGAGTCTGAGAGAAAATCACCGAAAAAGTTTCGGACACCGGAAAAGTTTCGGACAGCGGAAAAGTTCCGCAGAGAGAAGTCACCGGATGAGTTCCGGTGAAACTGAAAAGTTGTTTCAGAGGATACCATAAAGTCAAATTGGTTTTGGCACATGCCTGATAATTCTTGGAGGGTGCCAGAATCATTCTGGAAACTTTCTGGAATTTTCCAGGATGAAAACCGGAAATGTTCCGGAGCTGCCGAAACCGCTTCAGATGCTTTTCGCAGATGAAATCACTAAACCGGAATTGTTCCGGCTCGCGTTGAAAATTATTTTGGTGGGTACTAGAATTGTTCTAAGCCCACATGAATATTTTCAGTTCGATCAGACGCTGAAAAATGTCGTCGTGAATAGTGAAAGTGCTTTTTGGGATATTTTTGGAAAGCCACCTTTTGGGGCTTTGCTCCAAAAGATCTTGGGGATGACATGGATGGATAGGGGCCAATTTTGGGGCCCCACATGAGGGTGTGGCCGGCCACATGGTGGACTCCTTCATGGAGTCCCCCTTGTTCCTTGGTTTCACCTTTTAGGTCCTTGGGAAGGACTCCTTTCCATGTGGGTTTTGGGTCTTCTTGTAAAACCACCCTACCCCTTGGGTTTCCTATAAATAGGAGGTGTGTGGGCTGCCATAAGACACACTCTTGCTCTCATACACATGCCATAGAGATTTCTGGCTTCTCTCTCCCTCCCACGAAATAGTTTCGTAGAGCCGAAAGGCTGTCTGGGTTCCGGCACGAACTAGCTCTGAACGGCGAAGCCCTGCCGGATAGCTGACACCGTATTTGTGCAACCCCGTAGAGAGATTGTAGTTTCGATCTTTTTGCCCGAAGGGCTGTTCGAGTTACCGTTCGGGTTTCCGGCGTCCTCCCGAAGGGCTGTCCGGGTTACTGTTCGGGTTTCGAGGGTCCTCCCGAAGGGCTGTCCGCGACATCGTCCGGGGGACTGTCCGACCGCCTCCCGAAGGGCTGTCCGGAGTAGGAGTACATCCTTGCGGTTGGGAGGTTGTAAATCCTAGCTGCAGGGATCTGCACCGACGATCTACACCGACTCTTCTTCCGCTGCGCTTCGAATCGGTACGGATTAGATCAAACCTTGTATGCAGTCTCCATAGTGATCCTGGGCGTGCTCGCTGTACCGAAATTTTTTGTTTTCTGTCGCGTTCCCCAACACTTTGAGGATGAACAATACATATCCTAACAAGTCCAGATTTGTTTTTTTATGTAGCTCTCTTTTAATGTATTTTGACCCGAAAATTTACACACATCTACATCATGTCTTTAGGTATATGTCTGTTTTTTCATAATTTTTTGAAACTGAAAAGGTTGAATTTTGATGTTTTCAAATTAAGGCCTCCATGGAGCTCGGCCTCTATTTGGCAGTTTCGGTGTTGAATAAGATTATAAATTGTAGATGAAAGCTTCCAAATATTCTATCAAACTTGAACAACAAAACTAAGGAAAATTGGATTCAAGGAAATCCACTTTTCATTGGGCTCAACTAGGAGGCCCATATAATATTCAAGACTATATGACATCAAAAGATTGCATGATGTGTTAAAATCAACAAAATCTAGGTTAATTTAGCTTATAAACCTTTATCAACCAATAAATATGGTAGGTTATTTTCACCCTCTTTACTTTTGGGAGATAAGAACAATTATATCGACATTAAAATTATTAGATTTTGTAATCTCAATTAAAGAAATTTATGTCGGCTGTTCCAAGAGACAAGCAGGGAAGGAAGCTTGCATTATGATGGATTGGTCGATCGTTTTCCTGTAGAATCAATCAGTTGCATTGGAATGAGTGTAAGCATGGCATCCCCACCACTTCTACTTCCTTCGTCTAGGTGCATAAATTGTCCAACGAAAATAAAATATTACAAAAGTATTAGTTGCGCTTGTAATTAATATCCCTCGTAACCCACACATCCTCTCGTTTGGCTCAACCATGTGGCCCCCTCTAACTAATAGGCTCCATTTCCCATGCATGCCTATCTCAATCCTCCTATTCCCAAGCATATACATTAAATGACTCTTTCAGTTATGTTTTTTGAGGGCATGCGATAGGCTCATTTCCACAACATCAAACAAAACACCGGCCCATCACAGTGCGTCTTGGTCGCAGTGCAGCTCCTTAGACGCCCTATGCACCTCGGCGGAGGGGGCATTTATCTTGACATGGACATATCCCAACTTAGCAAACCAGACACATCAGCAATCCTCAGCATGTATATTGCCACCTCCGTTTCTAGCCCTACGCATCAAAAAAAATGATCGAGCCCTATCTCAAGTCTCAATTGCTCGAGCACTCTCTCCATTCAGAAAAGGCCAATAAATGTTCCCCCGCCCCCTAAGGCGTGGTGGTTGGCCGGTGATTTCCGCGTAAGGGCGGCTCTTACTGCTCATCTGCTCGCCTCCAATGACCCTATAGATCTGGCGGGATCTTACTTGGGGTCAATAGCAAATCTTTGGAGGTTGTGAAGGTGGTAGTGGGAAACTATGCTATCAAGTTTCATGTGCGTTCAAAAATTGATGGCTTTAGGTGGTCTCTGGTTGCAATGTATGGGGCGGCACATGATGAGTTCAACCTGATTTCCTCGCTGACCTAGTGCGTATTTGCGGGGATGAGAGGTTGCCTATTATGGTCGGATGGGATTTTAACATTATTCGTCGAAAGGATGAGAAGAATAAAGATAATTTTGATGGTCGGTGGTTGTTCATGTTTAATGCCATCACTGAAAGCCTCGACCTGAGAGAGATAGCTCTCACAGATAGGCAATACACATGGCAAATAATCCGAAGAATCCAACATATGAGAAGTTGAATCGGGCTCTAGCGAGTGTGGAATGGGAACACAAATTCTCTCTTGTAACGGTGCGAGTGTCACAAAGGGGGTTGTCCAATCATACTCCCTTCCTTGCTGGCTCCGATGACACGGCTCATGTTGCCAACAAAACTATCTTTTCTTTCGAACTATCGTGGTTTGAGAGGGAAGACTTCCTGGAATTCATGGCCAGGGAGTAGGGTAAAGAAAACAGAGGGGAGTCGAATGTGGAAAGATGGCAGTTTAAAATATGGCATTTGTGAAAATTCTTGTGGGGTTGGGCTAAAAAGGTGAGTGCGATTTATAAAGTGGAAAAATAAAGATTGTTCTATCTTGTTAACAAGTTTGATATTGAGGCTGAAACGAATCCTCTCAATATGGCCGATAGCCTGGCTAAAAGAGAGGCTGGGGAGAAGATTGTGAAGTTTCTCCGAGAGGAAGAGATAAAATGGGCACAAAGAGCTAAGGTACGAGAGGTAGTATAAGGGGATAATAACTCTCAGTTCTTCCATCTTATTGCGAATGGAAAGCACAGGAAAAAGAAAATTATCCAACTTGAACATGATGAGGGCACAATTATAAGTCATGAAAACCTTGAATTGTACATCTCGAATTTCTATAAAAAAGCTCTTTGGGGCTCCGATAGAGAATTTTGTGTATTTAGATGAGGGAACAGTGGGGTATATCCAGCCGCTATGTTCGGAAGAGAATGAGGTGCTCAATGCTCCCTTTACGAAAAAGGAGGTTTTTTTAGGCCTTCAGACAGATGGAAAGTAATAAGGCGCCTGGTCCGGACGAATTCCCGACAGAATTCTATTAGAGGTGTTGGGGGATTATTAAGGGAGACTTGATGCCCATGTTCCATGATCTTTTCGATGGCCATCTTCAGTTACTTAAACTTAACATTGGGACTATTACTTTACTGCCTAAAAAGGAAGAGGTAGTTCATATTGGGCAGTTCAAGTCGATTTTCTTGCACAATGTTAGTTTTAAGATTTTTACCAAAGTGGGTACTAATCATCTAACAAGATTGTGCATACTATGGTTAAGCCAACTCAGACCGCTTTCATGTCTAGACGACATATTCTAGAGGGTGTTGTGGTTCTCCATGAAACTTTACACAAAATTCATTCAAAGAATCTCGACGGAGTCATCTTCAGCATGGGTTTTGAGAAGGCATACGATAAAGTTAAGTGACCTTTTCTGCAGCAAGGTTTGCATATGAAGCACATCGATTCTACTTGGAGGAAGCGGGTGGAGGCCTTTGCACCAAGAGGCAGTGTTGTGGCCAAGGTGAACGATGATGTTGGTCATTATTTCCAGACACAAAAGGGATTGCGACAGGGATATCCACTATCTCCTATCCTATTTAATATGTGGCAGATATGCTGGCAATCGTCATTGGTAGAGCCAAGGAGGACGATCAGGTAGGGTGGTTGATCCCACATCTCGTGGATGGGGTGTTTCTATCCTACAATATGATGATGATATTATAATTTCCATGGAGCATGATATGGCCAAGGCGAGAAATATGAAGCTGGTTTCGTGTCTTTTCGAACAACTCTTTGATCTTAAAAGAAACTTCCCCAAAAGTGAACTATTTTGCTTGGGAACAAAATAACTATAGACAGTTGTTTGGTCATGAGATTGATCTCTCCCGTTTAGTTATCTAGGGATTCCAATTTACTACCAAAAATTAATGAACAAAGAATGAAAATATATTGAGGGACGATTTGAGAAGAACATCAACTGTTGGAAGGGCAAGCTTATGTCTTATAGGGGTAGGCTCATACTTATAAATTCCGTGCTTAGGAGTATGCCGAGGTTCATGTTATCTTTATTTGAAATACCAGTAGGAGTCGAAAAAGATTGGACTTCTATAGATCGCGGTTCTTTTGGCAAAGTGGTGACAATAAAGGAAAATATAGGCTGCCTAAGTGGATATACTATGTAGTCCAAAGGATGAAGGGGGTTTGGGTATTGAAAATGAGGTAAAAAATAAGTGTCTGCTTAGTAAATGGCAATATAGGCTACAATTAATATGAAACAAGTATAGATATTCCAAGATCTTATCACAAGTAACGGCACAACCGAATGATTCACCCTTTTGCGAGTGTTGATGAGAACTAAAGTCACCTTCTTTAGTAGGGGTAAGTTTATTATTGGATACGGGCATACAACTAGGTTCTTGGAGGATACTTGGATGGGAGAGATACCTCTAGCCTTACAGTGTCCAATGCTTTATAATATTTTACAACGTAAAGACGCATCAGTGAGTACAATATTGGGATCGGTTCCCCTAAATATCCAGTTCAGGCGAGCACTGGTTGGGCAAATATGGGATTGGTGGCTGCAATTAATTTGAAGGTTGATGGAGGTCACCTTGTCTAATGATCCAGATGCATTCCGATGTGCTCTTTCTATTTCAAGCGTGTTTTCAGTGAAATCTATGTATGTGGACTTGATTAATACTGGACCAATCCCCTGGTCTATTCATATCTGGAAAACAGTGCCTTTAAAGATCAAGATTTTCATGTGGTTTGTGCATAAGGGGGTGATTCTAACAAAGGTCAATTTAGCAAAACGTACATGTAAAGGGTGTAAAAGTTGTTGTTTCTATGACCAAGAGGAAACGATTCAACACTTATTTCTTAAGTGCCCACTAGCCAAGTTATTATGGTGAACAATGCATGTGTCCTTTAATGTACCTCCACCTAATAGTATATCCAATCTGTTTGGTTACTGGTTAGGTGGGGTAGAGGCGAGTAAAGCGGCATTAATTTGTGTGGGACTTTGTGCATTACTTTGGGCTATTTGGAACTATCAGAATGATTGCGTATTTAACATGACAAATATTATAAAAAAATGTTGGTTATGTACCGAGCGTCTGGATGGATCCATGCGTGGTCATTATTACACCATACGGAAGCAAGGGAGCTTATGACCCTTGGGTGCAATCGATGGGAGATGGTAGCACAGGCTACATACAGCCGGTTTGGATGGCAGTCCAATAAAAGGATAGGTGTTAATCCATGGTGTCCTATTTTTGACCGTTGTGGCTAATTATTTTCTAGCTTGTTGTTGATTAGCTACTTGAGATGTTATTGGCACTTGGATACTTTATTTGTTTTATAAATGGTTGTGTGCATCGCTTGATGCAAAGACCGGGGGTAATCCTCCGTTTAGAAAAAAAAATCGCAGGTGATTCAGATTTACACTAGTATGTTTTTTTTGTCATAATTGGATTACATGTTAAGGCAGGATATATTAATGATATGGGTTTACTGTCATCTTTTTCTTCATGCAGTTTTTTCATTGCACAAGATTTCTTCTCCTTTTCGAATCTACAAAGGCAAGCTAGTGCCCTCCTCCCCTCCCCTTTCCATCTTCTTCATCTCTCTATTTCTCTCATGGATTTTTTTTGCAGCTTTCAAAAAATGGTGGGAGATACTTTTTTTTGCGGAGGAATGGTGGGAGGTACTTGATGTCTTCGTTTTTACTTTTTTGCGTGTCACATAATCAAAAACATTATGAAAAAATTGGAGGGAATGAACTCAGACTCGAGGTCTAGTCCAATATTATGTGGCCGGGGTTTGGTTTTGGGGGGGTATTTGAAGTTTCTCTCAAAAATTGTAGTGGTATTTGTCCGGTATTTCTCAGTAACCGCGGTCACCGCAAATTCAGGCCCCATCAGTAAACTTTATCTATCCAGAAGACAAAGCCTTGCCGTTGCATCAATTATGTATGTCATATAGTACTTTTATGTACATAAGATAAGGTGTAGTAACTCACAAAATAATGCTATTTCTATCATCTAACTTTATGTTATCATGTATTCATGTGCTATTGGTATGTTCACAATTAATACATTTTGCAGAATACCTTTGTGGTTCACTAATTCTTCATCTCTATGGAAAAGGACATTTTTTTAAATGCAGAAATGCTTATCTATTTTTAAATCATGTGTGTTTGGACACAAGGTTGTATTGTTCTTCATATTCTTATGGACTATCAACCATAACCTATAGTTTCTCAACCGATGTTTTAAGTATGCATCTTAAAATTTAGCACGAGTTCCCGCAGCAATGCGGGGTGTATCATCTCATCTAGTTACAAATATATGCTGATGTAAATATATGTATTTTATTCTACTGAGAATTTAATCATTGGTATTCCTAAGGCTAAATTACTTCTTTAATTTACAGTATTTGACTTCTATGACCAATCTACATGTAAGAGCTTGTGCATTTGCAAAATCTTGTGTAGAAATATGCACAGTACGGAGAAGACAAAAGGTACAATTTCTTATTAGCATCTTTTGAACAGTGTAGCTACAACCTCTTGCTGTTTTTATAGAACATAAATCTGAGAATGGCATTGAACGATATCTTGAAATGCTACAGACCTATGGTTTTTTGGGCGGCTCTTTTGTGGAGCACAAGTGCACAATTTGAAAATATCAACAAATCTTATGTCAATCCTAGAATTTTGGTGTCATAGATAAGGTTTGTTACGGGCTCAAACACTACTGCAGGAACCTTACACAGAGGCATCTAAAGAAACTTTTGAACCTCGCCTTCATATTTGTTACATCATATGTTTAAAAAACACTTTTTGCAGCTGTTGGAAAGAGCTTTACTAGTGGAAACACAACTGGAGATATTTTGATAAAGGACATGGATGGGCGCACACTATGGAGTCACTTTTCATAAATTATCTAGATTGCCGAAGAAAACATTATGGGAAGACATTTTCTTCGGGACTTAAATCCACTTTATCATGGATGAAGACTGTGACACACTAGTTCCATTTTATTCTTTGCTGATAGTAAATAATTAATTTAGCGATATTTTAACACACTGGAATAGAAATTGGAATTTATTATTTAAATTCTTTGACTAGTCTAACACGCCTAATGTCTACAATCCAGTTTTGTTTTTTGAATTCTAGGCCTAATCCATAGGAGCCAAACAAGATGATAGAATTTAATTTCTCTTAGGCTGTAACATCATTGCATATTTTTGCATTTTGAACGATACCTTAAATCAAATGAACAGAAACTAAAATGCATGCCTCTAATATGCAGCAAAAAATGCCTCTGTATGATCGGAACAACCATGTGCGATTCCCCCAAACCATGCAAGCCACAAGCATATAAATTGATTGATTTAATCAAACAATTATTCAAACTTGACATAACTTGCCCAGGCAAAAGCATGTGTGAAGATTGAAGTAAATAATAATACCTTTTGTGTGTGAGATATTTCTTAAGCTCTTCAATGATGTCTTGCACCTCATAGACCCGAGAAGACCGATTCATCCCAAGTTTTAGTTGTATACGATAGAGAAGCCCTGTCATATTAGGTCATTGGGATACAGAAACAAATGTTGTACGTTCAAACTTCCCTCTGATCTCATCGTACACCTTTTTGGCTAGTGTAGTTTTACCCAGTCCTCCAAATCCCACAATGGACACCACTTTGAGCTTCTCCTCGGTATCTGTCAGCAAATTAACAAGCTCCTTACTTGGACCGTCAATGCCCACAAGGCCAGCAGCCTCCACATATATTGCTGACATTCGAGGATCAATAGCCACAAAGCTAGAATCAGGGTTGCGGTCGTCAAACTTGTACCTAGAATAGGATGTTCAGAGAGGGAGCCACACTTTTGTCTTTCAGAAACAATATTAGAGAGAACCCTTCGAATTACTTCCAATGTTTATATTTGGATAATAAATAGCTACAAACTGGTTACAACATATAGCATAATTGTGATGTCCTCTATGCTATTGCAATTCTTTGTGTGGTACACATAACATGTAAATTATTAACCCTTTTAATAACAAAAGAACATATACAATGAGGACTCTTGAATTGTTCTGAAAACTGATTGAAATGTACTGCCTCTATTGCAAGAGCATTGAGCTCTTCCATCCGGTCAGCGATCCGATGTCGTTGTCCCAACATCTTCAGACGTCGGGCGGTCTTCTTGATGAATCCTAGCTTTGCATTACCACCTCCAAACTGGCGCACGAAATCGCCGATACAATTCTCCATGTCGTAGGACATCTCCCTGACATGGTCCTTCCAGTCCCTGGCCACCGGAAACCGGATCGAGCTCGTCCATGAGCTCCATCTTCTCGAGTGCGGCGTTCATGGCGCTGAACTCCTTCTCGAGGAAGGACGCCTGCTTCCTCACCCCCTTGAGCTTGCTGTACTCGCCGCCAGCCAGCTCCGCGAGCTTGCCGAGGAGGGGCCTCATCACCCCAATCGTCACGCTCACGGATATCTCGACCCCAGCGACGGCTGCTGCAGTGATGCGGCAGAGAGGTCGAACTGGTGAGGCGAGGTGTAACTGGAGAGGTGGCCGGGACAGGGTGGGTGGCAGCGCCGGAGCTGGATGAACGTGGCGGGAGATGGACCAGGAGTAACGGGTGGTGGAGGAGGCAGTGTTCCTGGCGGCTGGCCAAGGATAAGAGCATCTCCAACAGGCGCGCAACGCGCGGCGCGCTAAAAACCAGTTTACAGCGCGGCCGCATCCGTTTTTTGCGCGCCGCGGAGCGCTGGCTCCAGTGGCCCCTGGAAAAAACAGCGCGCTCGCCGCTCCAGCAGACGCGCTATATTTTCTACTACTCGTTGTCTTCTCCTTCTACTCCGACTCGATATACATTCGACTCCGACTCGGTACTCATCATAGATAAACGATACATAGATAGATAATTTACATAGGTTCATAGCATAGATAGTTTTCGCATAGATAGATAAAAAAAAGATAGTACAACTACTCGTCGTCCTCCTCCTCCTCCGACTCCGACTCCGACTCCGCCTCGGTGATGTCCTCCTCCGACGTCTCGATGAAGGCGTCAACATACCGATCGTCGTTGGAGTCCCAGGACGACGCTTCCCCTAGCGCAATGTTGAACTCAGCGGCCCGCTTCCGCGCACGCCTGTCCTCGCGATAGGTGGCTCGCAACGCCCTCTTCTCCTCCCTCTCCGCCCTCCTTTGCGCGTAGAACTGCTGCTCGTTGATGATGTCTTGCGGGAAGCGTTGGCGCCACTGCTCCATGGCTTCCTCGTCCATCTCGGCGAGGCAGAGACGGCGCTGCCGCCTCCGGTAGTCCCGACGATCCTCGTCGGTGATAAGCCGCGGGGGAGGCGCGAGCTCCTGCGCCCGCTCCCGCGTCGACACCTCGGGGAAGTTCATCTCCCGACGAGGCCGCCGGAGGCGCCACGCCGCCGCGTCGTACGCGCGGGCGGCCTCGTGGGCGCTGTCGAAGGTGCTGAGGCTGAGGCGCATCTCGCCGGACCGGATCTCAGCGGAGAAGGCGTCGGAGGGGCACGCGCGGACGCCGTGGTAGCCCGAAGCTCCCCGGCGGCGCGGCGGCATGGTGGCGCGGCGAGAGAGCGGCGGACAGAGCGGTGAAGAGAGCGCCGGACAGAGCGGTGGAGAGAGCGGTGGAAGGACGATTGGAGAGAGCGAGGGAGAGCGCTGTATTTTATAACGGACGCCGCGCGCCAAAACTAGCTTGCGCCCGGCCGCTTTTTCCCGCACGCGCGCAATCCTTTCCCACGCGCCTGATTTTCCCGCGCTCGCTGGAGCGCGCGAAACCGCGCCACGCGCGCTAAAGCCCACTTTTACCTCGCGCGCGTTTTTTACAGTCACTGTTGGAGATGCTCTAAGCAGCATACTGCTGGTAACAAACCGACGACTGGACTGGAGCGAGTCAACCAAACACAATGGCTCTTCTTTTTCTTTTCCTTTCCCTCTCTTCACTCCTTTAATCTCTACAGACGATCGGGCCTTGTGGGTACCAGACTAACCAGAGAATACCGAGTCAGTGTTCCTGGAGCTGGACGGGAACATGTGTAGTGGAACCAGTCAGGCTCGTACCTAACACGCAAGCTGCCACAATCTGACAAACAATCAGTGGGCACTCGCAAAAATTTTTTTACGAGAAAACTTCCGATCTATTCATTAACTGTCAAGGTAGTACAAACAACACTAGAAGTAAAATTTATATCTATGTCTGTAGACCACCTAGCGACGACTACAAACACTGGAACGAGCGAAGGCGCGCCGCCGTCATCGCCCCTCGCTCGTCGGAACCAGGCAAATATTGTCGTAGTAGACAGTCAGGAAGTCATCGTGCTAAGGCCCCATAGAATCAGCGCATCAGAACAGCAACCGCTGCTGATGAAGAGAAGCGTAGATCGGAAGAATCCAACCTGCAAACACATAGACATAGACGAACGAAAACCGGATCCAGACAGATCCACTGAAGACAAGCAAGTATACATCTCAAGGATAGCCAGATATAACACGGCACGGACGGGATCAACAGTGCATTGTGTACAATTCTATCAGCAGCGACCGTGTTTTTATCATGACAGCACACAAATGTGCAGCAGCCATGCGTATATACATGCAGGCCCGTGCTGACCAAGTACATACGTGCTGATGAACTTCTCTTGTAGCAAATGCATTGAGCTAATACGCAGCCTTTTTGATCATTTGTAGTGTGGATAATCTTGGAAATGGTAGTACGGGTCGAAAGAAAATCGCCGCCTTGCAGTGTCGTTGCCAAATATATTTAGATGGGTGCCTTAGAGCATCTCTAACCGATCCCTTAACATGTCTGCCCTGGAAATTTCTCATGAACTCGGACTGCAAAGCTGCCCAAGTGTTAATCGAGCCCGGCAGCAGAGTATGTAGCCAATGCCGGGCTGAATCCTTTAGCATTAGCGGCAGGTACTTGATGGTGTGCATTGGACGGCGTCAGCGTCCCCGAACGAACGAGTGCCGCAAGTGGCCGTCGGATGCTCACGGCGGAAGCAAGGATTGGATCAAGAGAAGCTGATACCAAGTAAGATAGATGAACTCTCTGTATATTACATCAGTATACATTACAAGTGTTTATATACTGGGTACACAAGGAGGAGCCCGAGCTACCGTTACAACAAACAAGGAGATCACGCCGTGCGCGGCGACGTGGGCGGAGGTGACGTGAGCGGGAGCGTGGGCGCCGTAGGACCCGGGTCTTCCTGTTGTACACACGGGCGTGGGTGCATGTCATATTTTCAACACTTGTTTGTCATCGGCATCAATCGATGCAGAGGCCGGGGTTTGGAGAAGATGAGATGGGAGAGGACTTGATCGTCATCGGGGACCAATGTCAGTTATGGACTCAGGGTAGGGTATTCACCTTCACAACCGATCCTGGCAAGAGTTTCTGAATCTTTCTGCTCAGTCTTGAGTTAGGTGACTGCTAATTGAATAGAAGTGTGCCAGTGTAACTGATCAGTTTTGAGTGACTCTTGATCAAGGCAACCTCATATATCCAGCTTGATTGCATATAGCCTATATGCAATGATATAGGCAACAGCTGAATAACTCGTGATATAATGGAAAAAAGACTACGCTTACAACAACCTGCAACTAACTGGTCCGTATGAAAACACATACCTCTGACCCTAACAAGCGACAGAGTTAAGCATGAATTGTTGCACAACACATTAGAGTATGACCCTTTCATTTGCCTGAAGTTCGGTGCTTCTTCATTCTTTATCAATAAAGCCAAGAAAATAAGCAGTGGACTGGATCAGGGGTTCACGGAACTGACGGTCATTTTTAAACCTTTCCCCACTATGATTTACACACTGACAAAACATTATTATATCCAAATTCAAAAAAATATATAGCCTGCCTTCTTTTCTTGGACAGCCTTTTGCCGATACAAATTTCGAATTGTTTTCCTGGTAGCGTACTGAACAAATGCATAAAACTATGAAAACTACATGGTTTTCGCGACTGAAGAGGCCGAGCCTACAGTAAATATTGGCACCTAATGCAAATTTTGTGCACTTGGATGCATTCTACTCTGTCACTGTTCTTGTGTAATATCACACACCAAAGACACGTCTGACCTGTGTTCTGCATACAGAATAACGGTCCTTAATGCTGTCTCATTTAATTCGTCATCAACACTTAAGTTCATGGATGTACGACGAACCTTGTATTTCCAGCTGTGCTTATTTCCAGCTGTGCTCGCTTGTCATGTCTTCAGAATTGCTTACAACTCTGACAAAATTATGCTCTGCACACTTGCTTAGGATCAAATCGAGCATCATATCATGTACTCTGCATGATAACAACTCCCCATACTCAGTACGTTCAGGCTAATCAAGCTTCTGTTGACAAGCTCATTGAAATAGCTCTTCGCAACAACCTCCATATCTTACCCATGTAAATTACCGACAAAGCCCTCACCTACCCACCGTCGAACCAAATCATCCCTCTCAATCTTGCAGTCTTCTAGATATATACCAAGGTGCAAAAAACATGCCCGAATGAAGAGGAAGATGGATGTAGCTAAGGTTTAATATACTCTTCACCCCTTCCAATGTAGGATTTATCGCAAACTGGGTTTCAAGAGAATTCCTAATGTTCTCCCACTCATCCCTTAGCCTTTCAGGACGACTAGCTAATAGGCTAGCTATAGTAATTAATGATTGCAAGTGGGAGTCCACCACACTTCTTCAGAATTTCAGCTGAGATTTCTTCAAATTGGGATGGATGGTCATCTTCAGAACCATATAATCTATCAAAAAATAACTTTTTTGAGTCTTGCTTGTTGAGGGGCTTCATTCTGTAACACAGAGACTGCAACATGCCCCACAATCCACGCTTTCCACTCGTGTTGTTAGTATTACTCTACTCCCATTAGCATTTTCTGGAAAGATGCGGCTAATAGTATTCCATGCTCACTGGTCCCACAGGTCATCAACTACAATAAGGTACGTGTAAATAGTTTTCACATGTTATACATGTATAGTTGGATATGATTGTAAGTTGTTGATGAAATACTATCGATTGTGAACAACAAAAATAAAAGGAAAACGTTTGCTGCCGGCCTGCCGGCCGAGCGTTTGGGCCGGACGCGCGCTGGCCGCAGGATCTTTCCTGATTCAACAGACCACGCGACCACGCGCATCCTTTTCCTCGGGCCACGCATGCCGTGAGGGGCCCGCACACCGCTTTTTTTCATGCGTCCTTATCTTCTTCCTGGTCGTCTTTTTCTCTCGCCCAAGCACTTTATTCTCCCGACACCGGCGACGTCTCCCATTCTTCCCGCTCGCTTCGCTCTCCATCCTCTCTATCCCCTTCTCCTCCCAACAAGGAAGCACACACGCGAGGCGTTTGCTGCATGGAGAGACGCCGGGGGCAATCAACTCCGGTGAGGGGAAGCGGCGTTGTTCATTATTTTGCGCAGGCAGCTTCCCGAATGCTACAACCGGTTAGATTTTTGCTGCGACCGGCTGCGATTTTAGCTGGAAACGGCGACTACTTTTGCTGGGTGTTTCTGCATTTGCTTTGCTGCGATGGGCTATGATTTTTGTTGTGACCGGAGACAATTTTTGCTGGAAACAAATACAATTTTTGCTGGAGCCAGAGGCCACCGCCGGCGGTGGAGCTACAACCGTCAGCGTACGGAGCTGTAACCCGCTGTGGAGAAGCTGGAACCAACCGCGACGGGTGTGTTGGTAGTCGTTAGCTGTGGTGGCGAAGGCGGGGTCAGGAACAATGCTACAACCGACCAACTTATTTTTTTTGGAACCGGCCGTCGGAAAGCTGCGACAGGGGCGAAGGAGAGGTCTTGGTGACCGGCGAGATGCTGCAACCGTCTGTAGAAAAGCTACAACCGGCCGTCGGAAAGCTGCGACGGGGGCGAAGGAGAGGTCTTGGCGACCGGCGAGATGCTGCAGCCGTCTGTAGAAAAGCTACAACCGGCCGTCGGAAAGGTGCGACGGGGGCGAAGGAGATGTCTTGGCGACCGGCGAGATGCTGCAACCGTCTGTAGAAAAGCTACAACCGGCAATCGGAAAGCTGCAACGAGGCATTGTGTTTTTTGCTTGGAATCAGCATCGGGATCAGCGGAGCTGGAACCCAGCGTCCATGGCGGCGGCTCTGGATGCGGTGGCGGTGCTTCAATGTCGGCGGCGTGCGTCCATGGCGGGGTCGGCGGCGCTCGCTGTTGGTCTCCTCCTCCCCACCCCACGCCGGCGCTGCCCGCTGTTGGTCACTCGTGTGTTGACACGATTTTTGTTTTTTTTGCAAGTTCTGTACGAAACGAGGACGAAGATGGAGCTCATCCGACGGCTTGGGGAGAACGTATCTAACGGTGCGCGGGCGACCGGCCGAACCTCGCGCCGGTCCGCCGGCGCCTAGCACTGGCCAAAATAAAAGCAACTTTGATTCAGGCAATCCACTATTCGTTGGGCTAAATTACTAGGCTAATATAACATCTCAAGATCGAATGACACCAAAAGATTGTATGATGTGTTAAAAGTCAACAAAATCTATGTTAATTTAGCTTACAAATGCTTAGCAACCAATATGTTATTGCATTTTTTATCTTCTTTAGTTTTGAGAGGCCAGAATAATCAACTCGACGTTAAATTATCAAATGCATTGTTCTCAATTAAAGAAAATTACATTGGCTGGTCCAAAAGACAAACAACGAAATAAGGAAGCTTGCATTATGACGGATTGACTCCCCGTAGCAGCAATCGATTGCACGGACATTAGTGTAAGCATAGTACAAATATATATGCTATTGTAAATCTGTGTACTTTATTCTGGCAAGAATTTAGTCCGTGGCATTCCTAACACTTAATTAGTTCGTTAGTTTGTAACATTTGACTTCGGCGACTAATCTACAGGTAAGATCTTGTAGGAGCCAAACTCAAACACCCCTAATGTCCCCAGTTTGATTTTCAAATCCTAAGCCTAATTCGTAGGAGTCAAACAAGATGGTATAGAATGTAGTGTCCCTTTGGCTGTAGCAGCATTGCCACTTGATGCATTTTCAAAAGTTGCCTTTAAAATCGAGTTAACAGAAACTAAAACGCATGCCTCTATTGAACAGCAAAAAGTGATGTATTGATCTCCCACATGTGATCCTCTGAAGCCATGCAAGCCACAAGCATTTAAATGATCTTTGAATTTTTTTAAAAATTATTCAACTTCAACATAACTTTGCCCATGCAAAAACACAAGTGACTATTGAAGTAAATGATACCTCTTTTGTGTGAGATATTTTCTAAGGTCTTCAATGATGTCTTGCACCTCACAAATCAGAGAAGACCGATTCATCCCAAGTTTTAGTTGTATACGATAGAGAAGCCCTATCATGTTAGGCCTTTGTGATATGGAAATAAAAGATGTACAGTCAAACTGCCCTCCGATCTCATCATACACCTGTTTGGCCAGTGTAGTTTTACCCAGTCCTGCGAATCCCATAATGGACACCACCTTGAGCTTCTCCTTGCTATCTATCAACAAATTGATAAGCTCCTCCTTTCGGCCGTCGGTGCCCACAAGGCCAGCTGCTTTTACATATATTGTAGACATCTGAGGATCAATAACCACACGGCTAGAATTAGGATCACTAGCCACAAAGCTAGAATTAGGATTGCATTCGTCCATCTTGTACCTAGGAGAGGAAGTTCATTGAGTGAGTCACATTGTCATTGGCATAATAGAAATCTACATATTGGTTAAAACATGTACTCCCTCCGATCCATATTACTTGTGATGTCTTTGACAAGTAATATGGATCGGAGGGAGTAGCATAATTGTGATGTCCTTTATATTTTTATTCTTGGAAACAAATTAACATGCACCTGATGCGTCATTCATTTGCCTCTAGTGCAAGAACTTTGAGCTCCTCCATCCGGTCAGCGATCCGATGGCGCCGCCACAATGTCTTGAGAAGATGAGCGGTCTTCTGGATGAAGCCTTCCTTGACATAACATCTCCGAACTGGCGAATGAAGTCATCAACGCAATTCTCCATGTCGTAGGACATCTCACTGACGTGATCCCTCCAGTCCCTGGCCATTGGATCGAGCTCGTCCGTGAGCTCCATCTTCTCGAGGGCGGCGTTCATGGCACTGAGCTCCTTCTCGAGGAAGGATGCCTGCTCCTTCACCCCTTTGAGTTTGTTGTACTCGTCACCCGCTAACGAGGCGAGCTTGCCGAGTAGGGGCCTCATCACCCCCATCGTCACGCTCACGGACATCTTGACCTGAACGATGGCTACGCTCACGTGTTGCAGTGGTTCGGCGGTGAGGCCGGACGGGTGAGGCAAGGTGTAACTGGAGAGGTGGCCGGGACAGGGTGGGTGGCTGCGCCGGAGCTGGATAAACGTGTCGGCAGATGGACTAGGAGTAACGGGCGGTGGCGGAGGCAGTCGTTCCTGGCGGCTGGCCAAGGATAGTAGTGACTAGCCATATGCCCGCGCGGCGACACGCCGCGCCCCGTCGATACATTATTTTTATATATGATATGTTTTTATTGTTTACAGTAAGACACAATTTAAAGCAAGAGTATTATATGTGAGATTACGGCCACAAAGAGAGAAGCTAGAAAAAACACATTTATTATCACCATACATGGTGCATGCATGTGTGATGCCGCGCAGGTGTATTTTCGGGGTTTTTTCATTGTGATTTGCTCATAGTTTTAAATAGCCGGCTATAGCCCCGCTATAGCCTTGCTATAGCCTTTTCAGCAGGGTGCCGCTAAATGATGTCATGTACAAATTGGCCGCTATAGCCCGCTATAGCCCGCAATAGCTCCGCTATAGCTTATTTGGAGGTCCGCCGCTATTTGGCATAGCCCGCTATTTAAAACATTGGATTTGCTTGGACGGTTTGTAGGGCATAGGTGGTTGTGGATATTTTGGTTTGGGTGTGTGTTGGCTTATAGAAACATTGGCATGTTATGTGTTGCTTAAAATTACGTCTGATGGGTCGAAAAGAGATGTGAAAAGCAGTGCTTTCTTCCTAATGATTATCAACCAATCCAAAACATAAATGTAGCAATTATTAGTTCTACACATGACAACCATAGAATATGTCCCCAGTTTGGAACCCCTTGTCCAGTGTCTCTGTAACACACGGTGATTCCAATTCTCTTGGCAGGACTTTCGACTTCGGGGCCACATTTTAGTAGAATCACATTGCTAAGAATTGTAGCTAACGGTTTTGCATTGTCCTGCACTCAACCAATGACAGAAAGAATCGAAATTGTAAAGAGTTGCATACTGAAAGCCACCATAATAATCAATACCAGACTTTGCTGAATCAAAATAGAAGTGTTGCATCAGTGAATTTATCATTGCCAAGAAAGCCATCTAAAATATAATCATAATGAAGAAAAGAAATATACAACAACATGGGAGCGACTTGAATCAGGAGAAAAGTTTGAAACAAATCTAACTATACTACGATGCTTTATTTAAAGGTTGTACTGTAAATTAGATGAACTGCTAAAGTCTAGTCTAAATATAGTGGCCAACACTTTTAGCTAATGAATCACCAAAAGATTAGCTGGACATTAAACGGGTTACAGTAGTACTCCCTCCGTCCCAAAATAAGTGTCGCTGCTTTAGTATAAAATTTGTACTAGCTTAGTGTTAAATGTGCGACACTTATTTTGGGACGGAGGGAGTATCAAATTAATGAATCCAGCATCCCTCAAGTTTTTTTTAATGAATCCAGCACATAGCTAGCAAACACTGGCATCAAGCCCCCCATACAGCACACATGCACGCAGAAAAAACACGCAAGCCGCGCACGAACGCAGCAGTAGCCCCCACAAGCCACAAGCATGCATGCAACGCATCACAATGGGCGCAGGGCGCATGTCCAAGAGACTCACCAGCGTGACCTAATCCCTCCGGTCCCTTGCCGACGCAGAGCGCGAGGCTGTGGTCGCGGCGGAGGAGCAAGGCGTAGGATGCGAGCGCATCGCCGCAGGCAGCAGAGGCGGCGGTGGGAGTAAAGGGACGCCAGCCGGAGAGAGGAGCAGCTCGTCGATGGTGCTCATGACGCCGCTCGCGCCCAGCTCAGGCTGCCGGCGTCCCGTGTCGTCCAATCGTACATCGCGCTCGACGCCGTTAGCTGCATCCCTCCTCGACCTCCTGCCCGCCAAGATCCCCGGCGCCCCGTCATTGGATGCCAAGGAAAAAAATAGCGCAGTATACAAAATAGCGGCGCCCCTGAAAATATGTTATTAGCGTGCTATTAGTGAGACATTGTACATAGATCAATATAACGAGACGATTCTCAATACGCTATCGCGTGCTATTAGCGGCGCTATAGCGCGCTATTTTTTTCAATGGATGCCACCCTGCGTCGTTGTCGTCGGGAGCTGTCACCTCCGTTAGTCTAGACCTGAAGCTGCGAAGCCGGCGAGCATGGAGAGGAGCGCGCCATGGCCCATGGCCGTGCCTCCGCTGGTGACACACGTATTCCACCAACCGACGCCGGACCTCCTTCATCTGTCCGCCAGCGAAGCACCCTCGGAGCTCATCCACCATGTAGGCCACGGCGGCGAGCTGCGCCATCCACGGCAAGTCCTCGAGGAAGCATCTGCCGTCGCACGCATCGCCCACCCGCCGTCGGCTCTCTCCCCAAAATCACCACCATCATGCGCGTCATCCACTGCCTCGCCGGATGCCCGGATGCACGCCAGAAAGCAAGCAGAGCCCGAAGACCGTACAGAGCGGCCACCCCGACAGAACGACCGATCATCAGACGCCGGAGCATCCTCCGACACAACGGCCGAGGCAGCAGAACGGCCCGAACCACCACGCCGGCCAACCACAGCCCCCCGCGAGCGAGGAGGCCGACCCGGACGCCGCGGGCCATTACGACTGGAAAAAGGAGTGACCATGGAGTTAATGATCAGAAACAACAGCAGGCTCTAGATTAAACTAGTAAGCTTGCACGTGCGTTTATTTGACATAAAATAATTATAAAAATAGTTGTCTAGTATTTACATAGTTTTTTGCCCATATATTTTCTAGAAAAAAAATACAATAGTTGTCTAGAGGCAGCTTCATATCTAGAAAAAAATACAAGAGATGTTAGCTAATAACAGCTTCATATCTAGAAAAAAATACAAGAGATGTTAGCTAATAATAGCTTCATATCTATTCCCTAAAAAAAAACAGCTTCATATCTAGAAAAAAATACAAGAGGTGTCTCGCGCTTCTCCGGTGATGACGGGCGCGACAACGTCAGCGGGAGCAGCAGAAGGCTGTGGGTGTAAGAATAGCGCTGCACCGTGGGAGCAGCAGAAGCGCGGCGACGACGGGGCAGGCTCACAATCGTCGGCGGACTTGCCGCCCTTCTTGGCCGAAGCATTGTCCTGTGGCAGGAAGTACTCGTCGTTAATGGACTCCTCACTGCAACAATAAAACTCATATTTTTCAGCAATTTCTACAAATGAAGTTTAGAAGAAAAAACACAAACAAACCATCACCTATGTTTGGCATTGCTAAAAACAAGTGTAGAGCAACCTCATCCAAAAAAACATGTGATTTTTCTTCACTGTCGACCACATGAACCAGCGCAATTTATCAGTCATTCCCCATTGGCCGCAGGCCCCATGGATGAGAACGCTATGCGTGCTACGCACAACCGCAGTGCTGGTCTCCACTGAGCAACGAATCATGTAGTGACTGAAGCATGCAAACAAGCCAAAGTAGATAAATCAACTCTTCAAGGATACAACATCAGTTTTAAGTGTTATTTATAGAGTATTTTGAATTAAATATTTTTCAAATAGACAAGGACTTATCAACAACTACTATAGTTTCTTCAAGTATTCACGTCCTTAAGTTGTCATCCAAGAGAGTGCATTACAGATAACAAAATATTAAAAATATATCAGTTGTATATCGACACTAATAATATTAACAAAGCCTTTTGTTAGTATCAGAAATGTCTTCTAATCAATATATTCGTCCATTGCAGGGGTATAGGGGTTAGAATATCGAGTTGTGAAGATAATGACATTGTGTATTGGGCGATTCAACCTCTTATATTTACCTAGATCACTCAACTTTGTCAGAAAAAAATCCTCAATAAAACCTGAAACAAAAGGAAAAATAATGAATCTTCTGGGACCGAAGCAACAAACAAATTGAGGTCAGGTCTACGTCTTGTGACTTAGCAGGTAGCACTGTAGTATGCTGTACATATGTATAACCATGCCGAGAAAGAGAGAGGCGACACCTGGATTCCTTGCTATCACCATGCCATTCCAAGCATGCTCAGCCACTGTGTTGTGCAACAAACTGTGATAATCATGATGAGTGGTGCAAAATAAGAAGAGAACGGCAGGAGAAAACCAATACTGTCTCATATTGAACAAAATCAAAATTTCACCCATAGATGCATCACAAACCTGAGCCTTTGAATCTTTTTTTGTGCTGTAAGGACAAATTATCTCTCAGAGTGTTGCCTACATCCCTGAAACTGTTTTGCATCACCATGAACTAAAAGCTTTCTTACATCATCTACTACGCGAGTGTAAAAAATTAAAAATGCCGACATCCCTGGGAAGTGTTGCATCTACATCCACGCATACTTGCCTACATCAGTGGGGTGTTGTTGGCTAACTGAATTTGCCCCCTTGCTCATGAAAAGAAGTGTTGCCTGTGCCACACAAAAAACTATCGCGAAGACACAATTGTAAATTGTTGGCCACCCTCCCCCATCCCCGTTCGCCTAACAAAAATTCAGAGAGGATGGAGAGCGCGAGACTGACCTTCCCTGTCGTAGATCTAGTAGATCGCCACGTAGTTGTCCTGCCACCGCATCATGTCGCCAGTAGGCCCCATCCCTTCTCGCTTTCTTTTCTTTTTCACCAACAAGTACTGCACATGAGGGTCAATCAGCCAACCTAACAAGCATTTATTATTGCACAATCAATCAATGCAAAATAGAGATTGTAAACAGGAAAGATAGCAAAATTTGTATGCATTTTTGGGGGAACGAAGCAAAGCAGTTGAAGCAGGAGGCGTACACCAACCAACGACTGAGCTACTCCTCCTCTTGTTGAGGGAAGAGGGGGACGAATGCATATCCAGAGGTTGGAGCAGCCATGGCCGGCCCCTCCTCTCTCTTTCTGCTCACTCCATCATGTCATCCACCTCTGCACGGAAATGGACTGGACCCGGAAGGAGCAGGAGACCCCTCCCAGCCGCAGGGTTTGGGGTCTGTGGGCCTCCAGCTACCCAACCTCCGCCTGGCTATGGCATTGAAGGCCACATAGAGCTCCGGCAGCACCTCTCCTGCAGGCAAACATGAGCCATGGAGATCGATTCAAGAGTGGGATTGACAGCGGGAGAGGGGGAGTGCGGGCGGTACTGTCCGTGGTGAGCGCCATGGACGCAGAGGAGGAGGAGGATGACGAGCGTCCCCCCGTCGCTGACCTTGGCACAATACCACGCGGCAACCTCCTCAACCTACGCGCAACCGCGAATCCATTGACGACGATGCGGATCGGGAAGCACGGTGTGCCCGGGAGCGCCATGAGCATCTCCTGACCGATCTCGATTTGGGTGCTAGCTTAGGTAGAAAGGGTGGGGGAGGGTGGGTGCGCGGCCGTTAAGGGAGAGGGGCGTCGAGGTCGCGGTGGGCGGCGCAGGGGGCGGCGTGGCCGGGCGGCGGGGCAGGGCGGCGGCGTGGCGGCGGCGAGGTTGGGCGGCGCAGGGGCCGGGCGGGAGGTTGGGTGGCGGCGGGGCTGCGGCGGGTGCAGGGGCTGGGTGGGTGCGTGAAGGAGAGGCGGGAGCGGTTGGCAGGGCGAAGACGTGCGCGATGCTCCGATGCGGTGGGTTAGCGTTTCATTAACGAAGACAATTTCTTTAACAGGGTATTTAGGCCGTTGATGACGTGATTAGACGCTTCAGATTTGTAGTTGGATTTGCCCTCTCTTCTTTTTTTAGGGGTAGTAGAAAAAAACGTGGTTAACGGTTTGATGTTAAACATGAAAACAATCTGGTACGTTGGATATAAAAAGATGGACGGTGCAGATATTTTGGATCTCCGTCTTTCATTCTTTTATAGGGATAGTAGATAGATGATCGAAGCGGCACCGATAAAAAAACACCAGGACCATCTAGATCAAACGATCGAAGCGGCACCACTTTTTCAGGGTAAAACGGCACCGAGAACGCCAACGCACGACAGCACACATCGATGAGGAAATACGTGCAGCCGAAATAGAAAAGGAAAAGGAAGCCCGCACACGTACGCAACCACCGAAAAAACCTTAGGAACCCAAGTCAACGGACAATGCTGGCCCACACGCACCCAAAATCGCTAACCGCACCAACAGGATCGCTACACACGTTAATAAAATTTTCAACGAGAATCTACAGTCACCACGTAATTGTACACGCCAGGATCCCAATTTAATACACGCATCGCCATCCAATAAGCTAGCAAGTCGCGGTCAAACAAGTGGGTAAATTTGATGCAAAAAAAAAAAAAAAAAAACAAGTGGGTAAAACCAAACGATGCACCGGCGTCCATCGTACGATATAACTCCTGTGAGGTTGAACACGTCGGACTCCTCGCCGATGGGGCAAGGAGATGGCGAGGCTGAGTGCGCCGAAGCAGGCTGGGTCCCCGGCAACGAATTCTTCTCGTCTCACTCGCTGCACCTTCTCCCTCCCTCTCTCTGTACAACGGAAGAAACGAGAGCGGTGAATGTTAGCAGTAATCTTGATTAGACTATTAGTTAGTGCATGCGTGGCTGTTAGTTGCTTAGCTGGGTCATGGAGATATTCCAGGAAGTAGTTGCTGGGCATGCGTTTCTGTTGGAGGCTCGCCGCGTCGTGCGCACGTTGGAGCGCATCGTGGGCGTCGGCCAGAGCAAGCGGATCACGCATGCACCAGAGAGAGGTGGGCAGCGTCGTGTGTGTGTGCACCTGTGTTAGCCCGGGTATAAATACCCCCGTGTACTGCTTGTTGAAGCATCGGGGTGAGCCATGTAGCCATTGTAAAAAGACAAGAAGATTGGGGCGTTGGTGCGCCCGTGGCGGCGTTCGTCGCCCGCCGGAAAATCTTGTGTCCACTGTTCTTCTTCTTCCACCTATGTCCGGGCGAGTGTGAGAGAGCAGCCAAGCTGCCCCAACAATTGGTATCAGAGCCTCGTGGTTCGAGGCCGTGGCGCGCGGTCTGTCCGCGACGAGCACGGCGGACGCGGAGGCGGCGCGATGTGACGCCGTATGCGCGGCGAGCGCGGAGGCCGCGGAGGACCTGCGTAGTGGCGCAGAGGCCGCGGTGGCGCGGCATGGCGGAGGCCGTAGCGGCGCCATGCGACGGCCATGGAAGCGGCGACCGGCATGAGCACGGTGGCGCCCAGCGTGTGTGTGCGCTCCGGTTGTTCCGTGTGTCACCGGCGGGGAAGAAGCTTGGCGTGTGTCGCCGAGGAAGATGACTGGATCACCGCGTACGTGCGCGGGACGATCGAGGAGGAAGACGACCGCGTCCTGGGCACGCAGGGGCCGGCCGTGTTGATCGCGTCAGCGCGCGATCATGGCCACGAGCTGGGGCGTGTGGAGCGTGGCGAGTGGGTGCGTATGTGCGTGGCCGTGGCATCGTGAGTGCGAGTTAGAGCGGCTATAAAACCCCTCCCTGTAACTCCATTGAAGCACCACGAGGTTGAGCTCGGGTGGAAGAAAGAAAAGGCGTCAGTGCGCCGGGAAGAAGATGGTGGCTGCGACGGCGTGTGCTGCTGTCCCATGATCACGAGTTCAAGATTAGGAGGGAGAATGTTAGCAGTAATCTTGATTAGACTATTAGTTAGTGCATGCGTGGCTGTTAGTTGCTTAGCTGGGTCATGGAGATATTCCAGGAAGTAGTTGCTGGGCATGCGTTTCTGTTGGAGGCTCGCCGCGTCGTGCGCACGTTGGAGCGCATCGTGGGCGTCGGCCAGAGCAAGCGGATCACGCATGCACCAGAGAGAGGTGGGCAGCGTCGTGTGTGTGTGCACCTGTGTTAGCCCGGGTATAAATACCCCCGTGTACTGCTTGTTGAAGCATCGGGGTGAGCCATGTAGCCATTGTAAAAAGACAAGAAGATTGGGGCGTTGGTGCGCCCGTGGCGGCGTTCGTCGCCCGCCGGAAAATCTTGTGTCCACTGTTCTTCTTCTTCCACCTATGTCCGGGCGAGTGTGAGAGAGCAGCCAAGCTGCCCCAACAATTGGTATCAGAGCCTCGTGGTTCGAGGCCGTGGCGCGCGGTCTGTCCGCGACGAGCACGGCGGACGCGGAGGCGGCGCGATGTGACGCCGTATGCGCGGCGAGCGCGGAGGCCGCGGAGGACCTGCGTAGTGGCGCAGAGGCCGCGGTGGCGCGGCATGGCGGAGGCCGTAGCGGCGCCATGCGACGGCCATGGAAGCGGCGACCGGCATGAGCACGGTGGCGCCCAGCGTGTGTGTGCGCTCCGGTTGTTCCGTGTGTCACCGGCGGGGAAGAAGCTTGGCGTGTGTCGCCGAGGAAGATGACTGGATCACCGCGTACGTGCGCGGGACGATCGAGGAGGAAGACGACCGCGTCCTGGGCACGCAGGGGCCGGCCGTGTTGATCGCGTCAGCGCGCGATCATGGCCACGAGCTGGGGCGTGTGGAGCGTGGCGAGTGGGTGCGTATGTGCGTGGCCGTGGCATCGTGAGTGCGAGTTAGAGCGGCTATAAAACCCCTCCCTGTAACTCCATTGAAGCACCACGAGGTTGAGCTCGGGTGGAAGAAAGAAAAGGCGTCAGTGCGCCGGGAAGAAGATGGTGGCTGCGACGGCGTGTGCTGCTGTCCCATGATCACGAGTTCAAGATTAGGAGGGAGAATGTTAGCAGTAATCTTGATTAGACTATTAGTTAGTGCATGCGTGGCTGTTAGTTGCTTAGCTGGGTCATGGAGATATTCCAGGAAGTAGTTGCTGGGCATGCGTTTCTGTTGGAGGCTCGCCGCGTCGTGCGCACGTTGGAGCGCATCGTGGGCGTCGGCCAGAGCAAGCGGATCACGCATGCACCAGAGAGAGGTGGGCAGCGTCGTGTGTGTGTGCACCTGTGTTAGCCCGGGTATAAATACCCCCGTGTACTGCTTGTTGAAGCATCGGGATGAGCCATGTAGCCATTGTAAAAAGACAAGAAGATTGGGGCGTTGGTGCGCCCGTGGCGGCGTTCGTCGCCCGTCGGAAAATCTTGTGTCCACTGTTCTTCTTCTTCCACCTATGTCCGGGCGAGTGTGAGAGAGCAGCCAAGCTGCCCCAACAGTGGGCATCGACCGCGACATAAATCGAGCGCAGCAGACAGTGCTCGCAGCGCCGGCCAGAGGAGGCATGCGGCAGCCGGCCAGAGGAGGCGTGCGACAGACTAAGCGCCCGCACCGTGGTGGCAGCCAGTGCATGCACCAGCGACAACTAGGGCGCGCCGTGACGAGGCCAGCTAGGATGTACGTGGGCGAAGCGGGCTAGGTCGCGCGGCGGCTGCGTGGCCGGGCTGCGTCGATTTAGGTGAGACAGCCGGCTGGCGTGTTGTGCGTGCGTGATGTTGGCCGCGTGTTGTGCGTGTGTCATGTTGTCCGCCTGATGTGCTTGAGTATTGGCTGCGAGAAGATGCCCAGCCGACCGGCGCGCGTGGTGTGCGTATAGGCCAGTGACGAACTCAGATTAAATACCCAAATTCGTTAGGCGTATTTAGTAACTCGCAGAGACGAACAGGGTTCCTGTCGCTCCGACTTGGTAACACGCGGTCCAACGACTAGGGACCAAGCCCTGTCGTTCCGCCATAGTATCACTCGCGGGTGCTCTTGGAGCCGACCCATCTTTAATGTTATTCACTCGCGGACACTCTTGGAGCCGGCCCGACTTTATCAATTTCAGTATTGCAGTAATGTAAACATTTCCGCGATCACGCCCATAGTGATCACGGCCCGGTAACAAGCATGGCAATTGACAAGATGAAAGGCCACAGATGGACCAATATCATAGCTAACTAAGCATCATAGGACAGAAGGAAGGTATCAACAGCAGACGACAAAACCAGGTTATGCATCGGAATAGGAGCTATCGGAATAACAACAGAGGCAATACTAATGCAAGCATGAGGGAGAAGGAATGAGCGATATCTGATGACCAAGGTGTTTTGCTTGCCTGGAAGCTCTGCTGAAGGGGTCTGGTCGTCGACGACGTAATTGTACTCTGCAGCGTCGTCGGCAGTCTCGGGGGCTATCGGGAGAGAAGGAGGGGGAAGAAACAATAAATACACGGCAATAATGCAACAGGGATGCATGACATAGCAATATGCGGTGCTAGGTGTGACCTAACGCAGTACTACCCGATACAGGTGAAGGGGAAAAACATCCGGGAAAGTTTTCCCGAAGTTTGGCTTTTCGGACAGATGAAACAGAGGGGATGGTTCCACGTTCGCTATGTTAGAGGCACGTGACAGATGAACGGAGTGCATATTCGGAATCGTCATATTTTTCTGATCGTTTTTCATATATAAATTATTTTAATCCGAGTTACGGATTATTTTATATGATTTTTCAAAGTTTTAATCATTTTATGGAATTATTTAATTATTTAAATTAGAATTATCTGAAACAGTGTAGGCTGACGTCATCATGACGTCAACATGACATCAGCGGTCAACAGGACCAGTGGGTCCCACCTGTCAGCGTCTGTTTAGGTTAATTAGGGTTTAATTATACTAATTACAGATTAATTAGACTATCTAATTAATTAGTTTAATTAAACAAAATTAATTAAGTTAATTAATTATTAATTATTTATTTATCTTAATTCTTTTTTTATCCTTTTTTTTAATTTTCGTTTTCGTTGTAATCAGGGGCTGGGCCCCACTGGTCAGGGGCACAGCCAGCCCCCAGCGGCTGCGCACGCGCGCGCGCGCACACAGGGGACGGCGGCGTACGGTGAGGGGCGGAGCGGAGCACGCAGCCGCGAGATGGGGTCGGGGCGGCGTCAGCGACGAGGCGAGGCGCACGGCGAGCGAGGCGAGCGGTGACGGCGCGAGCAGGCGGCGGAGGCAGCAGGGGAGGCTGCGGCGGCGGCGCGGTTGCAGGGGGAGGCGAGGCCAGCGCGCGGCAGCAACAGGAGCTGGCCACAGCGGGCGAGCGGGGCCGTGGTCGGGGTGCGGGCGCGGCATGGGCACGTGGGGGCGCGCGATGGCGGCGAGCGAGCGAGGCGAGCCATGGGCAGTGGCGGGCGCGGCGCGCGGCGTCTGCAGCGGGGGAGGACCGGGTCCTCACCGTTCGTGGACGGGGAGAGGGGCGGCGAGGCACGATGAAGCTAGTCGGGGGAGGGGACGAGGAGGCGGGCAATGGGGACGGGCGACGACGACGGCGTCGGCGTCGGGCGGATGAGGCCGAGGGGGCGCGAGGGGGAGAGAGGGGATCAGGGTAAGGGTTAGGGTTCGGGATGGCCGGGGTTAAGTAGGGGGCGACTGGGCCGGCCTAGTCGGCCTGGTGGCCTGCTGGGCCGAGGCCCAGTGGGGGAGGGGTTTGTTTTATTTTTTTGTTTTTCTGTTTTCTCTTTTTATTTTCTGTTTTCTATTTTCTTTTCGCACTTTTCCAATTTTGTAAAACATGAGTCTTGCCCAAATAAATTCAGTGCAATTTCTAGCACTGCCACAAAAGGTTTGGAGTCCAGATCTTTTCATTTGGATTTTTGTTAAATGAATATGGATTAAATATTTCAGTTTTGGTTATGTTTTAGGATGTTAGAGTCATTTAACTAATCTAAATAATGTTGATTATATGTTTATAATTGCCTCTGGATTATTTGCAATTTAATGAACATTTTAGTTTGCAAATTTGGACAACTTTTAAATTCACTTTAAATTTGAATTTCAATTTGAATTGGAATTTGAAATGAGATATGATTTAAATAATGATTAAGCACTGTTGATCATGGTGACATGGCATTATCAAGAGGGTGATCACTGTAGCTATTGCATGGGGATGTTACAATTCTCGTCCACTACAAGAAATCTCGTCCCGAGATTTAGGAGGTAGAAGGAAACAGTTCGGGGTATTCTTCTCAAAGACGATCCTCGCGTTCCCAAGTGGCTTCATCTTCAGAATGATTTGACCACTGAACTTTAAGGAACTTGATTGCCTTCTGACGGGTTCGACGTTCAGTTTGATCAAGAATGCAGAGCGGGTACTCTTTGTAAGAGAGGTCTTCTTGCAAATCAAGCATTTCATGATCCACTGTTCGGCTTGGTTCCTTGAAGCATCGGCGGAGTTGCGATACATGGAAGACGTCATGAACCTGGGAAAGGTTTGGCGGCAATTCCAATTGATATGCCACTTCTCCTCGTCTGGCGAGTATACGAAACGGGCCAATGTAGCGAGGAGCTAACTTGCCCTTGATTCCAAATCGATGAGTGCCCTTCATCGGGGTGACACGAAGGTAAGCTTGTTCGCCAGGTTGATAGACCATTACCTGATGCTTTCGGTTATAATTGCTCTTCTGACAAGACTGAGCAGTCTTCAAATTTTCGCGAACAATACGAACCTGTTCTTCAGCATGTTGGATAATATCCGGACTGAAGAGTGGCCGTTCCCCAGTTTCTAACCAATTCAGAGGGGTTCGGCACTTACGTCCATAAAGAACTTCGAAGGGTGCCATCTTAAACTAGCCTGGTAGCTATTGTTGTACGAGAATTCAGCATACGGGAGAGATTCCTCCCATTTCTTACCGAATGAGATGACACAAGCTCGAAACATATCTTCAAGCACTTGGTTGACTCGTTCAACTTGTCCCTGGGACTGGGGGTGAAAAGCGGTGCTGAAGGACAGATGAGTTCCCATAGCTTCTTGAAAACTTTTCCAGAACCTTGAGGTAAAGAGGCTGCCACGGTCTGAACTGATCTCCAACGGAACACCGTGGAGTGACACAATTCTGGAAACATACAAGTCTGCTAACTGACTAGCAGTGATTGTCTCCTTGACTGGCAGAAAGTGAGCAACCTTGGAGAATCGGTCAATGACGACAAAGATAGCTTCATGACCCTTCTGTGATCTGGGAAATCAAGTGATAAAGTCCATTTCAACTTTGTCCCATTTCCATTCAGGAATAGCAAGTGGTTGCAGAGTTCCGGCAGGCCTTTGATGTTCTGCTTTGATGCGACGGCAAACATCACACTCAGCAACATAACGAGCAATGTCTCGCTTCATATCAGGCCACCAGTATTTCTGACAAATGTCTCGGTACATCTTGGTGCTACCGGGGTGGATAGACAGAGGGGTGTCATGGGCTTCTTTCATGACAAGTGGGGTCTGATCCAGGTTGTCCTTCGAAGGAACCACTAAGCGACCTTTAAAGAACAAAGTGCCTTCACCATCAACAGAGAAGAACGAAGAGTTACCATTTGAGAGATAGCGCTTGATCTTTTCGACTTGAGAATCATATTTCTGCATTGTCTTGATGCCGCTGTCGAGGCCCGGTTCAACAACCAGGGTATTTACATAACCCTGAGGAACAATCTCGATTTTCAGCTTTCGAAGCTCTTCATACAGGAGTGGCTGCTGTAGTTGAACCTCAAGTTCACAACAGTAGGATTTACGGCTCATGGCATCAGCCATTACATTAGCCTTACCAGGGTATAGGAAATACCCAAATCATGGTCTGCAATGGCCTCCATCCATCTTTGCTGACGGAGGTTCAGAGATGGCTGAGTGAACAAGTACTTCAGACTTTGATGGTCAGTGTAGATCTCGCAACGATTACCAAGGAGGTAATGTCGCCACAACTTCAATGCATAGATGACAGCAGCAAGTTCGACATCATGAACTGGATAATTCCCTTCGTGCGGACGCAACTGTCGAGAGCCGTAAGCAATCACTTTACGTTCTTGCATCAGAACACAACCTAATCCTTGACGAGATGCGTCACAATAGATCACAAAGTCTTTGCGAGTATCTGGGGGAGCAAGCACGGGGGCAGAAGTTAACTTATCTTTCAGTGTCTGGAAACTCTCTTGGCATCTTTCTGTCCACTCAAACTTCGTGTCCTTGTGGAGCAAATCAGTCAATGGCTTAGCAATCTTTGAGAAGTTCTCGACGAAACGACGACAATAACTGGCGAGTCCGAGGAAGCTTCTCACTTGCTTGACATTTTTCGGAGGAGTCCAGTCAAGAATAGCCTGAACTTGCTCTGGGTTAACAACAATGCCATCCTTGGAAATCACATGGCCAAGGTATGTCACTTCAGGTAACCAGAACTCACACTTGGAATACTTGGCATACAGTTGATGTTCACGCAGCTTCTCCAGTACAAGCCGAAGATGTTCGGCGTGTTCTTCTTCATTCTTCGAATATACAAGGATATCATCCAGATAAACCACGACGAATTTGTTGAGGTAGTCCATGAAGATGTAATTCATTAACCGAGAGCAGGTTGCTGGAGCGTTGGTTAAGCCAAAGTACATGACAGTGTACTCGTAAGAACCATAGTGAGTAACGAAGGCGGTCTTCGGGATATCCTCTTTACGAACTCGGATCTGGTGATATCCCAATCTCAAATCAAGTTTAGAGAACACTGAGGAACCAGCAAGTTGATCATACAGATCGTTGATTCTGGGAAGCGGATACTTGTTCTGAATTGTTGCTTGGTTGATTGGTCGGTAATCTTGAACCAAACGATTCGTACCATCCTTCTTCTTCACAAAGAGAGAAGGTGCTCCCCAAGCAGAAGAACTGGGGCGAATGAAACCACTGCGAAGTGACTTGTCAATTTCCTCCTTAAGCTCAAGGAGTTCATGCGGTGGCATCTTGTATGGGCGCTTGGCAATAGGAGTGGTGCCTGGTTTCAAGTCGATCACGAACTCGACATCCCGAATTGGGGGCATTCTGGGAAGTTCTTCTGGGAATACGTCCCGGAAGTCATGTATGACTGGAATGTTCTCGATGCCTTCAGGAGGTGAGGCGTTCAACGCATTCAGAGCATATATCTGGTTCTCAGCATTCTAAACTGTGCGGGCTGAGTAATTGATCACCTGGCCAGAAGGGTGTGTAAGCTGGACTTTCTTAGCGGCACAGTCGATGAAAGTGTTATGGGCTTTCAGCCAATCCATACCAAGAATGACATCAATGTTGGAGGGCCCGAGAGCAATGAGAGAAGCAGGGAATATGAATCCTCCAATTTTGATCTGATTGTTGTGACTTACCATCTTGGTTTGCCACCTGGAGCGAGGAGTGCTGATCTCTAAAGGGGTGGGCAACAGTTCTAGATGTAATTCATGCAACTAAGCAAATTGTTGAGACACAAAGGAATACGATACTCCTGAATAAAAAAGAACAGGGGCTGCAACAGAATTAACTGGAAGGGTTCCCATCACGATGGTTGGTTCATTCTGAGCGTTTTCTGCATTGACATGGTTGGCATGTCCAATTACCACCGCAGACGGTCTGGCTTTGGGCTGTTTCTGACGGCAGTTTCTAGCATAATGTCCGGGTTGACCACACTTATTACAGACTCCACGAATGGGGCGAGGAGCCATAGTATCTGGCTGTCTACCTTGATCATTGAGCTGTCTTGGCGGTGCAGGAAGGCGGGGTGCAACATAGGAAGGCCTCGGGGTTGGAGCAGGTCGGTGATGGATATTGTGCGGGATCCACACTCTGCGCTTCTGAGCAGGCTGACCCGAGGATGAGCCAACATCTCGAGTACGCTTGAGCGACTCCTGGTATTCAGTCATACTAGTTTCAGCTCGGAAAGCTTTGCTGACAAGCGTCGCAAAGTCTGCACAATCATGGACAACAAGTGCGAGGTTTATATCAGTACGCAGTCCTTCACGGAATTTCTCCTGCTTGCTAGTGTCAGTGTCGACGTCATCTTCAGCATAGCGGGATAGTTCGAGAAATTTCCTCTGATATTCATCCACAGTCATTTTACCCTGAGTGAGTTTGCGGAACTCTTTCTTCTTCTGATCCATCAGACCTTGAGGAATGTGCCATGCACGGAAGGCTGACTGAAATTCCTGCCAAGTGGTTACAGTTCCAGCAGGCAGCATACGCATGTGGCTTTCCCACCATTGAGCAGCTGGACCCTTTAGGTGAAACGTCGCAAAGGTGACGTAACTGTCAGGGGGAACATTAGCTGACTCCATCTCAAACAGGATATCACGGAGCCAATCATCAGCATCCATAGGATTGGTGGAGTTGCGGAAAACAGACGGGTTGAGGCACACAAACTCTTGTAGTGTTATCGGACCAGGCTCCTGACGAGCATTGTTGCTGGCTAACCGGTCCACTAGACTCCCCATGAATTGTCGGTTTAGTTCAAACTGCTGGCGGTTTAGCTCGAACTGTTGTGCCATTGCGGCCATATAGGGTGGAGGTGGAGGATCGTCAGCCATCCTGCCAATCAACAAGGGTAGTTTAGTAATAACAACTGCAAGTGTATGGAGTTATTCATGATGTAACATGGGCAATGAACAAGAAGGGCATTAGATACATAATAGTAGTCGTTAAAGACATACACATCCATGCACAGAGTTAGGTTCGAACGGATAGTACGAGCTCAGAAACACTCGCAGCTAGACAAATAGGCGGTGCGCAGGCACGCGGTGAGGAATACACAACGAGACATAGCAAAGGCTACATCAACGTCGGAGAAAACTGCGAGAGCGGGGAATCTGCAAGTGGCAACACAGGGTGACCTCGATAAAAGGATCCTGCAAGCAGAACCTGGCCCTCAATCTTGAAGAAAGGGGGGTTAATTTCAGAACTCCGGGTGGATGTGATCATGAGAACCTACTGTTAGAGTCAGTAAAACTGTTAACCCGAATAGAAGAGAGAGCAGAGTCCCAGAGTAAGGAAGAGGAATAAAAGATCCTAATACCACCCAGTTGGCGACGTGGGCCCGTAAGCCACACAGCCATGTTAGTAAAATAGTTTTCGAATGTCTAGACTCAACTTCGACCAAGGAATCGGAAGGGGGGTTTCCTATAGGCAGTCGGCTCTGATACCAACTTGTGACACCCCCGACTCGACCGTGCACTAATCATACACGCAAATGCACACGATCAAGCCCAGGGACTCACGGGAAGATATCACAACACAACTCTAGACACAAAATAAAATAATACAAGCTTTATATTACAAGCCAGGGGCCTCGAGGGCTCGAATACATAAGCTTGAGAACAAGCGTTAGCGAAAGCAACAACAGTATCTGAGTACAGACACAAAGTTAACAAGCTGCCTTAAGAAGGCAAAAACAAACAATAAATCTGATCGAAAGAGGCAAGGCCTCCTGCCTGGGAGCCTCCTATCTACTCCTGGTTGTCAGTCTCCACGTAGTAGTAAGCTCCACCTATGGGGTAGTAGTAGTCATCGGCGGGATCAGCTGGCTCTAGGGCTCCATCATCTGGCCGCAGCAATCGGTATGGGAAAAGGGGGGAAGCAAAGCAACCGTGAGTACTCATCCAAAGTACTCGCAAGACTTACATCAAAACTATACTAGATATGCATTTGTATCAATGGAATGGGACTATATCTTTGGACTGAAGTGCAGAATGCCAGAATAGAGGGGGAAAAACCTAGTCTATCGAAGACTAGCATCTTGAAGCAGTTCTTGCAGCATCAGAAGAGAGTAGAGCAAGGTAGCATATAATAGCAATCATATATTTTAGTAACGCCCTGAGATCCTTCCTCGACAACCTTGCGAGAAAGTGATCCCGAGAGCAGTAGTATCAGTTTATCATTGTATCAGTATCCATTTGTAGTTGTAGCAGATCAGGATACAACTCCGAGCGTCCTGTTATCGTGGACACGGCTATTCGAATAGATTACTTCCCTGCAGTGGTGCACTACTGTTACCCAACACGCTCGATTAGCTCTGGCCGGACACAATTTTCCGGGTAATGCCCGGCCTCAGATAATCAACACGACGCAGTCCTACCTAGGCTCAGCAGAGAGGTCCCCGCCGGTCTACATCCTAAGCGCTCAGGGGTCTTGGGCCCACCGCCCTTTGCACTCCGGGTCGTTACGTGCAGGGTCAGCACAAGCCCATCCGTGCTGGATGGTATAACTACTTGTCCGACCCGGCTGCAATGCTGAACTAGACGTCTGACAAAGCTTTCGGCTGATACATACGACGCCGAGGGCCCCATAAACCATTATCCCACGTGGTGGTAGTGCGTATAGGCCAGTGGCGAACTCAGATCAAATACCCAAATCCGTTAGGCGTATTTAGTAACTCGCAGAGACGAACAGGGTTCCTGTCGCTCCGACTTGGTAACACGCGGTCCAACGACCAGGGACCAGGCCCTGTCGTTCCGCCATAGTATCACTCGCGGGTGCTCTTGGAGCCGACCCGTCTTTAATGTTATTCACTCGCAGGCACTCTTGGAGCCGGCCCGACTTTATCAATTTCAGTATTGCAATAATGTAAACATTTCCGCGATCACGCCCACAGTGATCACGGCCCAGTAACAAGCATGGCAATTGACAAGATGAAAGGCCACAGATGGACCAACATCATAGCTAACTAAGCATCATAGGACAGAAGGAAGGTATCAACAGCAGACGACAAAACCAGGCTATGCATCGGAATAGGAGCTATCGGAATAACAACAGAGGCAATACTAATGCAAGCATGAGGGAGAAGGAATGGGCGATATCTGATGACCAAGGGGTTTTGCTTGCCTGGAAGCTCCGCTGAAGGGGTCTGGTCGTCGACGACGTAGTCGTACTCTGCAGCGTCGTCGGCAGTCTCGGGGGCTATCGGGAGAGAAGGAGGGGGAAGAAACAATAAATACACGGCCATAATGCAATAGGGATGCATGACATGGCAATATGCGGTGCTAGGTGTGACCTAATGCAGTACTACGCGATACAGGTGAAGGGGAAAAACATCCGGGAATGTTTTCCCGAAGTTTGGCTTTTCGGACAGATGAAACAGAGGGGACGGTTCCATGTTTGCTATGTTAGAGGCACGTGAGAGATGAACGGAGTGCATATTCGGAATCGTCATATTTTTCTGATCGTTTTTCATATATAAATTATTTTAATCCGAGTTACGGATTATTTTATATGATTTTTCAAAGTTTTAATCATTTTCTGGAATTATTTAATTATTTAAATTAGAATTATCCGAAACAGTGTAGGCTGGCGTCATCATGACGTCAGCATGACATCAGCGGTCAACAGGACCAGTGGGTCCCACCTGTCAGCGTCTGTTTACGTTAATTAGGGTTTAATTATACTAATTACAGATTAATTAGACTAACTAATTAATTAGTTTAATTAAAAAAATTAATTAATTAATTAATTACTTATTTATTTATTTATCTTAATTTTTTTAATCTTTTTTTAATTTTTGTTTTCTTTTTAATCAGGGGCTGGGCCCCACTGGTCAGGGGCACAGCCGGCCCCCAGCGGCTGTGCACGCGCGCGCGCACACAGGGGACGGCGGCGTTCGGTGAGGGGCGGAGCGGAGCACGCAGCGGCGGGATGGGGTTGGGGCGGCGTCAGCGGTGAGGCGAGGCGCGCGGCGAGCAAGGCGAGCGGTGACGGCGCAGGCAGGCGGCGGAGGCAGCAGGGGAGGCTGCGACGGCGGCGCGGTTGCAGGGGGAGGCGAGGCCAGCGCGCGACAGCAGCAGGAGCTGGCCACAACGGGCGAGCGGGGCCGTGGTCGGGGCACGGGCGCGGCATGGGCACGAGGGGGCACGCGATGGCGGCGAGCGAGCGAGGCGAGCCGTGGGCAGTGGCGGGCGCGGCGTACGGCGTCTGCAGCGGGGAAGGACCGGGTCCTCAACGTTCGTGGATGGGGAGAGGGGCGGCGAGGCGCGATGAAGCTAGTCGGGGGAGGGGACGAGGAGGCGGCGACGGGGATGGGCGACGGCGACGGCGTCGGCGTCGGGCGGATGAGGCTGAGGGGGGTGCGAGGGGGAGAGAGGGGATCGGGGGAAGGGTTAGGGTTCGGGGTTGCCGGGGTTAAGTAGGGGGCGACTGGGCCGGCCTAGTCGGCCTGGTGGCCTGCTGGGCCGAGGCCCAGTGGGGGAGGGGTTTGTTTTATTTTTTTGTTTTTCTGTTTTCTCTTTTTATTTTCTGTTTTGGTTTTTCTTTTTGCACTTTTCCAATTTTGTAAAACATGAGTCTTGCTCAAATAAATTCATTGCAATTTCTAGCACTGCCACAAAAGGTTTGGAGTCCAGATCTTTTCATTTGGATTTTTTTAAATGAATATGGATTAAATATTTCTGTTTTGGTTCTGTTTTAGGATGTTAGAGTCATTTAACTAATCTAAATAATGTTGATTATATGTTTATAATTGCCTCTGGATTATTTGCAATTTAATGAACATTTTAGTTTGCAAATTTGGACAACTTTTAAATTCATTTTAAATTTGAATTGGAATTTGAAATGAGATATGATTTAAATAATGATTAAGCACTGTTGATCATGGTGACATGGCATTATCAAGAGGGTGATCACTGTAGCTATTACATGGGGATGTTACACGGCCGTGCCCCACCCCTCCCCTCTCTCTCTCTCTCTGTTACTCTCCCTCTCCTCCCGGACGACTATCGCACGCGCGCCGCCGCCCCCACCACCCGCCGCCGCCCCGTCGCCCCACCACCCCGCCGCCCCACCGGCCCACTGCCCCGGCGCCACCGCGGCCCCGTCGCCCCCGCCGCCCTGTCGGCTCGGCGCCGCCGCGCCCCACCGCCCCGGAGCCCTGCGGCCCCCGTCGCCACTGCCGCCCTGCCGCTCTGAAGCCCCGGCCGATGCCCTCTCCGGTGAGCCCTTTTTTCTATTTTTTTCTTTTTTTTTGCTGTTTAATTGTTAGATTAGATTAGATATGTTAGTGGTAGGTTTAGTGCTAGATTAGATTAGATTAGTGCTAGGTTAGTGCTAGGTTTTAGTTAATTAGTCATAATTAAAAGAAGTAGAAAAAAGATGAAAAACGAAGAAGAAGAAAAGAAGAATAAGTAGAAGGGGGATGAAGAAGAAGAAGAAGAAGAAGAAGAAGAGGAGGAGGAGAAGAAGAAGAAGAAGAAGAAGAAGAAGAAGAAGAGGAGGGGAAGAGGAGAAGAAGAAGAGGAGAAATTAGGATTTGGAGTATCATGATGATCTAAAAACTTGACTACATGTCATTAGCAATATGATTTTTTTCATAGTTTGAAGTGTCAATGCTTTATGTGATGTGATGTCCTAAATTTTCTTGACTCGATCGGTAAAATTTACAGGCTTTGTGCTATTTCATCTCCTTGGAGTTATCATGGTCGAAGTTTTTGGTCCGTGATCCCGCCGTTGTTCGACTACTTCCTCTAAAGCCGAGGGTGAGCTACGAATCCACCTTCACCTCCTATACTCTTTTAATCATGTCAGTAGATTTCATTTTCATGCTAAGTCGCGTAACCTAGGCGTCTCCCGTCCGAAAGGGTTGCATCGATAAATATGCATTCAGTTGCATATTTATCACTGTAACTCATTCGGATTGTCCTGCGATTTCCACGGACAGCCCGAGGATGTGTAGATTGGGTACGTTCTCCATGCTCTACACCATTCCAAGACAAAATTTCGGCATCGCCTCCCTGTTGTTCTCCGGATGCACATTCTCTCGGCTTTTTGCCGAGACGTGTATTTGGAGAACAGCGGGGAGGTGCTGCCGAAATTTTGTCTCGGAATGGGGTAGAGCATGGAGAACGTACTCAATCTACACATACTCGGGTGGGATTAGGACCTATCTTTACCTATTAGAGTGTAGGTTGCATGGACGTAATAAAATTGACAAACTAGATTAACTGATGAATATATATGATGAATTATATATATATATATATATATATATATATAGGAAAATGGCTCTGTACTCTTGAGAGTACGTACTCCCGCTTCTCATATACCACATAAATGAATCTTTTATACCTCATTATTATTTTTAATATACTTCACTAATAATTACTAGATACCTCAAAATGAGTTTCATGAAAAAATTCATGTGAGTCTACATATTTTTAAAGGTGTACGTATATGCTGATTTGTTTATATGTGAAAATGGTATATTACAAAAAGTACGTCGCAAGTGATATTTTTTCAACAAAACTTGTATTGAGGTATCTTAGAATATTTAATGAAGTATATTGAGAATGATAAAGAGGTATAATCAATGCGTATACAAGGTATATTAAGGATGGGAGTACATACACCCAGGAGTATAGAAAAGTAGTCCTATATATATATATATATATATCCTGTGTGTTTAATAGTTAGGCAAGATGAGTGATCGTGCGTGGATGTACACCAGCCACACTCGTCAGAAAAAAATGACCACTGAATGGTTCACAAAAACCAAGGGGTTTGTGAAAGCCGCATTTGCAAATGGCCAAAGAAAAACCTGATGCCCCTGTGTCCGGTGTGACAATTGGTACAAGAGGACAGAGGATGAAATGGGTAAACACCTGCAGAAGAGTGGTTTTACGCCCGGTTATATGGTGTGGACATTTCATGGTGAGTCTGCCCAACGTGCCAGAGCTGAGGTGGTTCGTCGTCGCACCGACGAGCATGGTATCGGGATGGAAGACATGGTGCAAGACTTTGATGATGCTCGGGATTCGGACGAGGAGATGGAGGAATCTGCAAAGGCCTTCAACGAAATGTTGGAGTCTTCAAAACGTCCTCTCCATGAGCACACCGAGCTTTGTCAGCTGGATGGCATCTCACAAGTAATGGCTCTGAAGGCTCAATTCAACTTGGGCAGAGAATGCTACGACGAGATGATGACAATATTTGGACGCTTTCTACCCAAAGGCCATGTAATGCCTGCAAACCTGTACCAGTCGGACAAAATCCTCTGCGCACTTAAGATGCCCTATGATAAGATACATGCCTGTGAGAAAGGATGTGCCTTATTTAGGCTTGAGTATGCGGACTTGAACTATTGTCCCATTTGCAAGTCTTTCAGGTATGTTGTGGTAGACAACGGTATGGGTGAGAAGACGCAGACCAAAATCCCTGTTAATGTTCTTCGGTATATGCCAATCGTACCAAGACTTCAACGTCTTTTCATGGCCGAAGAGACGGCCAGACAGATGACATGGCACAAAATGGGCAAAAGAACCGAACTAGATGCAGATGGGAATCAGATGATGGTACACACATCGAATGCTTTTGCGTGGAAGAAGTTCGATGAATTACATGGGGATAAAGCGGCAGATCCAAGGCATCCTCGAGTCGCCATCAGCACAGATGGGTTCAATGTGTTTGGTCTGACGGCAACCCAATACAGTTGTTGGCCTGTATTTGTCATTCCACTCAATCTCCCCCCCGGACAGATTATGCAAAGAAAGAACATTTTCCTGACGTTGATAATTCCAGGGCCCAACTATCCGGGGAAGAATATGAATGTGTACATGCAGCCGCTTAAGGATGAATTGCAAGAAGCTTGGGATAATTGGTTCAAGACATACGACGCCGCTAGCAAAAAGAACTTCATAATGCGTCTCTGGTACATGTACTCGATGCATGACATGCCGGCGTATGCGCTATTCGTTGGCTGGTGTGTGCATGGAAGGTTCCCGTGCCCCACATGCAATGCAGCTCTACAGTTTCGTTGGCTGCAGGCGGGTCGCAAGTTTTCTTGCTTCGACTTGCATAGACCGTTCCTGGATCCTCGCCATAAGTTCAGGAAAGACAAGAAGAACTTCATCAAAGGTAGAGTTGTCAAAAACTCTGCACCACCTACGTTGACAGGCCAACAGACCCTGGATCAGTTAAACGCTCTCGAGCCAGATCCAGAGCGTCCAGGGTATTTCAAGGGGTATAATTCGGAACACGCCTGGACTCACAAGACATGCTTGTGGGATCTGCCTTACTTCAAAGACCTCCTTTGCCCACACAACATCGACGTGATGCACACTGAAAAGAATATCGCCAAGGCCCTTTTTGGTACATTGTTCGGCATAGAGGGGAAGTCAAAGGATAATACTAAGGCTAGAGTCGATCAAGAGGCGCTATGTGATAGACCGTTACAAAACATGCAAGAACCGAAAGGAAAGCAGAACTCGATGAAGCCAAAGGCATGGTTCAATCTTGGAAGGCCAGCTATGAGGGAAATTATCTTGTGGGTGAAAATGCAGTTGATGTTCCCCGATGGGTATGCATCGAATCTAAAGAGGGGAGCGAGTCTTGAAAAATTGAAAATATTTGGTCTCAAGAGTCATGATTGGCACATATGGCTTGAGCGGGTAATGCCGGTGATGTTGCGAGGCTTTATCCCTGAGGATGAATGGCTAGTACTGGCAGCGCTGAGCTATTCTTCCGTGTTCTTTGTGTGAAAGAACTATCGCCTGGCGTGCTAGAAGAAATGGAAGAGTTGGCGCCGGAGTTGATCTGCAAGTTAGAGAAGATCTTTCCACCGAGCTTCTTTAATCCAATGCAGCATTTGATTTTGCATCTCCCGACCGAGGCAAGATTGGGGAGGCCCGTGCAAAATCGTTGGTGCTACGCAACTTAGAGGATGCAGAAGACGCTTCGAGCAAAATGTAAAAATAAACGTAGAATTGAAGCATCGATGGCCGAGGCATTCATTACTGAGGAGGTGGCAAACTTCGTGACAGCACACTACGAAGCCAGAAATCGTCATTTGCATAATCCGAAGCCTCGGTACAATGCTGGCGACCCTAAAAAGGTGGATCCAACCTCAGCCTATTCAAAGGGAAGCTCGCACCAACCGGTGCTTCGAAACCAATACCATTGGATAACGAAGAATGGCAGACCATTTCGTTGTATATCTTCAACAACCTAATAGAAGTGCGGCCGTACATCGAGTAAGTTCTCGGCACATTGTTTCGCAACTTCTAATTCCTTTGAACTGCTCTTATTCCCGGATATTTGATACAGTCGATACGTCACCAAATTCTCGGATGGATCGGTGATCCAAAAGGAATCCATCGAAGAGTATGAGCTTCTGGCAAAGCATAGAGGCGGCTTTCCCGGTTTCATCTCTTGGTTCAAACAAACGGTAATTTCCATTAGACCATTTCATTTCTTCGTGTAATTTGTGGCTAATGCAACAATCCTTTCATATTAAACTTGTAGGCTAATTCAGAGTCTATGGATGCCGAATTGAGACAAGTCGCTAATGGTTTTGACTATAAGGTCCGTTCATTTGACAAATACGACATCAACGGGTATCGCTTTCGTACCTTTGGCAAAGAGCTATCTATGGCCGACCGAAAGTCTACAAATTGTTGTGTCTCTGCTATCGGCGAAGGAGGTACCGAGTATTATGGGAGAGTTGAAGCAATTTATGAACTTCTATTCTATGGTGAAAACCCACCGAATGTCGTAGTCTTCAAATGTTATTGGTTCCAGCCGAAGGAGACTAGAAGGACTCATGAACATATAGGGCTAGTCGAAATCAAACAAAGCACCCATTTAGATGTCCCCGATGTCTATATTACGGCTCAACAGGCGACCCAAGTATTCTATCTACCGTGGGCCAGCCAAACTGATCCAAATCTGAATGGTTGGGATGTCGTTTATGAAGTGCCGCCATGTGCTAGACCACCTCCCCCCAATGAAGAGGATTATGAACCTCACATTAACCCAGACACATATGAAGGCGAATTCTTCCAAGAAACACGTCTTTCCAAAAAACGTTTCAAGAACTGCTCTACTTCACCCCCAAAACATTGAAGTAGACAGCGACAGTGAATCCGACTTCACCCCTGAGCCGGAACAAGAAGAGCCGAAACAAGAAGAGGTTACTGCTGCGGATGACCTGTCAATGCTTGACCGATTACATAAAGGTGGCCTTCCACATGTTGATGCCGCTGAACCCGATGAGCACGTCATTCATGATAGTGATGATGATGATGCATTTATTGATCCCGGAGCATATATAGATGATCCAGATTATTATTAGTTCGTGTCAGTTATTCAATTTGTATTATATACATATATATTGTTAGTTCATGTTAGGTATTCAATTTTTTTATGTTGTACTTGATGATCATACACTTAAGTTATATACATATTATTATTCATGTCGGTATTAAATTTTTTTATGTTGTACTAATTTCGTTTACTCTTTGTCATGGCAGGTGTTGAAAGATGGTGGGCGCGGGTCCGGAGCGCTCCGAGGCTCCTTCTTCGTCGGCGCGTGGTGGGAGGGGTTCCATTCCACCCGTACCTCTCCACCGAGCGTTGTTAGACAGTATGGGGACACCGCCAGGCCCTTCTTCGTCGGCGTCGGTGCCCACCGGGGGACGAGGTCGGGGAGGGAAGAAGAGAGGAGGTAGATCAGGACGTGGCCGCGGGAGAGGAGGTAGGCAGGCTCGTACGCCTTCCTCGCCGCCACCCCCAGCTGATTCACCCGAGCACATGACTGCTAGGGTGGACCCGTCTGAGGAGGAGGCTACGCGGACTCCGGTCCACGAGCCTCGGGTCGACGGGCCTTCGGCCCATGAGACTTCAGCCCACGAGACTCCGGACCAGGCTACGTCCCAGGAGACGTCCGGATGGGGTACCTGGCCGGATCCGCCTGCGGGGCCGAGTGACCATGCTGATGGTGGCGGGGATCAGATTTCTGATAGCGAGGGCGAGGTGGTTGAGGGGGCCACCGTCTACCAGCGTGGTAGTACACGGCTCCTGCCCGTGCCGGCGACCCGCGAGCAGAGGTGGTTGATTTTCCCTGATGGGGAGAGGTAAGTGCATTTACTCTTTTTGTACCTTTTGCCATCATGTTTCTTCAAATATCTAATGCGTTGGCCTGGTCATACTGCAGGGGTTGGGACCACGCTCCGGAGGTCCGCAGGCCTAACACCGTCCTTGGTGTGCTTTGCCGGCAAAACCTCCCGGGGTTTGTCACGTTGCCTGGTGAGGGTCAGCTTCCAGAGCTCGGATTGAGCTGGGTGCACTACTTGGCTGCCCCGGCCCCGCCGGAGGAGATGATCGACGGTGTCTTGTGCCACACGAGGGCCGACATGGTGATCCAAAAGTTTTGGGTAATTTCTCCTTTACACAATTAAAAATCTTCAAATAGCTAGTTATTGTACTAATGAATGTTGTCTCGTTTGATTGCAGACCTTCTACATGTGTTAGGAGGGATACGAGGAGGCCGCGGCAAAGGTTATCAATGCCGAGTGCAAGCGCCTACTACAGAACTTACGGCACGAGGCTCGGGTGCAGGCTGTTCGAGACTACTACGCCTCGCGTGGTATTAAGAAGACCAAGCCGGCGTGCCGCGAAAAGTTTCTGAAGAAGGAGCAGTACATGACGGTAATTACCTATTCTTAAGGCCTTGTAGTTTCCTTGATTTGATTCGTAGGCGTAGCGCTCAAATTTCTGTTTACTAACTTAGGTGCCCCCGAGATGGTGTGCGCATAAGATGGATTGTTGGGAGGTGTTGGTGGATGAGTGGTGCTCAGACCAATGGCTAGCCCTCCACAACAATGCCAAGGACCGGCGTGGCCAAATGGAAGGTGTGCCACACCATCAAGGCAGCGCCAACTTATATCAGTTCGGGCGGAACTGGGTATATGGTTTGCTTCATGATTCATGCAATTCATTCTTCATGCTAGCTTGAGCCCTTTAATTACTAATTTACTATGTTCCTCTCCTTTAGGGGCGATACAATAAGGCGGAGGTGCCAGAGGTGTATGACCTCTATGCCATGGCCCATACTGCCTCGTACAAGAAGGTCAAGGCATTCTCTGCGTCTGACCTCGATCATCCAGAGAGCTTCACCAACATCTCCTCGCACAACAAGCTCGTGAGGTATAGAGATGAGGGGAAGGCGAGGAAAGGGGAGGACTTTAACCCGAGCCAAGGTCCCATTGATCCAGAGCTGGTGATGATATCTGGTGGCGGGAGGTCTCATGGCTCGATAGCCATTGGAGATGGACTTATACGTTGTCCTAACACTCTCCCGGAGATCAAGGCGCGCCAAACGAGCTCCGCCCCTGAGATAAGACCTCGTCCACGGCCAATGGAGCTCGCCATCGAGGTTAGTTATACGGACTCAGATTTCTTTCCTCTCCATTACATTGTGTGTGCGGCCATCGATGATTACAATGCTAATGAGGAGTGGTGTTGCAGGCTGCTATTCAGAAAGAGAGAGAGAAAACCCAGGCGCTTCTGCAGGAGAGGGACCAGCAGGCGGCGGAGAAGGAGCGGGAGTTGGAGGAGAGGACGGCTAGGATGTTGGAGGAGGAGAGGGCACGGAATGACATGGCGAACCGGGCCCTGTACGAGCTCCTCGTGGTAAGTTTCTTCTGCATATTAGCCAAATCATGCACTTAATGTTCGTTTCATTACTAACTAATATGACTGACTCGTGAAAACCAAATGTGCAGTCTGTGTGCGAGAAGGCCGGTCACACCCCTCCGGCGATGCCAGTCATTGCTCCGGGGACCACGGTGAGTTTCATTTGAATGGTCATTAGTTACTAGTCTTAACATTTCAGTGTCATCATGCTAGCGAGACATTGTAAATGATCTTTGGTGCAGCGTAGCTCATGACAAGCATCGCACGATCCTTCTCCAGGTGGTACCGGCACAAGCAACCCCGGTGCTTCACCTCCATGATGACGGTAAGTTTTCTCTAGTGTTTTGCTTAACAAATGCATAATGACCTATACTTAGCTTTATTTCCTCCAATATGCTTACCATAATGACCTAGACTTAGCTTATTTTCCTCCAAAATGACATAATAAGCTTACTTAGCTCCAAAATGATCCATTTTACCTAAGTTAGCTCATAAATGTCATATACTTAGCTTATTTTCCGCCAAAATGACATAATAAGCTTAATTAGCTCCAAAATGATCAATTTTACGTAAGTTAGCTCCAAAATGACCTAAGTTAGCTCTAAGTTAGCTCTAATATGCTTAGTTACCTAGGTTAGCTCAATAATGACCTATACTTAGCTTACTTATGTCAAAAATGGCATAATATGCTTAGTTAACTCAAAAATGGCATAATTACCTAGGTTAGCTCAATAATGACCTATACTTAGCTTATTTAGTTCATTTATGACATAAGTAGCTTACTTAGCTCATAAATGGCATGATAACCTTGCTAAGCTCATAAATGTCATATACTTAGCTTACTTAGCTCATAAATGACATGATAACCTTGCTAAGATCATAAATGTCATATACTTAGCTTACTTAGGTCAAAAATGGCATGATAACCTTGGTAAGCTCATAAATGTCATATACTTAGCTTACTTAGCTCATAAATGGCATGATAACCTTGGTAAGCTTGCATTGATGGAGTGCTTCTTTTTACTTTCTTCTTCTTCTTCTTCTTCTTCTAGTCTTCTTCTTCTAACTTTCTTATTTCCCATTTTGCAGATTTAATTCACTTCACGGAAGCTTGCATTGATGGAGTGTTTCTTTTTTACTTTCTGTTTTGATTTTGTACCGTTGAACAATGTGGAACTTGCTATATGGATGAAACTATTGTAATATGTATGGATGGAACTATGTATGTGGAACTTGCTATGTATGTATGGATGGAACTATGTATGTATGGATGAAACTTATGTGTTGGATATCTCATATGTTTGCTGCGAAACTTGCCCTGTGAAATATATATATATCATATATTTACTGTGAAAATGCTTGGATATAAGAAAAAACAGAATAAAAAGAGGCAATGCAGGCTCTTTGCCGTCTGCCGCAGACGGCAAAGTGGCCACGTGGCAGCAACCTGTGCAACCTGGGAGCACTGGGGGCTGACCCATTTGGTCACTTTGCCGTCTATGGCAGACGGCAAAGAGGTGGCAGCGGCAGACGGCAAAGAGCGGGGAGGGTGATGGGTCTGATGATGTCATGAAGCAGACGGCAAAGGGGAGGGCAAATTTGCCGTCTGCCGGCACACGGCAAAGCCTCCCGTTAGCCACCTAACGTGGCTAATGTCTATCCTTTGCCGTCAACATTCTTTGCCGTCTGCTTGCCCAGGAAAGCTGACGGCAAATGTCTTTGCCGTCCGCTGTGCGAAAACATACGGCAAAGAAGCTCATTACCGTAACTTACAGTGCCGGCCATGTTTGCCATCTGCGGCTGACGGCAAATCCTCTGATTCCTGTAGTGACCCCTTAATCGATGATTTCTCCTTATCATCGCTCGTTTGCTCCTGGATTCCCAACAGCCCACGTATATGTCGGTGTATTCTAAATTGTATATGCAACCATAGTTGGGCCCATGGCCCACCACCAACCCTATTTTAATGTAACGCTTGCCGTCTCACCCGTCGAGGCTCAAAACGGCTCGCAGCGATATGGGCCACGACTCTGATGTCACATGGACGCTAGCCTTTTACACCGGCCCATTTATTGGCGTCCATCGCTCCACCAAAGAACCCTTACCCCTCAAGATTTGGTGCACCTATGCCTTGCTTATAGTGAGGTGGAAGGCAACCTTGCCTACAAGGAGACGGTGTTGGGTTGGCCTGGCAGGAATGTGGGTTCGCCATGCTGACGTTGCGCTAATTTTCTTTTTTCTTTTTTATTTATATTTAAAAAATAAAACCATGAATTATAAAAATGTTAACATGGTATAAATATGTAAGCACAACAAAACAATATTGATAGATTTCAAACAAAAATGTTCATGCCAATGAAAAATGTTCCCATGTTAATGTTCCCATGTTTCAAAAACTAAATGGGATTTTTTTACAAATGTGTGTACAATGTAAAGAAATATTTACGTAATATACAAAAGATGTTTTGTAGCATTAAAAAAATGTATGTGAAATTTTAAAGGATATTCTTGTGTTTAAAAAAAATGCTTGTAGCATTTAAAGAAAATATTTATACAATGTAAAAAAAAATCGTGCAGTTCTAGAAAATGCTTATTACCATAAAAAAAGTTCAACGTGTATTTGAAAAAATGTTGACCATGTATTAAAATAAGTGTTCAAAACATGTATTAAAAGAAAAATATACATTATGTATTTAATAATGTTCAACGTGTATCAAAAATATGTTTCACGTGTAAAACAAAAATGTATATTGTCTACTGACAACATTTAAAAATTGTTTATACAATGATAAAAAATGTCCACATAGTTCTCATAAAATCTTTATTACCATAAAAAAAGTTTAGTGTGTATTTGAAAAAAAAATGTTGTCCATGAATTTAAAGAAGTGTTCAAAACTTGAAGAAAAATGTACATCATGAATATTTCACGTGTACACAAAAAGTATATATTGTGTAATGAAAGCATTTAAAAATGTTTACACTATGTACAAAAATTGCATAGTAAAAAAATGTGTATTACCATACAAAAACTGTTCAACGTGTATTTGAAAAAATATGACCATGTATTACAAAAAGTGTTCAAAACATGTATTAAAACAAAAATGTATATCACATATTTAAAAAATGTTCAACGTGTATCAAAAAAATGTTTCACATGTACACTAAAAATATGTATTATGTAATGAAAAAATGTAGTCATTGTTAAGAAAAGAAACCGATGAAAATCGACAAAGAAACAAAGAAAATTGATAATATAAAAAAACTAAAAAATAATAATAATAAAATAAAAATGAAAATGAAAAATAAAGAAACCAATTCAAAGGAATGAAAACAGTGAAACCTGAGAAGGAAACAAATAAAAGCGAAGACAGAACGGAAAGAAACAAAGAAAAATGAAAAAACAACAATGAAAAAAACAATGAAAACCGAGAAAGAAACAAAGAAAAACGAAGGAAAAAAACCTGAAAATTTGAAGAAACCTGGTGGGAAAACGAAGAAAAATGGAAAACCAAAGAAAACTGGTGAGGAAACAAAGAAAACCAAAAGAAAAAAAATGAAAGGAAACAAAAATAAAGGACCAAACCAGTACGTTGACCGAGCGACCGACCTGCGCTAATAGTCCGGCCCATATGCAAGCGCTTCAGGCGGAGCCGATGCTATATTCGCTATAAGCGAGATATAGTATTCACGCTCAAGATTCCCCACTGCTTACCCTAAAACCAACAACAATGCACAGCACACAATATTTGAATTGATCCCTAAAAAAACACGAATTCATGCCACCGACATCACCCCTGATTCCACTTATTTTACATACTCTCCGTACCAACTTCAGGCAGCACAATTCAGCCTGAAGAAGCACCAGAATTCAGTATCAGGCAACACAGAGAAGCACCACGGTACAAACGGCATGTACAATCAATAACAGTGCATCAAGTTAGCATGAGATTAAAAGTGGTTTCAAAAAAAAACATGAGATTACAAGTCATTGGTTTTGCGTATGAAGTTTGATGATTGGAGAGTTGCAAAAAAAAAGATTGATGAGTGGAATGGAGTGGAGTGGGTCACAAAATTTGTTGAAGCCAGGCAAAAGCCTCAGTCCTCATCACAAAACATACTCTTAATCCTATGTCTCAGTACACCCTAATCCTATTCCTCCTTGGGACCACCACCCACAGCAGTGAGAAGCCACTTCACTTCCATGATTTCGCCACTCAAGTAGAAGATGTCTCGACCCAGCATAGCCAGGTTCTTCACAAGATTTTGTGCATGCCTGGAAGATTCTTCACACCTGATCTCGGCTTCTGCCACAGCAAAAAGTGCCGCATCCCTCTTTTGGTTCACAAGCACTAGCTCCTGCTCATGACGGCAGGCCTGGAGCTTTGTCTCCTCTGCAGCAAATCGGTCCTCGGCCTTCTTGACGTGATGAGCATCCGCGACTTCCAGCACACGGAAACAGCCATACTGGACAGCACTTAGTACCGACACCACAACAAGGAAGATCCTTTGCCTACAGAGAGTCGAATGTATAGTGTCTCAATAGTTAAGCAAATTGATCGTATGAAGATACGGATACGAAAACAACCTCCTATATATGCTGTGGAATATTTCCAAAAGGCCCTATGCTTAGAAACGGAGGGATTCCTTACAGTTCTGTGAAAGCGCCTTCCCCATCCAGCATAGATTTTTCTTTGGACAAAAGTGATTTGATCGCCCACTGAAAGTTATGAAACAAACATTGTTCAGAAGCTTCACACAGCTTTAGCTGAATGCTAAACCTCGCAGTTCAAAGGGTACCTTGAGCATCTCAAAGAATGTGAAATCCTCCTGTTTTCCTTTCTGTTCCAGTCAAGAGAAAAAGAAAACAATGTTATATTATAGCATTGAGGCTGAACTTTGTCTCACTGTTTGACTGCAACTTGCACATAATAAATACGAACAAAATTTTCTATTAGCCAGATCTTTTCCTTCAGCTTCTTCAAGCAAGCAATATGGGAGGTAGAGGGTTTATTACCCACCTTAGTATCCTGATCCTTGTGAGGATCTGTCTCTCTTGTATTGGTTGAGAAGAGTCTTCGGTGCTCGAAGCACCTAACAAGTTGCCAAACAAAATGAATATATCTAAACGCCACTGAGCCGGCAACACGCAATGGAACACAGTTTCATTGTTAGAAATTTGCGATGCTGTAAGTAGTGAATTCATGTTCAATTTTTCTTGTCATGAATAAAAGTTTAGAGGATTTCCATCTCCTGGGCATTTATATTACAAGATAAATCAGAAACATGCTAAAGCTTAGGCCTATCTCATATTCCCGACATCAGTAAAATAGTAGACAGGTCATCAACGAAAATAGGAGACATAGTAGCCTATTTATGATTGCACTAAAGCTGTTAGAAATAAGCAAGTTGACAAGTATACAACGTTGGTCCTCACTAACAACCTTGAAATTAAAATGAAATATCAACTATCAAGTAAAATTCATTCATAGCAATGTCAGTCGTGATAAACTAACAACCTGCCCTCCCGTTGAAACAGCCATATCATTCCAATTGCCCCTTCTGTTTTCACCAAATCCAAGAGCTTTCATAGTGCATATCTACAGCCAAGGCCTCAAAATTAGTTCAGAATTTTGCTTAAATAAGCTTCTCTGGGATAACAATCCAGAGTAGCTCGATCCTGGTGAAGGAAATACACACCATAGACAAAAGAAAGAACAAACTAAAAAGGCTTACTTCAATGCCAACAGTGCACATTGCCAACCAGCTTGTACGAGTATGGAAGTATGACAGAAGTAAGAACTAAACAAACTATTCAAATACCTTGAGTCCAGCCAGAGGCTTGTTCAGCATTGATAAAGCTTCTCCATCTACATCCTCAGCAAAAAATGAGAAGAGGTCTGCAGTTCTGCATATATCAATCACCATTTATCAGTTGCCACCAAATTTCCATCATGTGATTGCTACTTGTAGCTTGCGTTGGTTTTATCCCCGAAGAGGAAGGGATGATGCAGCACAGCAGAGGTAAGTATTTCCCTCAATTATGAAACCAAGGTTATCAATCCAGTAGGAGAATCACGCAACACCTCGTTAGCAGTACCTGCACACAAACAACAAATCCTTGCACCCAACGCAAACGAGGGGTTGTCAATCCCTCGGCGGTTAATTGCAAGATTAAATTGTATGTGATAGATAGATTGATTGATTGAAACAAAAATACAAAATAAAATAAATAAAACAAAAGTGCAGCAATGTTTTTAGGGTTTTAGTAATTTGACTTAGATAGACACGGGGGCCATAGTTTTCACTAGAGGCTTCTCTCAAGAAAATAGCATACGGTGGGTAGACAAATTAATGTTGGGCAATTGATAGAAAAGCAAATAATCATGACGATATCCAAGGCAATGATCATGTATATAGACATCACGTCCGAGACAAGTAGACCGACTCCTGCCTGCATCTACTACTATTACTCCACACATCGACCGATATCCAGCGTGCATCTAGTGTATTAAGTCCATAAAGAACGGAGTAACGTCTTAAGACCGATGACATGATGTAGACAAGATAAACTCACGTATGAATAAACCCCATCTTTTTACCCTTAATAGCAACGATACATACGTGTCATGTCCTTTTCTGTTACTAGGATTGAGCACCGCAAGATCGAACCCATTACAAAGAATCTCTTCCCATGGCAAGATAAATCAATCTAGTTGGCCAAACCAAATCAATAGATCGGAGAAGAAATATGAGGCTATAATAATCATGCATAAAAGAGATCAGAGAAGACTCAAATAATATTCATGGATAATTTGATCATAAACTCACAATTCATCGGATCTCAACAAACACACCGCAAAAAGTCATTACATCGGATAGAACTCCAAGAACATCGAGGAGAACATTGTATTGAAGATAAAAAAGAGAGAAGAAGCCATCTAGCTACTAACTATGGACCCGAAGGTCTGTGGTAAACTACTCACACATCATCGAAATGGCAGCAAGGTTGATGTAGAGCCCCTCCGTGATTGATTCCACCTCCGGCGGAGTACCGAAGAAGGCCTCCAGATGGGATCTCTCTGGAACAGAAGCTTGCGGCGGCGGAAAAAGTATTTCGTCGACTCTATCTAGGGTTTCTGATTTTCTGGGAATTTATAGTGCTGGAATTAGGTCAAACGGAGCAAAGGGGGCCCACGAGGCACCAGGGCGCGCCTGCCCCCCCCCCCCGAGGCGCGCCCTGGTGGCTCGTGGCCACCTCCTGGGTCTTCTGACCCTCTCCCGAAGCTTCTAGTGTTTATCTTGTCCAATAAAAAATCTCCAAAAAGTTTTGTTGCATTTGGACTTCGTTTGATATTGATAATCTGTAAAAACAAAAACAGGGCAGAAAACAGCAACTAGCACTGGGCACTGAGTTAATAGGTTAGTTCCAAAAAGAGATATATATAATTGCTATAAAGGCATGTAAAAACATCCAAGATTGATAATATAACAGCATGGAACAATAAAAAAATATAGATATGTTGGAGACGTATCAGCATCCCCAAGCTTAATTCCTGCTCGTCCTCAAGTAGGTGAATGATAAAAACAGAATTTTTGATGTGGAATGCTGCCTACCATATTCATCATATATTCTTTTCTTTTGTAGCATGGATATTTGATATGTCCATTTTGCATCATGTTTTGCTACTGTTATTTATAGTGTTTTTAATCAATATAACACTTTGTGGAGCAATTCTAATGCCTTTTCTCTCTTAATATGCAAGATTTACACAAGGAGGGAGATTACCGGCAGCTGGAATTCTGGACCTGAAAAAGCTATGCCAGAGATACCTATTCTGCACATCTCTAAATGAGCTGAAATTTCACGAAGAATTATTTTGGAATAAATAAAAAATACTGGAAGCAAGAAGTAACAGAGGGGGCCACCCAGGTGCCCACGAGGCACCAGGGCGCGCCACCCCCCTAGGCGTGCCCTGGTGGCTCGTGGGGCCCCTGGCCAGCCTTTGGCCCCCATTTTCTGGTATATAAGTGCATTTGCCCTAGAAAAATTATAGAGAAGACTTTCGGGATGGGGCGCCGCTGTCTCGAGTTGGAAATTGGGCAGGAGCACTTTTGCTCTCCGGCGGAGAGATTCTGCCGGGGAAACTTCCCTCCGGGAGGGGGAAATCGTCGCCATCAACATCACTAGCGATCCTCTCATCGTGGGAGGACCAATCTACATCAACATCTTCACCAGCACCATCTCATCTCAAACCCTAGTTCATCTCTTGTATTCAATCTTTGTCTCAAAACCTCAGATTGGTACCTGTGGGTTGCTAGTAGTGTTGATTACATCTTGTAGTTGATGCTAGTTGGTTTATTTGGTGGAAGATTATTTGTTCAGATCCAATATGCTATTCAATACCCCTCTGATCTTGAACATGAATGTGATGTGTGAGTAGTTATTTTTGTTCTTGAGGACATGGGAGAAGTCTTGTCATAAGTAATCATGTGAATTTGGTATTCGTTCGATATTTTGATGATATGTATGTTGTTGATTCTCTTAGTGGTGTCGTGTGAACGTCGACTACATGACACTTCACCATCTTTGGGCCTAAGGGAATGCATTGTGGAGTAGTAATTAGATGATGGGTTGCTAGAGTGACAGAAGCTTAAACCCTAGTTTATGTGCTATTCCGTAAGGGGCTGATTTGGATCCGATCCATATGTTTAATGCTATGGTTAGAGTTATCTTAATTCTTCTTTCGTAGTTGAGGATGCTTGCGAGAGGGGGTAATCATAAGTGGGAGGCTTGTTCAAGTAAGAATAGCACCCAAGCACCGGTCCACCCACATATCAAATTATCAAAGTAGCGAACGCGAATCAAACAAACATGATGAAAGTGACTAGAGGAAATTCCCATGTATCTTCGAGAACGCTTTGCTTATTATAAGAGATCGTTTTGGCCTGTCCTTTGCTACAAAAAGGATTGGGCTACCTTGCTGCACCTATTGTTACTATTGTTACTTGTTACTTGTTACAAATTGCCTTGCTATCAAACTACTCGTTACCGATAATTTCAGTGCTTGCAGAAATACCTTGCTGAAAACCGCTTGTCATTTCCTTCTACTCCTCGTTGGGTTCGACACTCTTACTTATCTAAAGGACTATGATTGATCCCCTATACTTGTGGGTCATCAAGACTCTTTTCTAGCACCGTTGCCGGGGAGTGAAGCGCCTTTGGCGAGTGGAATTTGGTAAGGAAACATTTATATTACGTGCTGAAATTTACTGTCACTTGTCACTATGGAAAGTAATCCTTTGAGGGGTTTGTTCGGGGTATCTTCACCTCGTCCGGAAACACAAATAGTTGCTCTTCAACCTACTGAACCTACTGAAAATATTTATTATGAGATTCCTCCGGGTATGATAGAGAAACTGCTAGCTAATCCATATGCAGGAGATGGAACTTTACATCCTGATATGCACTTGATCTATGTGGAAGAAATTTGTGGATTGTTTAAGCTTGCAGGTTTATCCGGAGATGGAGTTAAGAAGAAAGTATTCCCTTTATCTTTGGAGGGAAAGGCATCGATATGGTATAGGCTATGTGATGATATTGATACATGGGACTGGAATCGATTGAAACTAGAATTCCATCACAAATTTTATCATATGCATTTGGTTCATCGTGATCGGAATTATATATATAATTTTTGGCTTCGTGAAGGAGAAAGCATCGCTCAAGCTTGGGGGAGGCTTAAGTACATGATGTACACATGCCCCAATCATGAGCTCTCAAAAGAAATTATCTTACAGAATTTTTATGCTCGGCTTTCTCATGATAATCAAACTATGCTCGATCCTTCTTCGACTGGCCCCTTTATGAAGAAAACTATTGAATTCAGATGGGATCTTCTGGAAAGAATTAAACGCAACTCTGAAGATTGGGAACACGACAAAGGTAATGAGTCAGGTATAATACTGGAGTTCGATTGTGTTAGATCTTTTATGGCTACCGATGCTTTTCATAAGTTTAGCACTAAATATGGACTTGACTCTGAGATAGTAGCTTCCTTTTGTGAATCATTTGCTACTCATATTGATCTCCCTAAGGAGAAGTGGTTTAAATATCATCCCCCTGTTAAAGAAAAGATTGAGGAACCCGTTAGTGTTAAAGAAGAATCAATTGTTTATCATGTTGATCCAGTTGTGCCCACTGCTTATATTGAGAAACCACCTTTTCCTGTTAAGATTAAGGAACATGCTAAAGCTTCAACTGTGGTTACCAAAAGTAATATTAGAGCACCTAGACCCTCTGAGCAAATTAAAGTTGAACCTGATGTTGCTATGGTTAAAGATCTCTTAGTCGATAATATAAATGGGCACGTTATTTACTTTTGTGAGGAGGCTGCTAGAATTGCTAAACCTGTTTGAAATGAACGAGATATGTTAGACAAGAACAAGCCCGTAGTTGGCATGCCTGTTGTTTCTGTTAAGATTGGAGATCATTGCTATCATGGTTTGTGTGATATGGGTGCTAGTGTGAGTGATATTCCATTTTCTTTATATCAAGAAGTAATGCATGATATTGCACCTGTTGAGATTGAGGATATTGAGGTTACTATTAAGCTTGCGAATAGAGATACTATTACACCACTTGGGATTGTTAGAGATGTTGAAGTCTTTTGTGGTAAAATCAAATACCCTACTGATTTCTTAGTACTTGGTGCACAACAAGATAATTTTTGTCCCGTTATATTTGGTAGACCTTTCTTGAATACCGTTAATGCTGAAATTGATTGTGCTAAAGAAAAGGTTCGAGTTAAGTTTGGTGATGTGTCTCATGAGTTTAATTTCTCCAAATTTCGTAGACAACCTCATGATAAAGAATTGCCTAGTAAAGATGAAATTATTGGTCTTGCATCTATTGCCGTACCTCCTACTGACCCGTTAGAACAATATTTGCTAGACCACGAAAATGATATGCATATGAATGAAATAAATGAAATAGATAAGATGTTCTTTGATCAACCACCTATCCTTAAACACAATTTGCCTGTTGAAACTCTTGGATGCCCTCCTCCACCTAAAGGTGATCCTGTGTTTGAATTAAAGTAATTGCCTGATACATTAAAATATGCTTATCTTGATGAAAAGAAAATATATCCTGTTATTATTAGTGCTAACCTTTCAGCGCATGAAGAAAAGAGATTACTAAAAACTCTAAGGAAGCACCGAGCTGCTATTGGATATACTCTTGATGATCTTAAGGGCATTAGTCCCACTCAATGTCAGCACAAGATTAATATGGAGCCTGATGCTAAACCAGTTGTCGACCACCAACGATGATTAAATCCTAAGATGAAAGAGGTGGTAAGAACCAAAATATTGAAACTTCTGGAGGCAGGTATAATCTATCCCATAGCTGATAGTAGATGGGTAAGTCCCATTCATTGTGTCCCTAAGAAAGGAGGTATTACCGTTGTTCCTAATGATAAAAATGAACTCATTCCACAAAGAATCGTGACTGGTTATAGGATGGTAATTGATTTTAGAAAATTAAACAAAGCTACTAGAAAAGATCATTACCCCTTACCTTTTAGTGATCAAATGTTAGAAACATTGTCTAAGCATACACACTTTTGTTTCCTTGATGGCTATTCTGGTTTCTCTCAAATACCCGTATCACAACCCGATCAAGAGAAAACCACCTTTACTTGTCCTTTTGGAACTTATGCTTATAGACGTATGCCTTTTGGTTTATGCAATGCACCTGCTACCTTTAAAAGATGTATGACTGCTATATTCTCTGACTTTTGTGAAAGGATTATTGAGGTTTTCATGGATGATTTTTCTGTTTACGGAACTTCTTTTGATGATTGCTTAAGCAACCTTGATCGAGTTTTGCAGAGATGTGAAGAAACTAATCTTATCTTGAATTGGGAGAAGTGCCACTTTATGGTGAATGAAGGCATTGTCTTGGGGCATAAAATTTCTGAAAGAGTTATTGAAGTTGATAAAGCTAAGGTTGATGCTACTGAGAAAATGCCATGTCCTAAAGATATTAAAGGTATAAGAAGTTTCCTTGGTCATGCTGGTTTCTATAGGAGATTTATTAAAGACTTCTCTAAAATTTCTAGGCCTCTTACCAATCTTTTGCAAAAAGATATTCCATTTGTTTTTTATGATGATTATCTAGAAGCCTTTGAAACACTTAAGAAAGCCTTAACCACTGCACCTATTGTTCAACCACCTGATTGGAACTTGCCTTTTGAAATTATCTGTGATGCTAGTGATTATGCTATTGGTGCTGTTCTAGGACAGAGAGTTGATAAGAAATTAAATGTTATCCATTATGCTAGTAAAAATCTAGACAGTGCCCAAAGGAATTATGCTACTACTGAGAAAGAATTTTTAGTAGTTGTGTTTGCATGTGATAAATTCAGATCTTACATAGTTGATTCCAAAGTAACTGTTCACACTGATCATGCTACTATTAAATATCTTATGGAAAAGAATGATGCTAAACCTAGACTTATTAGATGGGTTCTTCTGCGACAAGAATTTAACTTACATATTGTTGATAGAATGGGAGCTGAGAATCCCGTAGCAGATAACTTGTCTAGAATGGAAAATGTTCTTGATGACCCACTTCCTATTAATGATGATTTCCCTGATGAACAATTAGCTGTCATAAATGCTTCTCGTAATACTCCTTGGTATGTAGACTATGCTAATTATATTGTTGCTAAATTTATACCACCTAGTTTTACATACCAACAAAAGAAAAAGTTTTTCTTTGATTTAAGACATTACTTTTGGGATGACCCACATCTTTATAAAGAAGGAGTAGATGGTATTATTAGACTTTGTATACCTGAGCATGAACAGGAACAAACCCTACGGAAGTGTCATTCCGAGGCTTACAGAGGACACCATGCGGGAGATAGAACTGCACACAAGGTATTACAATCGGGGTTTTATTGGTCTACTCTTTTCAAGGATGCTGGTAAGTTTGTCCTATCTTGTGATGAATGTCAAAGAATTGGTAATGTTGGTAGACGTCAGGAAATGCCTATGAATTATTCACTTGCTATTGAACCATTTGATGTTTGGGGATTTGATTATATGGGACCTTTTCCTAAATCCAATGGGTACACTCATATTTTAGTTGCTGTTGATTACGTTACTAAGTGGGTAGAAGCTATTCCAACTAGTAGTGCCGATCATAACACTTCTATGAAAATGCTTAAAGAAGTTATTTTACTGAGATTTGGAGTCCCTAGATATTTAATAACTGATGGTGGTTCACATTTTATTCATGGTGCATTCCGTAAATTGCTTGCTAAATATGATGTCAACCATAGAATTGCATCTCCTTATCACCCTCAAACTAGTGGTCAAGTTGAATTGAGGAATAGGGAAATAAAATTAATTTTGCAAAAAACCGTCAATAGATCTAGAAAGAATTGGTGTAAGAAACTTGACGATGCATTATGGGCTTATAGAACTACTTATAAAAATCCTATGGGTATGTCTCCTTATAAAATGGTTTATGGAAAAGCATGTCATTTACCTCTTGAGTTAGAACATAAAGAATATTGGGCAATTAAAGAACTCAATTATGATTTTAAACTTGCCGGTGAAAAGAGGTTATTTGATATTAGCTCATTAGATGAATGGAGAACTCAAACTTATGAAAATGACAAATTGTTTAAAGAAAAAGTTAAAAGATGGCATGATAGAAGAATTCAAAAAACGGGAATTTAAAGTGGGTGAGCAAGTTCTATTGTACAATTCTCGTTTGAGATTCTTTGCAGGAAAACTTCTCTCTAAATGGGAAGGACCGTATATCGTCGAAGAAGTTTATCGCTCCGGAGCCATCAAAATAAACAACTCCAAAGGCACTAATCCGAGAGTGGTGAATGGGCAAAGAATTAAGCATTATATTTAAGGTACTCCCATTAATGTTGAAACTAATGTTATTGAAACAATTACACCGGAGGAATACATAAGAGAGACCTTTCGGAACACTCCAGAACCCTGAAAAGGAAGAGGTATGTGATACGGTAAGTAAACCGACTCCAAAAATTCCATAAAAATATTTTCTGTCAGTTTTGGAGTATTAGAAAAAATACAAAAATAAGAAACAGCCGAGGGGACCCACCTGGTGCCCACGAGGCACCAGGGCGCGCCACCCCCCTAGGCACGCCCTGGTGGCTCGTGGGCCCCTGATACGTCTCCGTCATATCTATAATTTTTGATTGTTTCATGCCAATATTCTACAACTTTTACATACTTTTGGCAACAATTTGTATGATTTTCTTGGACTAACATATTGATCCAGTGCCCAGTGCTAGTTCTTGTTTGTTGCATGTTTTTTGTTTCGCAGAAAATCCATATCAAATGAAGTCCAAACGCAATAAATTTTTACGGAGAATTATTTTGGAATATATGTGAGTTTTAGAAAGTGGAATCAATGCAAGATGATGCCCGAGGGGCCCACAAGATCAAAGGCGCACTCCCTACCCAGGGCGCGCCTGGCAAGCTTGTGGCCACCCCGTAGGTCGGTTGGAGGTGTCGTTCGGCCGCAAGGATGCTTATATCCAGATAAAAATTGTGTTAAAATTTCAGCCCAATCGGAGTTACGGATCTCCGAGAATATAAGAAACGGTGAAGGGCCAGAAAACTGGAATGCGAAACAGAAGAAAAACAGAGAGATAGATCCAATCTCGGAGGGGCTCCCGCCCCTCCGCCACCATGGAGGCCATGGACCAGAGGGGAGACCCTCCTCCCATCTAGGGGGGAGGCCAACAAAGAATAAGAAGGAGGGGGGCTCTCTCCCCTCTCTCCCGGTGGCGCAGGAACGCCGCCGGGGCAAGGATCGTGACGGAGATCTACATCAACAACCTCGCTACCGTCAACACCAACTTTCTCCCCCTCTATGCAGCGGTGTAATACCTCTTCTCCCCGCTGTAATCTCTACTTAAACATGGTGCTCAACGCGATATATTATTATCCACTGATATGTGGCTATCCTATGATGTTTAAGTAGATCCGTTTTGTCCTATGGGTTGATTGATGATCGTGATTGGTTTGAGTTGTTTGTTTTATTATTGGTGCTATCCTATGGTGCTCTCCGTGTCACGCAAGTGTGAGGGATCCCTGCTGTAGGGTTTTGCAATACATTCATGATTCGGTTATGGTGGGTGGCATGAGTAACAGAAGCACAGACCCGAGTAAGTGGGTTGTTGCGTATGGGAGTAAAGAGGACTTGATAATTAATGCTATGGTTGGGTTTTACCTTAGTGATCTTTGGTAGTTGCGGATGCTTTCTAGAGTTCCAATCATAAGTGCATATGATCCAAGTAGAGAAAGTATGTTAGCGCATGCCTCTCCCTCATATAAAATTGCAATAATGATTACCGGTCTAGTTATCGATTGCATAGGGACAAATAACTTTCTTGTGTTAAAAAAGCTCTCTACTAAACAACTAACTTTTATTATCTTGCAAATTACTCATAGTTTTATTCTCGCTAAGTACATCTAGTTTTATTCTTGCAAGGCTATCCTATCACCTACAAAATAGTTTCATACTTGTTCTAGGTAAAGCGAACGTTAAGTGCGCGTAGAGTTGTATCGGTGGTTGATAGAACTTGAAGGGAATATAAATTCTACCTTTAGCTCCTCAGTTGGGTTCGACGCTCTTACTTATCGAGAAAGGCTACAATTGATCCCCTATACTTGTGGGTTATCAAGACCTTTTTCTAGCGCCGTTGCTGGGGAGCAATAGCGTGGGGTTGATATTCTCGTGTGTGCTTGTTTTCTTTATCACTAAGTAGTTTTATTTTGTGCTCTTGTTTTATATCTTTAGTTATGGGTAGGAAACGTAAAATACCAAAAAAATAGTTGTACTTGCTAAACCAATGGTTGAAGAACCACCCAAAATCTATCATACTGCTGAAGCTTTCTACTTGGATCATCTTCGATCCGTTTTTGCTCGTGCTGGAAACCCAACTAGCTTAGTTGAGGGAAAATCATTAGATGAGCATGCTTATTTTGTGCGACACCGCTTGTCTCAAAAAGGGAAACTCTTAAGGTATCAAATTAATTGTTTGGAATGCTATGCTTGGAATTTATGCGAAATATATGATTTTACTTGTTGTTCTAAAAACCCTAAAAACACCTTCAATACCAATGTGATTTTAAGGATAATGGAATCTTATCTTCTTATGCCAAAGGTGTTTATAGTTACTATGATATTGAACAAATAGAAGAATTTTTTGCTTTTAAGGGTGCATATGAAATTGCTTCTTTGATGGAAAAGTATGATGCTACTCTTACAAATCTAATTTTTTTTCCATACTTAAATATTGCTATGAAAACTATGCTTCTAATGTTTATGTCAAAGAATATATTGAGGACACCTCCGCTGTCCAAGAAGAGACTAATGTTTTGCAGGAATCTATGGAAGAAGAAATTGATGACACTGTGAGCTCATTAGATCAAAAAGATGATGAGGAGAGCGAAGAACAAAGGGAGAAAGAGCGGATTAGCTACCCGTGCCCACCTTCTAATGAGAGTAACTCTTCAATTCATACATTGTTTAATTTCCCTTCGTGCTTACCGAAGGATGAATGCTATGATGATTGCTATGATCCATTTGATTCGTTTGAAATATCACTTTTTGAAGAAATTGATGCTTGCTATGCTTGTGGCCATGATGCCAATATGAATTATGCTTATGGACATGAACTTGCTATAGTTCCTTATGTTAATGAAACTATTGCTATTGCACCCACACATGATAGTCCTATTATCTTTTTGAATTCTCCCAACTATACTATATCGGAGAAGTTTGCGCTTATTAAGGATTATATTGACGGGTTGCGTTTTACCCTTGCACATGATGATTTTGATGGATATAATATACATGTGCTTGCTGCTCCTACTTGCAATTATGAGAGAGGAACCACATCTTCACCTCTCTATGTTTCCAATACAATAAAATTGCAAGAAACTGCTTATGCTATGTATTGGCCTTTACTTGATGTGCATGAATTGTTCTTTTATGACATGCTGATGCATAGGAAGAGAGTTAGACTTCGTTGTTGCATGATATATATTACTTTGTGCTCACTACTAAAATACAAATCATTGTTAATTAAAATTGGCTTTGATATACCTTGGGATCCGGGTGGATCAATTACTTGAGCACTTTATGCCTATCTTAATGGCTTTAAAGAAAGCGCTGCCAGGGAGACAACCCGAAAGTTTTAGAGAGTCATTTTATTCTGTTGTGTGCTTTTAAAAAGTTTTAAAACAAAAAAAATATAGAGGGGAACCTAAAAATTTTCAAAAAGGAAAGTGAAAGTAAGAAAGACGAGCACCGTTGAAGTGGGGGAGCTCCTTGAACTTTGTTCATGCCCATGGAAACTTTGCAAATCTTAAATTACAGAAACTTTTCAACAAAAATAACTACCCCCTTGTACAAATCCATTGTATTATAAAAATAATGTGCCAAGATTTGCCTTTAGGATGATTAGATTGCTTGTTTGGTATGTGCGGTGCAAAAACAGAAACTTTTGTTGTAGTGCATGAATTTACATTTTTTATTGGAACATGCAAAAATTCTGAAATTTTTACACGGTACTGCTATGCAAATTGTTTATTTTTTCCTAATGTTTGAGAATTTTTAGAGTTACAGAAGTATAGTCAAAGTTCATGTTACTACATACTGTTCTGTTTTTGATGCGTTGCTTGCTTGTTTTGATGAATCTATGATCGTATCGGGTGGTATAAGCCCTGGTGAAGTTAGAATACAGTAGGTATAATGCAAAAATAAAATATGCATGGATTTGCAACAGTACTTAAAGTGGTGATTTGCTTTATTATACTAATGGATCTCACGAAGGTTTTGTTAAGTTTTGTGTGGATGAAGTGTTCGAAGATCGAGGAGGTATTGATATGAGAAGAATGAGGAGAGGCAAGAGCTCAAGCTTGGGGACGCCCAAGGCACCCCAAGTAAATATTCAAGGAGACTCAAGCGTCTAAGCTTGGGGATGCCCCGAAAGGCATCCCATCTTTATTCGACAATTATCGGTATGTCTCGGTTTTTGTTTTGTTCACATGATATGCGTAAATTGTTGGAGCGTCTTTTGTGTTTATTTTTCACTTTTCTTTTATGCACCATGCTGGTATGAGATAGTCCTTGGTTGATTTATAGAATGCTCTTTGCACTTCACTTATATCTTTTGAGTATGGCTTTATAGACACTAGTAGAAAATAGTCCTTTTGTCCACATCATTAGTCCCGGTCTGGTTTTGAACCGGCACTAATGTGACCATTAGTCGCGGTTTGTGACGGGCATCATTAGTGCCGGTTCGTTCCGGACCTTTAGTCCCGGTTCGTGCCACGAACTGGGACTAAAGGGGTGGTGGCAGGCTGGTGTCAGCCTGGGGCCCCACGATAACCTTTAGTCCCGGTTCGTGCCACGAACCGGGACTATAGGCTAACCTTTAGTCCCGGTTTGTGTCTCGAACTAGGACTAAAGGTCCCCTATATGAACCCTTCGGCCAGCCCGAGCTCTCTGTTCTTCTCCTTTCCTCTCCTCTGGTTCTTCCTCTCTTCCCCGAGCTCATCCTCCATTTTTGCCAAAATTTGTCAAGATTTGGAGGCACCCCATCCATCCAAGTGTTCACAAAGGTTAGCAACTTTGTCCTTTCATCTGTCATTGCTAGATTAGCTCTTGCAATGCTCTATAAGTATAGTGATTTGTCGGTTTTAGTTTGGGAGTATTTATATGTGGTAGTTTATTTGATTTATATGCAATTTGAGCTCAAATTAACTTCTTACTTTGCATGTGTAGGTGTGGTTTACTTAGTGCCTTCCCGTCCCCGTCCTAACCACCGTCGATCGCCCGCACCGTCCCGTCGGCGGCACCACCTTGGTGAGCATCTTGTTCTTATCCTTTTTTTATAAAAAAAATCATGTTTGTAAGATTTAGTTAGTTACTTGTATAGTTTTCTTACCTATATGGTTGTTTGTTATACATAGTGGCATGGTTTTCATATCCGTCCCTATCGTCCCTCGTCCGGTTTATGATTCGGATGTGGTATATACTCTCTTTTATAACTATTTGTTGCATTTCGTGTTTATGACAATTATGCCCATCAAGTTGACATAGATATTTTTATCTAGGAGGTATGTGAACCGGAAATTCCAACCGACATAGATATTCTTGTCAAGAAGTTAAATTTAGTTGAAAAAGAAAACGAGTATTTGAAAGAAAAATTGAAAAGAGTTGAAGAAGAGAAGATGAAACTGGAGTTGTATGTTGCTGATGTCGTCGATGATCACAAGATCAAGATGGATGCAATGCGCTTGAAGATTAGAAAATTTTAAAAATATGCCATTGATAGTGAGGCTTGGTATCACTATGCTGTTGGATCAATTGTTACCTTAGTTGCGATCTTGATCGCATTTGTTGTTGCATTTAAATGCTTTAGCTAGAGAGTTTGTATGTTGTTTTATGAGAACAAGTGTGTATGAACTTTATGTATGAACTTGTATTAATTTGGTCTTTTCGGTGTTGTGTAATGAAGATGAGCCGGCAATGGATGTACGATGACCGATGCTCTCCCCAGTTCATTAATGGCGTGAATACTTTTCTGGTTGCGGCTGAGGCAAACAAGCGGGCGGATGGTTTTATGTATTGTGCATGTGCTGGCTGTAAGAATGATCAAAATTACTCTAACTCAAGAACCATTCACGTCCACCTGTTTGAGTCCGGTTTCATGTCTGGCTATAACTGTTGGACCAAGCACGGAGAAAGAGGGGTCCTAATGGAAGAGAATGAAGAAGAAGAGGATGACGACAGCTATCCTAGCCATGGGTTCCATGAATACGATGGTACAACAATGGAGGAAGAAGCTGAGCCGGCAATGCGGGAAGGAGCTGAAGAAGAGGCATCAGATGAGCCCGCTGATGATCTTGGTCGGGCCATTGCCGATGCAAAGAGAAACTGCGCAAGTGAAAAGGAGAAGCTGAAGTTGCAGCGCATGTTAGAGGATCACAAGAAATTGTTGTACCCAGATTGCGAAGATGACAAGAAAAAGCTGGGTACCACACTGGAATTGCTGCAATGGAAGGCAGAGAATGGTGTACCTGACAAGGCATTTGAAAAGTTGCTGAAAATAATGAAGAATAAGCTACCAAAGGACAACGAATTGCCCGACAGTATGTACGAATCAAAGAAGGCCGTCTGCCCTCTAGGATTAGAGGTGCAGAAGATACATGCATGCCCTAATGACTGCATCCTCTACCGCGGTGAGTACGAGGATTTGAATGCATGCCCGGTATGCTGTGCATTGCGCTATAAGATCGGCCACGATGACCCTGGTGATGTTGAGGGTGAGCGCCCCAGGAAGAAGATTCCTGCCAAGGTGATGTGGTATGCTCCTATAATACCACGGTTGAAACGTTTGTTCCAAAACAAAGAGCATGCCAAGTTGATGCGATGGCACAACGAAGACCGTAAGAAAGACGGGAAGTTGAGAGTACCCGCTGACGGATCGCAATGGAGAAAAATCGAGAGAAAGTGGAAGGACTTTGCAAAGGACGCAAGGAACGTATGGTTTGGTTTAAGTGCAGATGGCATTAATCCTTTTGGGGAGCAGAACAACCATCATAGCACATGGCCTGTGACTCTATGTATCTATAACCTTCCTCGTTGGTTGTGCATGAAGCGGAAGTTCATTATGATGCCAGTGCTCATCCAAGGCCCCAAGCAACCCGGCAACAATATTGATGTGTACCTAAGGCCATTAGTTGAATAACTTTTACAGCTGTGGAATGGAAAAGGTGTACGTGCGTGGGATGCGAAAGAACAGGAGGAATTTGACCTACATGCGTTGCTGTTTGTAACCATCAATGATTGGCCTGCTCTCAGTAACCTTTCAGGACAGACAAACAAGGGATACCACGCATGCACGCACTGTTTAGATGATACCGACAGTATATATTTGGATAAACGTAAGAAGAATGTGTACCTGGGGCATCGTCGATTTCTTCAGAGCAGGCCTCCCGTAAGAAAGAAAGGCAAGCATTTCAAAGGTGAGGCAGATCACCGGAAGAAGCCTCACCACCGTACTGGTGATGATATACTTGATGTGGTCAAGGATTTAAAAGTAATCTTTGGAAAGGGTCCTGGCGCACAATCTGTTCCGAATGATGCTGACAATCGGGCACCCATGTGGAAGAAGAAATCTATATTTTGGGACCTACCCTATTGGAAAGACCTCGAGGTCCGCTCTGCAATCGACGTGATGCACGTGACGAAGAATCTTTGCGTGAACCTGCTAGGCTTCTTGGGCGTGTATGGGAAGACAAAAGATACACCAGAGGCACGGGCGGACCAGCAACGTATGCACGGAGAAGACGGCATGGATCCAAAGCAGTTTCAGGGCCATGCCAGCTATGCTCTTACCAAAGAAGAGAAGGAAATCTTCTTCGAATGCCTGCTCAGTATGAAGGTCCCGTCTGGCAGAGAAAATGTTCCAAAACCTAAAGTCTCATGACTGCCACGTGATTATGACGCAACTGCTTCCGGTTGCATTGAGGGGGCTTCTACCGGAAAACGTTCGATTAGCCATTGTGAATCTATGTGCATTCCTCAATGCAATCTCTCAGAAGGTAATCGATCCAGAAATCCTACCAAGGTTAGAGAATGATTTGGTGCAATGTCTTGTCAGTTTCGAGTTGGTGTTCCCACCATCCTTCTTCAATATCATGACGCACGTCCTAGTTCACCTAGTCGAGGAGATTGCCATTCTGGGTCATGTATTTCTACACAATATGTTCCCCTTTGAGAGGTTCATGGGAGTCTTAAAGAAATATGTTCATAATCCACTACTAGAAAAAAGGCTGTTAGTGGCGCACCAGTTTTTGCTATTAATGGCGCACTATAGGTGCGCCACTATTAACACGCCACTAGTAAGAAATAGTAATGGCGCACCTCTGGTGCGCCATTAGTATCCCAGATAATAGTGGCGCACCACATAGTGCGCCATTACTATCTCAGGTAGTAATGGCGCACCACATGTGCGCCATTACTACCTTTTCAGGTGCGCCACTGGTAACTTTTTTTTATTATTTTTTGTCGATTTTTTTTTGAATTTGGAAGCGGGAAAATAGTAATGGCGCACATTCTAACCCCCACGGTGCGCCATTACTATTTTGAATTTTGAATCTGGATCTGGATCGCGATTTTTTTGCCCTTTTTTTGCTCGTTTTTTTCTCGTTTTTTTGCACGATATTTTTTCAAATTTTGTTCTCGTTTTTGGATCTTGTACGTTCTTTTGCCGAAGAGGGGTTCGCCGGAGAGGAGGGCCGAGGAGAGACCGTGAGGAGCAGAGGAGGGAGGAGGAGGAGGTCACCGGAGAGGAGCTCGCCTACATCGTCGGAGAGGAGGAGGAGGAGGTCACCGGAGAGGAGCTCGCCTACATCGCCGGAGAGGAGTTCACCAGAGAGGAGGGAGGAGAAACCGTGAGGGGAGGGGAGGAGAGGAGGGAGGAGGAGCTCACCGGAGAGGAGGGAGGAGGAGATCACCGGAGAGGAGGGAGGAGAAACCGTGAGGGGAGGGGAGGAGAGGAGGGAGGAGGAGGTCGCCGGAGAGGAGGAGGAGGTCGCCGGAGAGGAGTGGGAGGAGGTCACCGGAGAGGAGGAGGAGGATGTCGCCGGAGAGGAGGAGGGGAGTATGGTGGAGGAGAGGAGGGGAGATGGAGTGGAGGAGATGGAGTGGAGGAGAGGTGGAGTGGAGGAGAAAAATGAAGAGGTAAGGAGGAGAGGACCCCGCCCAGCCATATATACGGCATAGTAATGGCGCACCGTGGGCAGGTGCGCCATTACTAACTTTTTTTTATTTTTTTTGAATTTTGAAGGCGGGAAGATAGTAATGGCGCACCTTGGGCAGGTGCGCCATTACTAACTATTTTTTATTTTTTTGATATAGTTTGAATTTTGAAGGAAGATAGTAATGGCGCACCATGGGCAGGTGCGCCATTACTGAGTTTGATTTTTTTTGAATTTTTTTGCCTCTCCAGATCTTGAAAGCCCCGTAACTTTTTTTCTGTTAGGTTTTTGAGGATTCTAAAAATCTTCAACGGGGTTCCCTCGGTTGAATTCGGATATAACTTTTCGAGTAGATGATTTTTCATATAAAAAACTTTTTCATCGGAGTTCGTATGCAAAAGTTATGCCCATTTTACAAATTCTCGAGAGATTTTGCAAAAAAGTCGAAAATTCATGTTTGTAAATTTTGCTAACAACTAGACCACATATCACATGGGAATCTTATTTTCTTTTATTTTTTTTGACATTTCTATCATTTTCTTTTATTTTTTTTGAAACTGAAAAGGCGGTCCACGGGGGGGGGGGGGGGGGTGGTGCATTTGGTGAATTTTGCTAACAACTAGACCACATATCACATGGGAATCTTATTTTCTTTTATTTTTTTGACATTTCTATCATTTTCTTTTATTTTTTTTGAAACTAAAAAGGCGGTCCACGGGGGGGGGGGGGGCGCATTTGGTGAATTTTTTGGCCACCTCAGAAAGTTAGTAATGGCGCACCTTTACAAAGTGCGCCATTACTATGTCTATGACTGGGTCAACCCTTGGTCAAACCTTGGTCAAACATAGTAATGGCGCACTTTTCACCAGGTGCGCCATTACTATGTCAACTTACTAATGGCGCACCTATACAAAGTGCGCCATTACTATGTCCAGGATTGGGTCAAACCTTGGTCAACCATAGTAATGGCGCACTTTTCTCCTGGTGCGCCATTACTGTTTAGGTTACTAATGGCGCACCCAGACATGGTGCGCCATTACTATTTTGTAATGGCGCACCACGTGTACAGTGCGCCATTAGTGTCCATATTATCTATAGCCGTTTTTCTAGTAGTGATCGTGCTAGGCCAGAAGGAAGCATCTCCAAGGGCCATGAAACAGAGGAGGTCATTGAGTTTTGTGTTGACTTTATTCCTGACATCAAGCCGATTGGTGTTCCTGAATCGCGGCATGAGGGCAGACTGGGTGGAAAAGGCACGCTATTAAAGAATTCACTAATATGCCGGGACGGGCATTCTTTGGCGCAAGCACACTACACAGTTCTACAAAGTTCCACCTTGGTGGCTCCGTATATCGAGCAACACAAGAATATTCTACGCTCCAAACACCCGGAGCAGTCTGACGACTGGATTACACATGAACAAACGGTGACTTTCGTCGGTTGGTTGCAGACATGTCTCATGCATGACGACACTGTTGAAGATGACCTGTACTTGCTGTCCAAGTTACCATCTTCGACTATATTGACTTTCAAAGGGTACGAGATAAATGGGAATACATTTTACACGATCGCCCAAGATAAAAAGAGCACCAACCAAAACAGTGGTGTCCGCTTTGATGCAGCAAACATCAATGGGCCAAAGGACACATATTATGGTTACATAGAGGAGATATGGGAACTTGACTATGGACTTGGTTTGAAGGTCCCTTTGTTTCGGTGCAAATGGGTCAATCTGACAGGAGGCGGGGTAAAGGAAGACCCGCGGTACGGAATGACAATAGTGGATCTCAACAATCTTGGGTACGCAGACTAACCATTCGTCCTAGCCAATGATGTGGCACAGGTTTTCTATGTGAAGGACATGTCTACCAAGACGAGAAAAAGAAAAGATAAGGAAGCGAATACATCATATGATGAGCCAAAGCACCAGATAGTTCTTTCAGGGAAAAGAAACATCATGGGAGTGGAGAACAAGACAGACATGTCAGAAGATTATGAAAAGTTTCATGAAATTGCTCCCTTCACAGTGAATGTTGACCCGAGCATCAAGTTAAACGATGAAGATTGTCCATGGTTACGACGCAAAGGGACACACGCGAAGAAAAAAAATTATACCCAAAGATCCCACTCTGGGATGTGACCGGCTTCTCTAGTTAGTTTCCGGACTTATATACCTGGAAAGTCCCACTTCGGACAAATCGGAGGGAATCTTTGTAATAGTAGTGTACTTATGTGTTTTGGCATTTGAAACGTGAAGAAATATTATGTCGAAGTATCAGGGTTTCAGACGAAAACTCGTCTGTTACAAAGGCATTTCATTTTTTTTAAACTTATTTCAACTCCAGACTTTTTGTGCGTTCAGTATGCACCATTCGAAGCCACACCATCAATTTTCAACCCTTTCTGACTTCATTTGCTATTTTTCATGCATTTACTGATTTTTTTGAGCTAAATGACCCTGAAATTGAAAAGCACTACAAATGAACTCTGAAAAGGTTGAAAGTTGGCATGGTATCATCATTTCACCCACATAGCATGTGCTAAAAAGTTGAGAGGGTTACGGCAAAAACTGGATGCACTTCGTGTACAAAATGGACAATCTCTTTCGAAGTATCAGGGTTTCAGACGAAAACTCGTCTGTTACAAAGGCATTTCATTTTTTTAAACTTATTTCAACTCCAGACTTTTTGTGCGTTCAGTATGCACCATTCGAAGACACGCCATCAATTTTCAACCCTTTCTGACTTCATTTGCTATTTTTCATGCATTTACTGATTTTTTTGAGCTAAATGACCCTGAAATTGAAAAGCACTACAAATGAACTCTGAAAATGTTGAAAGTTGGCATGGTATCATCATTTCACCCACATAGCATGTGCTAAAAAGTTGAGAGGGTTACGGCAAAAACTGGATGCACTTCGTGTACAAAATGGACAATCTCTTTCGAAGTATCAGGGTTTCAGACGAAAACTCGTCTGTTACAAAGGCATTTCATTTTTTTAAACTTATTTCAACTCCAGACTTTTTGTGCGTTCAGTATGCACCATTCGAAGCCACGCCATCAATTTTCAACCCTTTCTGACTTCATTTGCTATTTTTCATGCATTTACTGATTTTTTTTGAGCTAAATGACCCTGAAATTGAAAAGCACTACAAATGAACTCTGAAAATGTTGAAAGTTGCCATGGTATCATCATTTCACCCACATAGCATGTGCTAATAAGTTGAGAGGTTTACGGCAAAAAGTGGATGCACTTCGTGTACAAAATGGACAATCTCTTTCGAAGTATCAGGGTTTCAGACGAAAACTCGTCTCTTACAAAGGCATTTCATTTTTTAAATAACCTAAGAATTACCAAATTGAATATATGATAAAACACACTAATATTAAACAGCAGAAAAAAGAATCACTGCAAAATCTATTTTTAAAGTAAAGTTATTCACAAACTAATGATTCACACAAATTTCAAATAATTCGACTTTAAACTATTCAAATTTGAAAACTACTGCCACTAACAGAAAGTTTAGAAAATTTTTGACCTAACGCAAAAGATTCACTCATTAACTCTAAATAAATCAAAAAAAACTCAGAAACAAAAGAAATTAAATAAAACAGAAATTAAAAAAACTGAAATGTAAATAAAAAAAGCCCGCCTACTGGGCCACAACGGCGTATTGGGCCAGGATGCAGGCCCAGTAGGCCCAACAGGGCAGAACAGGTGCGGTAGGCCCAGAAGGCCTGCATTAGAGAGGAGCTCGACACGGTAGCCGCAGCGGGGCTTATAAACCGGTGCGTGCTCCTCTCAACTAGCGAGGTGGGACTAAACATTCGACACGGGAAGCCAGACCTTTAGTCGCGGTTGGTGGCTCCAACCGCGACTAAAGGCCCCCCTTTAGTCATGGTTGGAGCCACCAACCGCGACTAAAGGCCTGCGCTTCCCGCCGCTTGGGCTGGCGAAATCGACCTATAGTCGCGGTTGGTGGTTCCAACCGCGACTAAAGGTGCCTCCTATATATACAAACACTTACGAATTTTTCCCCAAATCGATGACGCCGAAAATACCACCACACCGCCAGGCTGCCGGAGCTCGCCATCGCCGTCCGTCCGCGCGCCCCTGCCCCTCGACGTCGCCGTCCGTCCGTCCACGCCCCTGCCTCTCGACGCCGCCGTCCGTCTGCGCGCCCCTGCCCCTCGACGCCGCCGTCCGTCCGCGCCTCTGCCGCACCTCGACGTCGTGGCCGCCGCGCCCCTGCACCTTGCCATCGTCGTCGCCGTCCGTCTGCGCCCCTGCACCTCGACGCCGCCGTCGCCTTTCGTCCGCGCCCCTGCACCTCGACGCCGCCGTCCGTCCGATGTGAGCTCGCGCGGCCGCCCCCTCCGGCGATTTTTTATTTAGATGTTTTAGTTGTTTTAGATGAATGTTTGATGTTTTATTTAGATGTTTTAGTTGTTTTAGATGATTTATATATGTATGTATAGAAATATATGTATGTATAGTCTAAACCTTGTGTTCCTAAATATATGTATGATTTTTTAGACTCTCACTGATTTATAAATGAGGCTAAGTATGACAAATAAATTCAATGCAAAATTAAGATGCAAGAAGCTTCAAGTTGATTTCAGAAATGTTGTGACATGTTCAGACTGAATTAGTAATTCAGAAATGTTCAGTGTAAAAATTCAGAATGTTTTACACAAAATCTGTCTCCTAGATTTTGGATTCATGATGTTTTTGAAAAGGACATGCCTCTTTGACTGAAATTCTGTGGACATTTTCCAAGATAATTTTTGTTTGCTGCAAACAGTAAAAATACTCAGCAAATTCTTGCTTTGGATTCATGATGTTTTTGCTTGCTCTACTCCTTGCTGCTTAAATTCTTGCTTGCTCTAATGTGTTCAGTACAGTATGTTTGCTTGCAAGAAGTAGTACTCCGAAATTCAGTTAACATTAGTACTGTTGTTGACTTAGAGAAGCACCAGTGCAAAAATGTTCAGAAATAGAGAGTTCAGAGATTTCATTTAGACTTAGGGAAACATTAGTACTAAAATGTTCACAAATACGAAGTTGAGAGATTCATTTAGACTTAGATAAATCACTAGTTTTAAAAATGTTCAGAGATAGAGAGTTGAGAAATTGTTGGTAGAGATTCTAGAGAAATTGATTCCCAGCTTGGAACCCCGGAGAAATTTATGTATTTTTGTATGTTTTATATATATATATGTATGTATAGAAATCCCTTAAATGTTAAATTTGCATAGAATTTCTTCTCGGAGTCAACGATGCCCGGCCCGCATCCTCGTCGTCGACTCGTTCGCGATGACGTCCTGCTTCAGAGGGGCAACGTTCGGGACTGGGCTCCGCCGGGCTGGCACTGGGAGGTGCTACCTTCAGGGGCGCGCAGCTTGGTGAGGAACTCGGCCCCGGGTTCCGTCGTCGACCCGGAGCTTCTTTGGTGGCGTTCGCGTGGGCCACTTTCGGTGCGGAGGCAGCCGGCCCCGCCGGAGGTGGTACGTCGCCGTGTCAGGGAGGAGGACGAGCACATCCGTCGTTACATGAATGCGTTGGACGTCAGGTTCTCCAATACCTGGCAGGTTCTTCAGGGATCTCACCCGAGCTATGATCCTGTGATGGTTCCTTCTCTTTGGGTGTCCACCACCCGCGCCTCAGGAACCGCGAGTGAATTAGATTCTTCGATAGCGCCATCGACAAGTTCACAAAGTGGCCAGAAGTGGAACCAGTGAGGAAGGTGACAGCACAGTCGGCCATCAAGTTCTTCAAAGGAATAGTTTGCCGTTTTGGAGTACCTAACAGGATCATCACCGACAACGGCACACAGTTCACGAGCCACACCTTTATGCAATATGTCCAAGACCTTGGCGGCAAAATTTGTTTTGCTTCTGTTGCTCACCCAAGGAGTAACGGCCAGGTGGAAAGGGAGAATGCTGAGGTGCTGCATGGTCTCAGGACAAGAACTTTCGACAAGCTGCGCAAGTGCGGAAGGCGCTGGATTGATGAGTTGCCGGTGGTTCTTTGGTCAATCAAGACGACACCAAATCGAGCTACCGGCCAGACACCCTTCTCCCTAGTATATGGAGCAGAAGCAGTTCTCCCCACGGAACTTGTCGTGGATTTGTCACGGCAGATGTCCTAGTGTAAGGACTTAGTCGTGAGGCCAACGCATCTAACTGGTAGCTTGAGAGGGGTTGAGCGGGACGAGAGACGCGGAGTTTTTACCCAGGTTCGGCCCCTCCGATGGAGGTAAAAGCCTACGTCCTGCTTTGTGTCTATATTGAGGATGATGACGATCTCGGTTACAAGGGTGCGGAGTCGCTGCCTCTAATCTCGAGAACCTCTAATCTGACTATCTCTGCTGACCTGTCTCTAAGACCTGTATATGGAGACGTCTAAAAACCTCACCCTCTCGGGGTGACCCGCCCCTCCTTATAAAGGCTGAAGGGGCGGTTTACATGTAGAGTCTAAGTCGGATTGAGACTTAACTTACTATGACTTCCCATCATGGGCTTCTCTTCATGGGCTTCAGAGTCCTGGGCTTCTTAACTCTCCCGGGCGGCTTACTACCGGGCTTATCTTCAAGACTCGTCTCCGGGACTTAACTGTCTGCCAGGAAACACTGTTCACGGGGTAAACACTGTTTGCCGGGTTAACATCCTGGCACTGTAGCAGCCGGGTTAACATCCTGGCACTGTAGCAGTCGGGTTAGCATCCTGGCACTGTAGCAGCCGGGTTAGCATCCTGACACTGTAGCAGACGGGTTAGCATCATGGCACTGTAGCAGCCGGGTTAACATCCTGGCACTGTAGCAGCCCGGGTTACAATTATCTGCCGGGTTAGCTGTCTGCCGGGTTAGAACTGTAACCGGGTCATAATCATTCCGGGTCATACCGTGGGGTATATCCCCGACATTAGCCCCCAGGTTAGCTTGAATTTATTCATGGTAACCTCCTGAAATAAGAATATGTAAAGGGACCAGTTCACTCAAAAATACCAGTTGATCAGCTCCTGAAAATTCTGAAACTCTGTCATATCAATATACTGACGCTGGCTCCTTGAAGAAAAAATAACCCTTATTATCAACTGCCTTGGCTTGATAAATTTGCTTGGTTCCTCATAATTGAGAATTTGAAGACATATCTTCCTCATATCCATATTATCTGTAGCCCCCAAGTCTTAAGAAGGGAAACGTAGTGAAAGCCTTAAGACTTGCTTCATATTACCTGGATTGCTCATCTGAGTCACCAGTCATAAATTGAATGTTCCACATATGTAGCCCCCAAGTACCGGGTTGTCTTGCCTGCAGCAACCTGGGACTTGTAACTGTCTTATACCTTATAAAACTTCAGCTAGTGTAGCCCCCAAGGGCCGGCTCATCAGTGTTTGATGCGTCGGATCTTCAATTTGGACCATATAATCTATTTGAACAACTGAGTACTGTAGCCCCCAAGTGCCGGGTCGCATGCCTGCAGCGACTTGGGACTTTTAGAAAATTTTGATCTGAGCGGTGTAGCCCCTAAGTGCCGGGTCAGTAAGAAGTACTGGGCTGGGACTTAGAAAAATATAGAAAGGCCGGCTCATCTTCTTGAGATAACAGGGTCTTGTTGACAATGTAATGATTTGAAATCCAGCTTGCATTAGCCCCCAAGTGCCGGGTCGTCTGCCTGCGGTGACTCGGGACTGTGTGAGAATAATATGACTCATCATAATTTGTTGAATGAATCCTTGACCGTGGTTGTAATATAACCCGGAATGAATATCCTGGAATAATTCCTGTCTTTGATATGAAATCTCTGCTCGTGGTTGCGGTGCAACCCGGCAAATATATGTTTGAGAAATCCATGAGTGTTGTAGTATACTACAGAGCACCGGTTGAAGAAATCCAATAGCCGGTCAATTAAATGACATGGCATTATATCTGACAAGGCGGCTTATCTTAAGAGACAAGACCTGCAAAAATACACAAGACAGAATATATTCTGCATTGTTGTAAGGGCGGCTTGAAAAAGCACAACCCGGAGATGTTAAAATCTTGTATAGCCTTAAAAAACTCATAAGCCAGTTCTTCTGGGTGGACTCACTGCTTGAACTCTTAACAGTACAGGGTCTCTAACGAGATTGACCGTTAACTCTTTAGACGGCTCAGGATCTCTGGACGAGATTAACTGATTAGAGCGCAGCGAACCAGAAAGAGACGCAGCAGGGTATGAGCACCCGTAGAGCCCATAAGCTACTTCTCACGTGACGTAAATCCATCGTTTGAACCTCAAGGGTACGACGGGCCACTTGGCGGAGAGTACGCAGCAGATGGGAGAGTTTGCCTCGCCGCTGTAAGAGGCCCTTGCAGGGGGTAAGTTTTAGAACTCACTGCACCCCTGGCAAAACGGCAGCAACTTACAGGCAGGCATAACCCGGCCTTGCAGATGAGAGAGTTTGCCTCGCCGCTGTAAGAGGCCCTTGTAGGGGGTAAGTTTTAGAACTCGCTGCACCCCTGGCAAAGCGGCAGCTACTTACAGGCAGGTATAACCCGGCCTTGCAGATCGGAAAAGGGGGTAAGTTCACAACTCGCTGCACCCCTAGTTTATCTTTGTTGACGGAGTCAACGTTTTGGGTCCATGACCCGCCTTACAGTGGCTGAAAAGCCTGATCGAGAGGGTCAAAACTTAACCCGGTGGGTTGAAAGCCCTCAAACGACCTTGTTGATGGAGTCAACTTTTTTGGGTATACAACCCGCCTTACGTTGGCTGAAGAGCCTGATCGAGAGGGTTGAAGCTTAACCCGGTGGGTTGAAAGCCCCCAAACGACCTTGTTGAAGTATCAACATTGTTGCAGCATCTTGTAAGCCGCCATCTTGTATGAAGAAATAGCAGAAGCCCCCAAGTTTGAACGGTGCATCATGGCGGCTCGTCTTCTTGGGTAACTTTTAATCTTCCGCTAATGATGTAATAGTCCCCGGAACCAAGTTAACTTCCTTGCAATGACCCGGGGTTCTCGTTGAGAAAGTGACCAAATGCGTCGAGCTCTGTAGCCCCCGAGTCTTAAGTTGACTCGAAGAGGCGGCTTGAGAGTCTTCCACTGAAGGTTGAGGTTGACCGTGGCGGGTTATAGATGATCCCGTATGAATTGTTTCAATGATCCGGTCGATGGTTCGTCCCGGTTGGTTGTTGAAGTTAACCAAACTGCAGCGGGGGCGACTTGTGCGCCTGTCCATTTGGGCGGCTCGTATAGACAAACACTGCACCGATATGCTGATGTAGATCAGACTGTGGGCGGCGTCTTGCACTCGTCCATTGGGCGGCTCGTACAGGCGAGCACCGCACCGATATGTTGATGTAGATCAGATTGTGGGCGGCGACTTGCGCGCGTCCGTTGAGCAATTTGTATGGATAGCTTCTGATGTGTTGATGTAGACGTACAAGTCAGTCGCAGCGTTGTAAGCCGGTGCGAACGGATGAGTCGGCCGCGGGCGTTTGTAAGCCGGCGCGGACGGTTGAGTCGGCCGCGGGCGTTGTAAGCCGGCGCGGACGAAGAGTCGCCCGTGGCGCTGATTGAAAACCATAACGCGAATGCGGCGGATTGTCGCTTCCATTGGGCGGCTCATATCGCCGGGTTAGCGCGTGGTACCGGTGCGTTGATGTAAACTGAACCGCACGGGCAGTGGCTTGCGCGCGTCCATTCCTATGGCATGGCATCACCTAGTATTTTCCTGAGACGTCGAGACAGTCGTGTATGTCGTCGGTGAGGCGGTAGAGACCGCAATGGCTCAGAGGCGGACGGCGGAGGCAAGGCCGTGGACATAACCGTGGGGGCAGCGACTTACGGCGGAGACCGAGGCCGGCTGGGAGGCAGCAGAGGCCAGCTCAGAGGCGGAGTCCAGCCAGGCAAGTCGACGAGGCGGCCCGTTGCAGAAGCTGAGCGAGGGCGACTAGACGTCCGTGTCTTCCTCTGGACTGTAAATAATCTCCCTTTTTTTCAGTGGGCAACCGGCCTCACTTTTCTTTTCTTCCATCCGGCCTCATCTTATCTTTTCCTTTTTGCTGAAAGGGGAATCGTACGGGAGCAGCCGGCGCGGAGGCAGGGTGGAGCTGGCTTGCAGGCTCACGGGTGTGGCCAAGGAGGACAGGAAGGGCACGCGGGCGACACAACCACGCGGCCGGGTGAAGCTAGGCGGGCCGCCGTGGTGGGCATCGCCGCGGCAGAGGCGAGCGACGGAAGTGCGCCGGAACAGGCGCGAGGCGACGGAGGAGGCGGGTCGTTCGCGGTGGAGGCGGCGACTCGGCGCGCAACAGCAGAGGCGGCTTGGAGGCGCGCCAACGAGCCCGCGGCATCGAGACGGAGTTAGGTTCGAAAGCGGCTTAGGCCGCGACGGTGGCGGGGCGCGAGGAAGGCGAGGGCGATCCGGAGTCGACCGTGGGAGAGCTGGCAGGCGATTCGGTCTTGGCGGGTCGCGGCATCGAGGAAAGCGCTGGCGAGGGCGACTCGAGGCGGGAGTGATCCGGAGTCGAGGCGGAGCCATGGCTGAGGCGGACGGGGGAGTCGGCAGCAGCTGGCGGGCGAGCGGGGGCGGACGGCTTGATGTCGAGGTGAAGCCGGGGCGACGGAAACCAGCGGGCGGATTGCGCGCACGGCGAGGCATCCGGTGGTTCAGGACGGCGTCGTACGGCCGGGGCGCACCAGGGCCAAACCAACTCAGCAGAGGCAGAACCTGGCTCAGCAGTAGTACTGTAGACGACGGCGGTGTTGGGCTTGAAGCGTGGATAACCCGAGGCGACAACGCGTTGAAGCAGGCCGTAATGACAGCTGCTACAGAGGTTGCGGCGGCTCGGTACGCCGGCCGACCTACGACCCCCAGCAATGGCTTAACGGATATGGTGGATCGTGGCTGCAGCCAATAGAGGGTCCCAGTGGCGACAGCAGAGAGCCGCTAATTGAGAAGCGGACTGACATGGCGGCAGCTCCCCCACGGTCAAGGCGGAGCGTAGTCGCGGCGGTTCGGACGTATAGGCCCGTGACCGAAGCAGAGGCGCGGCCGTGGCGTCCGAATCCGTCTTAAGTTGGAGTCTGATACGGTGCTTCGCAGGATCCCTTTTCTTGACATAGTGTTGGAAGGTAGAAATCAGGGTCGTCCCTTGGCGTTTGTCAAAAGCCAGCGAAAGTGGCTTGTTGAGGCGAAGGCAGCTTGAGGTTACCACGTCGGTTCATTGGTGAACTTGTTCGGGGTCAACCCGGAGAAGAAGCGGTTTGGTGAAAAAACCACAGTAGCGAATCCGGGTGATAACAGTGGCTCGACTTGTAGCTTTCATCTGTAGTAAAAAACACCGGCTCCCTCAGAGTTTCAAAAATCCGTCGGTTCCAGGAAACTCAAAATCCACTGAACAAATCGCAGGACGGCGGCCGCGAATAGACCGTAACTCTAACTCATCTCAAACTTTAAATCTCACAGATTGTAAATCTGGACTGATGAACTTGAAGCTGACGTAGATCCTTCCAAAATGGTTATTTTCATCCGAAAAACTGCGAATTTCTCGATCCCTGGAAGAGATCCCTCCAAGAACTCAACACCACCGTGCGCGTGGCCCCACGGTGGGCGCCAACTGTCGTGGATTTGTCACGGCAGATGTCCTAGTGTAAGGACTTAGTCGTGTGACCAACGCATCTAACTGGTAGCTTGAGAGGGGTTGAGCGGGACGAGAGACGCGGAGTTTTTACCCAGGTTCGGCCCCTCCGATGGAGGTAAAAGCCTACGTCCTGCTTTGTGTCTATATTGAGGATGATGACGATCTCGGTTACAAGGGTGCGGAGTCGCTACCTCTAATCTCGAGAACCTCTAATCTGACTATCTCTGCTGACCTGTCTCTAAGACCTGTCTATGGAGACGTCTAAAAACCTCACCCTCTCGGGGTGACCCGCCCCTCCTTATAAAGGCTAAAGGGGTGGTTTACATGTAGAGTCTAAGTCGGATTGAGACTTAACTTACTATGACTTCCCATCATGGGCTTCTCTTCATGGGCTTCAGAGTCCTGGGCTTCTTAACTCTCCCGGGCAGCTTACACCGGGCGGCTTACAACCGGGCTTATCTTCAAGACTCGTCTCCGGGACTTAACTGTCTGCCAGGAAACACTGTTCACGGGGATAAACACTGTTTGCCGGGTTAACTTCCTGGCACTGTAGCAGCCGGGTTAGCATCCTGGCACTGTAGCAGCGGGGTTAGCATCCTGGCACTGTAGCAGCCGGGTTAGCATCCTAACACTGTAGCAGCCGGGTTAACATCCTGGCACTGTAGCAGCCCGAGTTACAATTGTCTGCCGGGTTAGCTGTCTGCCGGGTTAGAACTGTAACCGGGTCATAATCATTCTGGGTCATACCGCGGGGTATATCCCCGACAGAACTCATATACGGGTCACCTCGAGTGCTCGCCTATGAAGAGCTCGAGCAAGAGCAACTGCGGCAAGATGACGTGCTGCTCCTTGAGGAAGATTGTCTCCAGGCTGTTGTGCGAGCTGCACATTACCAGCAAGCTTTGCGCCGCTATCATAGCCGCAAGGTTCATGCCCGGAGTCTTGAGGAAGGCGACCTTGTTCTTCGGCGCGTTCAGTCGGCCAAGAATTCCAACAAGTTGATGCCGAAGTGGGAAGGCCCTTATCAGGTAGTACGAGTCACCAGGCCTGGCGCAGTCCGCCTGGAGACCGAAGACGGTATTCCGGTGAGCAACTCCTGGAATATCGAGCATCTTCGTAAGTTCTATCCATAAGGCGCGGTTGCCGGGTCTCTCGGCAACCCCTTTTGTACAATTCTTGCCGCAGTAGCATGTAATCCTTTGTACAAAGCCAGGCGCAGACCCTGTGCGTAGTTGAATAAAGTTATGTGTTTTACAATTCTTGTCGATTTGCATGTTTATTTATATGCATGCTTATCTAAGATATTGTATTATGCTTACTCCCGACAAGTGCTAACGAACCGCCAAGGTTCCATATCTATATTTTCTCTTCTTTCTTTTTCTCAAAGGAACAGAAGGTTACCTCGCGTGCAGCTCTGCCGGGGGGGGGGGAGAATGGTGGTATGGATACCAATAGGCGATGTTTAAGGAAATCATCTTGTCGGAAAGAGTACTTCAATGAAAAGCTAAGTTGCAGAATTGCAGAAATTTTAAGCGATTTTCGTTTTGTTGTTCTCCTGGAACGATTTCAATTTTGGTATGGAAAACCTGCACGCGAAGGAACCTTGTTGTGATCGGTTGCGCCCTTACTCTGTTTCGAGTCCGCTCAACAGTGTAGGTGGCTGCACTGAAAACATCAAGGTCTCTTGCCGGTAGCGGCACCGCCAGCAGGCTGCTAAAGTCCCGCACCTAGCGCTCGCGGCAATGGTATGCACACCGGCAGGTTTCCAATTAAGCGTAGGGCGAGTACATACAGAAGAAATTAAGCAAGGAGAATAACATAGCATTTGTTCAGAACATAGCAAGTGATATTACGTACAATAAAAGCTGCCGCGATTCTAACATAAGGCAATGTTGTCTTTGGCATGAAATGGCGGCGGCAAAGAAGTAAAGCAACGAATCCCGGCGATCGCCTTCGACCCTCTTCACTTGGCTAACCCTGTCGACGATGGGCGCGACAAGCTCTTCTGCCGCCTTGAGATCTGCATCCTTCGGCAGGCGGTCGAAGACGTTGGCGAGGTTGATGCCGGGATTCCTGTAGACCACCTTGGTGAGTACTTTGCGGACGACAGCTTGGCAGAGCTTGCGCGACTCGCTGGCCAGATGAGCTGCTCGGTTAGAATGGAGTTGCTCCAGAGCTTCAAGCACGTGGTCGAAGAACATGGTCGGCTTGGCGTTCTGGGACATCCTGTCATCAAGAGGCTCCCTATAATCTTCCAAGCCCATGGTAGACAGTTGCGCGGCAAGCTTCCTCGCGACGACGACAAGCTTCTCGGTCCAGATCTCCATGCCTCGCACATAGTCATTGTGCTCGAGGGCGGCGCTCTTGAACAGCTCCTGTTCGTTCTGGAGGTCTTTGGTCAGGGCCTTCTCGCGAGCTTCCGCGGATTCAAGGGACTGCATTAGCTTGGTCAGCTGCAGTTTCAGATCAGCGATGGACTCGTTGGCTGTGGAGAGCTCCTTGGACTTGTCGAAGACGGCGACCTGTGCCTCCGCCAGACTGCGAAGAGTTTTGCCTCTTTCGGTCTCGAGCGTTGAGACCTTCTTGCCGTGCTCCTCAAGCTTTGTCTCCAGCTCCTTCACCTTTTCGGCAAGCTCATTCTTGGCGGCCTCTGCAGCTTTGGCGGCATCGACGGCCTCCTTCAGCTTGTCGGCGTGGTCCACAGCTAGAGTTTTCAGCGCCTCCACGTGCCTTTGCTCCAGCTCCTGGGTCCGCTGCACGACAAGATATTCAACCTCCTTGTCCTTGGCACGGAGCTTGTCGGCAAGCGCCTTCTCGCGCGTGGCAAGGTCATCTTCATGAGATTTGAGCCCGACACGAAGCTCTCTCAGGCGTGCTTCTTCTGCAGCAACCCGTTGCTTGGCCTCCTCCTGTGCCTTCTCGATATCAGATTGCTTCAGGAGGAGCTCTTCCCAGTTCTGGCTCAACTGAACTTGGCCTGCCTTCAGCTCCTGGACGGCCTCAGCATACCACGCTTGGGTCTCCTTGACGCGCTCTTGAAAGTTCACCTCGGTTGCTTCAGCAATGGCGGCCCGGGAGTCTAACTCCTCCTTGCGGGCGCGATGGAGGGCCTGGAGCTTCTGATAGTTGCTGTTTATTGCCAGGAGGAGTTTCTCTTCCTCAGATCTGCTGCTGCCGGTGCTAGGTTCATCCACAATCTCAAGCCCGGCAGCGGTGACGACTTCCTCAAAGGTCTCTCCTTCGATTGCCGCCCTGATGCTGGCTGCTCCTGGAAGGCTAACAAACAGGTTATCGCCGACCTTGAGGTATTTGCTGGAAGAGGGAGCCTCAGATGTTGGCGGTTGCTCATTGGCAACCGCCTCATCGGCAGCCGGGGGCTCCGGGGCTGGGTCAGCGCTATGCGCTCCTGCGGCAAGAATGTCGTCAGTGCGGCCGCCGGACTCCTTGTCGGCCCTCTCAGCAGACTCTTCGGTGGCCTTTCCTTGTGCGCTCTTGGCGGCCTCAGCGGCAGCGGTCTTGGCGGCTTCGGCGGCAGCGCTCTTGGCGGCCTCCTCAGCGGCAAGCCTGTCGGCCTCGGCGGCAGCGTCCCGGGCGGTGTTCTCGATGACAGCATCAACATCCATGTGTTCCGCCGAGGGGATGTCTGAAAGCCAAAGGAGTAAAACAAAATGGGGATAAGGAGGAAGTTTAAGAAGACAAAAAAGGAAGATAAAGCAACAAATACTCCGAAGCGGATGGTTTACCTGTGTCAGCCTGCCGGGGAGTGGGTTCTCCCCTCCCGCCAACGTCGGTTGCCGGCGTATGGCTGCCGGTGCCTTCGCTTGCCGGCTCCTCCTCATCGCGATAAAGTGCGCTGGAGGAGGTCCCAGCCGGAGACACATCTCTGGGTGGCGTGGTTGACGGAGGTGGCATGTCAGGGATGAACTCTGACAATTCTCCTTGTTGCTGCTCTCCTCCTGCACGTCCGATGATGTCAGTAGCATAAATGCACACCCCGGCACTTGCCAGCGGAAAGTGAGTAATGGACTCACGCTGGGGGCTGCGTCGGGGGCTGAGTCGAGGACTGCGTCGCGGGCTGGGTCTCGGACTGATGGTGGCCGTTCCTGGTGCACCTGAGGTGCTTGCCGGCGGCTCCTCGTCCATTGAGGTCGTTGCTCTCTTCGCTATCCTCTGCGCCAAGGTTTCTGCATCTCTGCGGAAACAGATCAAAGCAAACGATGAGTTGGAGCGAAATCAGAAATTCAAAAGATAAAGGGTGCGACAAGCTTCTTACTCTTCTTCTTCTCCCGAGCTAAGGGCAGAGAGGTCGAAGGCGACTTCCACCATTTTGGCCGGGGGAGGAGGTGAAGGGGGGCTCCTTGGCCGCTTGGCCGCGGCAGGTGCGAGTTGCCGATGAGCTTCTTGCCGCTGCGTCGCCTTGCCGGACGCCCCCTTGCCGGGGGCTGCACTACTTGAGGAGGTCTGCTGGGCCAGGGCCCCAGAGGCGGCGCCTCGAAGGATGTGTCTGCTCCTTGGAATGAGAGTCGGGGCCTCCTCGAGCGGTTCCTCCTCGGTTGTGTCTTCAGCAGGATGGTCCCCGGCAGACGTACCGCCCTGTTCCTCAACAGTCTCATCCTGTCCGACAAGGTCTTCATCCGGCAGCATCTCCTCTTCGCTGGATTCATCTTCCGTGAAGCCAGCGCCGCTAGCCTCCACAGCAAGGCCCGCTTCCTGCACTCTGCTGGCAATATACTCCAGCTCTCTTTCAGTGGTGTCGCAGATGAGATCTTCTCCCTCGAGGATAGGCCTCTCCGACGGATTATCAGAGAATCATTGGACCTGGTCATCGGGAGGCACGATCCAGGACCCGTCAACGCTGTGAGCATCAAGCGCCGGCATCATTGCAAGGATTGAGTTCAAGCGAGAATTGTTGCATAAGGGGACTATGCTTGCTGGAAGATTGCACACCACTGCGCTCCTGAACAACTTTTGGCAGACGGATGCGTGCTGCATAAGTGTCATGTTGTAGTCCAACCCAGGGCGCAGCCGCATGATATCGGCCGCATTCTTGAACTCCCAAGCTGGCCTCCCTTTGTTCTACAAAGGGGCAATCCGCCGGCGAAGGAAGTCGGAGCCTATCATATCTACAGACAGCCCGGCAGCCTTGAGGCGGAGGATTCTTGTCGTCGCAATTGTGAGATTTGCATCTTCGGGATCAAGAGCGCTCCAGTCGTTGTTGCGGGCTATCCTCGTCTGCCGCGGCAAGCAGAAAGATTGGATTTCTTCTTCTTCTGTCTCCCGAACCCAGCACCATCTGCCCCGCCATTCTTCCCACTTCCGGCAGTAGGCCCCCTCTGGGTAGACCTCCTTGGTTCCTGTCTGTGGGATCCAGGCGACGGAACCAGAAAGGGCCTCGCTGCTCTCGATTCGAAGAATAAAATAATGGCGGAAGAGGGCAGTGCTAGGATTTACTCCGACAAAGTTTTCGCAAAGATGGGCGAAAACAGACATGCACGTCACGGTATTAGGCGTGAAATCTAGGAGCTGGAAGCCATAGGTGTGCATGATATCTTTGAAGAAATCGGAGAAAGGGGGACAGAGACCGCAGTAGAAGTAATCGGCGAAAAAATGGTATTTCTTTGGATGAGCCTCAGCAGAACCTGGACTCACGCGGGTGGCGGGATGCGCCGCCGTCTCCGACGCCCACATGAACTGGTACTATTCCTTCAAGGCCTCCGCGTCGAGCAACGGTGCGAAGACGATGCGCTCTTTCCGCATCTCCACCATCTTGTTCTCCGCCGCCTTCTTGCCCTTGCCCTTGCCTGCCTTGGGCGGCATGATGGCTATGGAGGCTGGAAGATGAGGACGGCGGAGGTGTGGAAGCGGCGAGCGGCGTGGAAGGAAACGCTGGTGGAGGAAGACGGCGGCAGTTCCTAGATCGGAAGAGGCAAGAGGTAAATGAGCCGCGGCCCTGCGGATTCCTTTTTATGGGGAAGGCGCGGGGCTGCCTCTTTACTAGAATAATGATAGAATACCTCCCGAGCGTGCTGCTGCAACGGTCGCGTCACGCACGTTCCCCACGTCCCGCATTTAATGGGCGTCATGGGCGGCACAGTAAAGGAATGATTACAGACGGTAACTCCTGCCATGCGTGCCCACACACTGTTTGGGCCTGGCCCAACGACACCGCACGCTCCCATGTGGCCCAGGCCCGGGAGCTCCCGTGTCGGTACACTTGTGCGGGTCACTCGTGCACGGGCCCGTCGGGGCTATACTTGCGACAAGACTTGTCGGAGTACTTGCGGCAAGGCTTGCCGGGGCGCTCGGGCAGTTGAAGATACATCGGCAGCAAGCGCAAGATCATAAAGTCAAGAACCCCAAGTTGAAGATCAACAAAATAGCGGTGGGACGTCCACGACGGGTGATAACAATGACAAGAATGAGCGTGTGAATCGAGCATCACGCTCGCGGCACCCTTTATGGGAAAGCCTCGAGGGCTGGCTCTTCATCATACGACGCGGTGTTTTCTTCTTAAGCCCGCGGCTCTTGTCGACATCCCACTCTGTTCGTCCACATCATCGACAAGCTTAAATCTGGTAAAACCTCTGGTAAGCGCGCCTCTTCGGAGTGCTGCGCTCCCGTTGAGGACGTGCCAGAAAGCTCCACCGGCAAGACGCTTGTCGGGGAGACAGCAAGAAACAAGATACATATAAGACCCAAGATTTTTTTTCTTAAGAGATAGATACCCAGTGCATTTCTTCTTGAGCGATCAAGGACTACATTGGGTAGACGATTTAATACATCAAAAGAGATCTACTACTGCGACACGGCGATTGATCCGGAAACGAGGTCTCGCAGATGGAACATTCGGACCTAACTACAGCGCCAAGAGTGCCTAGTCGGAGTCCTCGTTCTTCATGCTGAAGGCGTCGTCCTCGTCGTCGCTGTCGCTAGAGGAGTTGAAGTCGCCGTCGCTTGAGCTCTCGGCGCAGCACTCCAGGGTGACGCCGGTCGCCCCGAGAACCTCACGGAGAGGGTGTCGGAGTCAATGAGCTTGAAGTGGAGCAGCTGCCCCGGGGTGAGGCCGCGGGAGCGGGCGAATGACTTCCATCCCCTCGCCAGGAACATGGCGCTTCCAGGGGTGAGGTCGACCGCCACCCACCAAGGGCCATTGCTGCAGCCGTCCGCACGGAGCCATAAGCCACGGGGCCGGTTGCTCTCCATGGCCCTTGCGAAAGGGTCGGGGAGGCGCAGCCAGCTCCGGAGCCGGCGTGGAAGGACCACGACGAACTCCCGCGCCTCCTCCCCCGCGTGGGGCTGCGGAAGAGGTGTGCCGCTGCGGCTACCACCCCCTGCCGGAGCCGTCCTCGCACGGCCACGGGATGCCGACCCGCCGCGAGAGCTCGGACCCGCCATCGTCACCACCACACGCGCTGGGGTTCGAGGGCTGCTCCTCGAAGCGCTAAGGGAACCCCGGGCGCGGCCGCGTCCTCTCGCCACCCTGGGGCGGCGCGGCAAGGAGCTGGCGAGAGATAGAAGGAGAAGGAATCGAGCTCAGGAGGTCAGAGGTTTGCAGATGGGTGGCCTTCTTCTTCTTCCCTCGCCTCCCTATATAAGGCTGAGTGTTGAAGAAGGAGAGGGGCCGACCCTTCGCAATCCTGAGCAACACGCCTCACTCAAGGCACGTCGTCCGAGGCGTCAATGTGGAAGTGAGCGGGCACTGCCCTGTTCATCGCTTCTCCTCCCGAGGAGGAAGGCGGACCGTCTCGCTCTGATACTCCCAAGACATGCAGTTATTATGCGTCGTGGGAGAAAGCTATCAACTGCCATCATTGCTATAGCCATGTGTACCCGCGCACTGTTTTGGGCCTAGCCCAACAGCGCCGCGCGCGCATGTATGGCCCAGGCCCGGGGGCTCCTGTCAGTGTACAAATAACCAGGGTGTCTATTACCCAGACTTGTGCGCGGGCAACCCCCAGGGGCTGACAAGACCTAGCAAAGCCTTGGAATCAAGTACTGCAGTATCAAGAAGATGAGAAGATAGAAGACCAAAGGCTGGGGCCCCGACAAGATCTTGCAGGGATAGCTCACGGCCCCAACAAGGCTCACATCCGGCAAGACCCTGTCACTGTTCAAGCGCACCGCCCCAGGGCAACTACCAGCTTGCCTTTTAGCTTTTGTTCTCCTGGGTGCGTGTCAGACGCTGACGGCGTGAGGGTTTAAGCGGTGCGATGGGATGGCTCCTTTTTCCAGCCCCAAGACGCTAAGGGACACCTCAACGGGGCATTAAATGCCCTTGTCCTAAGCCGTCGGGATTAGGTATGATAAGCACTGTAGTTGCTTTACACCTCATGTACCCCTGCGCACCACTATTGGCGACCCCTTCGAAGGTATAAAAGGAGGCCCAAGGTGCAGCTACAGGGGGGATCTTTCCTGGCCCGTTTCAGAGGTGTAGCTGCTATTTACTGTAGCGCTCCAAGAACTGGTCTAAGAACACACTCAATACAACCAAGCAGGAGTAGGGTTTTACGCTTCCGAGCGGCCCGAACCTGGGTAAAATCCCTTTGCGTTGATCGTTTGATCTGCTCTTTGTGCAATCCTTCTTCCCCGCCGAATCGTAAAGGGATCCTCGTGATCCCGTAGGTGTCATTCCCGACAAAATCTATCGTCAGTTGCTATTGTCTGTAAGTGATTTCTTTCTGTAATTTAAGTCTCTAGCTAGCTAGCTGTGCTCTCGTTCATTACCTGTAATTATCCTCACTATATTCTTTTCTGTGGTATTATGCAGAATGAAGATGTATGAAATGAAAAAAGCTGGACGCTATGGCATTGGGTTCATTGACCCAAATACGGTTAATCAGGCGATATGGGAAGATCAATATTCGAGAAAAGACACAGAGAAATCCCTGCTAGAGTTTTTGAAGCAACTAAACACCCAACCAGAAATACTACTTCCTTACAACTTCGGGTGAGTGTTACTATATCTTGTACTACAAATTCTATTTTTTGCTTAATTACTAGATGTTAATAAGTGTAGTTGATGAGTTATGCACGTGCCCGCTTATTTATACAAAACGTGTGCGCATGCAGTTACCATTGGATCTTGTTAATCATTGAAGTTGACAAGGGAAAAGTTGAAGTACTGGACTCACTATATAAGAATCCATCCGAATACGCAACCGTGAGGGGGATGGTCGACAGGTAATTTCAATCATTATCGCACTATGTCAGCCTCTTTACTTCATTTCCTGATATCAACTAGTTAATAACACCTTTATTCGTTTTCTTTGCCGGCGGGCAGGGCTTGGGCCAAGTTCGTCAAACAGGTCCCAGGCGACTGGGAACAAAAGCTGACATGGGTGCGACCCAAGGTAATTAATTAGTACTAGCTAGCTACATCCGTGCATCTCTTTAATTCTAGTTTCAATACCATTATCATGCTTGATTAATTATTACCTGATTGAATTTTATTCTCGTAAAGTGCATGAAGCAGGAGCAGAGGAATAGTTTATGCGCATACTACGTTTGCGAGAACATTCGCATGATCACGTCTGAAAGGAGCAGAAACGAAAGAAATCTTTGGGTACGTTTGCCAGAACACTTTCCATAAATTTTTTATCATGATCTAGCTAATATATATACACACAACTAATATATTCATCTTGATCTCCAGATTATAGCTGACGGAGATGCGGGGCCAGCTCCTACCAACGGCTTGCGTACGAGCAATTCAAGAGGAAATAGCTGGATTTCTGGTCGACCAGGTCATAGATCCCGAAGGAGAATACCATTACAAGATCAAGCAGTAATGCCTACATATGTAATGATCCGCAAATTGTAGGAGAAATTGTATATACCAAATTGTATATATATATATGTATGTGAATGGTCGTCGTACGAGAAATTCGATGATATATATATATGATCGGTTCTACGAGAAATTCTATTTATATATATATGCACAACGTGTACAGTATGTAGTAGCGTAATATATGTTTGAAATGAAAAATAATTAAATGGAAAACACAAAATTAAAAGGAAAAATAAACCATAATTAATTCATAAGCCCCTAAAGGATTAAAAGGAAAAATAAACCAAAATTAAAAGAATTAAATACTTTTAGTCCCGGTTATTACCAACCGGGACTAAAGGTCCCCCAGCCCACGACGCCGGCAGGTGCCACGTGGTGGGCCTTTAGTGCCGGGCCGTGTTGAACCGGCACTAAAGGGGGGGGGGGCTTTAGTCCCCACCCTTTAGTGCCGGTTGGAGAACCGGCACTAAAGGCCCTTACGAACCGGCACTATAGGCCGATTATGCACTAGTGAGAATGCTTCATGTGCTTCAATTATATCATTTGAAGTTTGCATGCCTGTTTCTCTACACATAGAAAACCGTTATTTGTAGAATGCTCTTTTGCTTCACTTATATTTGTTAGAGCATGGGAAAATCTTTTGTAGAAAGAATTAAACTCTCATGCTTCACTTATATCTATTTAGAGAGTCAACAAGAATTGGTCATTCACATGGTTAGTCATAAAATCCTACATAAAACTTGTAGATCACTGAGTATGATATGTTTGATTCCTTGCAATAGTTTTGCGATATTGAGGTGGTAATATGGGGGCATGCTAGTAGAAGAATTAAAGTTGAGTATTAGTAATGGTGTTAACGGAAGTAAGTCTTTACGCAAGTAAATCCTTACGCATGTAAAGTGGTGGCCGCTGACATTAGCAGTGAGGTCGAAGCATAATTTATCCTTGATTGAAATCCTTCTGTGCTATTTGAATCGGGGGTGCGCGATGGTTAACTCCTACCAACCTCCCCCCTAGGGGCATGCGAGTAGTACCTTGCTTCGAGTGCTAATAAAACTTTCACAATAAGTATATGAGTTCTTTATGACTAATGATGAGTCCATGGATTATACGCACTCTCACCCTTCACCATTGCTAGCCTCTCTAGTATCGCGCAACTTTCGCCGGTGCATAAAACCTCCTTATATCTTCCTCAAAACAGCCACCATACATACCTATAATGGCATTTCCATAGCCATTCCGAGAAATATTGCCATGCAACTTCCATCATCATCATATACATGACTTGAGCATTCATTGTCATATTGCTTTGCATGATCGTAAGATAGCTAGCATGATATTTTCATGGCTTTTGATATCTTTGCTATGCTAGATCATTGCACATCCTGGTACACTGCCAGAGGCATTCATATAGAGTCATCATGTATTAGTTGTATCGAGTTGTAATATCGACTTGTAAGTAAATAAAAGTGGATAATCATCATTATTAGAGCATTGCCCCAGTAAGGAAAGGATGATGGAGACTGTGATTCTCCCACATCGGGATGAGACTTCGGACGAAAAATAATAAATAAATAAATAAATAAATAAATAAGAGGCCAAAAAGAGCCCAACAAAAAAATAAAAAAAGGAAAAAAAATAAAAAAAATGAGAGAAAAAGAGAGAAGGGGCAATGTTACTATCATTTTACCACACTTGTGCTTCAGAGTAGCACCATGTTCTTCATATAGAGAGTCTCTTGAGTTATCACTTTCATATACTAGTGGGAATTTCTCGTTATAGAACTTGGCTTGTATATTCCGATGACGGGCTTCCTCAAATGCCCGAGGTCTTCATGAGCAAGCAAGTTGGATGCACACCCACTTAGTTTCAGTTGTGAGCTTTCATACACTTATATCTCTAGTGCATCCCTTACATGGCAATCCCTACTCCTCGCATTGATATCGATTGATGGGCATCTCCATAGCCCGTCGATCCGCCTAGTTGATGCGAGACTTTCTTCCTTCTCCTATTGATCCCTACCACCGCATTCTATTCCACCCATAGTGCTATATCCATGGCTCACGCTCATGTATTGAGTGAAGTTGAAAATGCTGAAGCGCGTTAGAAGTACGATCCAGTTGCCTGGTTTGACACCAAGGTGCTCACGATTTATACTTTATGCTGGGAAGACTGAGTGTGTCATGCTTACCACAATTAAGTGTATAGAGGTTATTTCCTTTAGCTCCATTATTATGAAAGGCAATGATGAATTACATGCATGTCTTGTATTATTCTTTTGATCTTAAATTGATAGACTATTGCCTTGAATCACTCGTGTCTTAATATTCATGCCATGATTAGATTACATGATCAAGATTATGCTAGGTAGCATTCCACATCAAAAATTATCTTTTTTATCATTTACCTACTCGAGGACGAGCAGGAATTAAGCTTGGGGATGCTAATACGTCTTTGTCGTATCTATAATTTTTCATTGTTTCATGCCAATATTCTACAACTTTTACATACTTTTGGCAATAATTTATATGATTTTCTTGGACTAACATATTGGTCCAGTGCCCAGTGCCAGTTCCTGTTTGTTGCATGTTTTTTGTTTCACGGAAAATCCATATCAAACGAAGTCCAAACGCAATAAAAATTTTACGAAGAATTATTTTGGAATATATGTGATTTTTGGAAAGTGGAATCAACGCAAGATGATGCCCGAGGGGCCCACAAGCTCAAGGGGCGCACCCCCCTACCCAGGGCATGCCTGGCAAGCTTGTGGCCACCCCTTAGGTCGGTTGGAGGTGTCCTTTGGCCACAAGGAAGCTTATATCCGGATAAAAATCGTGTTAAAATTTCAGCCCAATCGGAGTTACGGATCTCCGAGAATATAAGAAACGGTGAAGGGCCAGAAAACTGGAACACGAAACAGAAGAGAAACAGAGAGAGAGATCCAATCTCGGAGGGGCTCCCGCCCCTCCGCCGCCATGGAGGCCATGGACCAGATGGGAAACCCTCCTCCCATATAGGGGGGAGGCCAAGGAAGAATAAGGAGGGGGGCTATCTTTCGCTCTCTCCCGGTGGCGCCGGAACGCCGCCGGGGCAAGGATCGTGACGGCGATCTACATCAACAACCTCGCTACCGTCAACACCAACTTTCTCCCCCTCTATGCAGCGGTGTAATACCTCTTCTCCCCGCTGTAATCTCTACTTAAACATGGTGCTCAACGCTATATATTATTATCCAATGATATGTGGCTATCATATGATGTTTGAGTAGATCCGTTTTGTCCTATGGGTTGATTGATGATCGTGATTGGTTTGAGTTGTATGTTTTATTATTGGTGCTATCCTATGGTGCTCTCCGTGTTGCGCAAGTGTGAGGGATCCCCGCTGTAGGGTGTTGCAATACGTTCATGATTCGCTTATGGTGGGTGGCGTGAGTGACAGAAGCATAGACCCGAGTAAGTGGGTTGTTGCGTATGGAAGTAAAGAGGACTTGATAATTAATGCTATGGTTGGGTTTTACCTTAATGATCTTTGGTAGTTGCGGATGCTTGCTAGAGTTTCAATCATAAGTGCATATGATCCAAGTAGAGAAAGTTTGTTAGCTCATGCCTCTCCCTCATATAAAATTGCAATAATGTTTACCAGTCTAGTTATCGATTGCCTAGGGACAGATAAGTTTCTTGTGTTACAAAAAGCTCTCTACTAAACAACTAACTTTTATTATCTTGCAAATTACTCATAGTTTTATTCTTGCTAAGTACATCTAGTTTTATTCTTGCAAGGCTATCCTATCACCTACAAAATAGTTTCATACTTGTTCTTGGTAAAGCGAACGTTAAGTGCGCGTAGAGTTGTATCGGTGGTCGATAGAACTTGAAGGGAATATAAATTCTACCTTTAGCTCCTCGTTGGGTTCGACACTCTTACTTATCGAGAAAGGCTACAATTGATCCCCTATACTTGTGGGTTATCAGCCCCACGTGAGCCTTCCCGACTCCATTTTCTTCTGGATTACTTGTTTTGCAAGATAAAAGTTCTTTATATATACTTCTGGACATTTTGACCACCGTATTGCAGAAATCTCCTCTGTTCTTGTTTTGTGCTATTTTTCTGACAGATCTAGATTGCCATGGCTCCCAAAGGGCTCTGTACCAAGCACCGTATTGTGCAACCATCGCCGGGCAAATGCCCTTACAGCGAGGTTTATTATGAGTGGTCATCGGGAGAAGAAGATGATGGCAAGGAGGACAAGGTCGAGGAAATTGAAGGACCCCAGGCTCCAGAGGGAGGACAAGCGATTCCCGAGGAGACCGTAGAGAAGGGAGATATACTTCAACCCTTATATGATCATCTCTCCCCTTCTGTAATTGAAGCCCTCAGAGTCTTTGAAATAGTTTCTGTTCAGAATACATCTCTCACTCGTGAAATTATTTTGTTGGAAGAGCAAAACATCGCTCTTCGGAGCATCAACCGTAGATTGATGTATCTGCTAGAGCTGAAGGACAAGCTCGCCACTTCATCACCACCATCATCGAAGAAGGAAACTTGAGCACATGGGTATGGGCACTCCCCTTGGCTGGTGCCAAGCTTGGGGGAGATGCCTCGGTATCGTATCACCATCACTTTTATTATCTTCACCTATTTTTAGTTTGATCCTTAGTTATTTCATGATTTAGTTAAATAAAAGTTTAGTATGACCTATTTTCGAGTGTTAGCTTCATGATCTATCTATCTATGTAATCGAGTTGAGAGTTATATAATAAAGAGTAGTTCGAGTTTTTGCTTCTTTACTTTCATGTTTCAATTCTAGGAAATAAAATAATGAAAAGATCATATGCTAATCTTATGGAAAGTAATGACATTACATAAAGAAAAGTATAAGTGGTAAAATTTATTGGAAGTTAACAAACATAGCATTAGTCAATGATGCAATTCATGAAAGAATTAATAAGGGAAGAGAAGATTCACATGCAAATATACTATCTTGGACATCTTTTATGATTATGAGCCCCCATTAAGTATTTTATGTCAAATTGTTGACGTTGGACAAGGAAGACAACATAATGAATTATGTTTGTTCATATTCACATAGAAGTTATATTGTTATAGATCCTCCAACATGTGGTGCTTGCCCAATATCTTTGCTAGCCAAAAATCCGCACCAAGTAGAGATACTACTTGTGCATCCAAAAACCTTAAACCCAGTTTCATGTCATGAGAGTCCACTATATCTACCTACGGATTGAATAAGATCCTTCAAGTAAGTTGTCATCGGTGCAAAAAGCAATAAAAAATTGCCTCTAAATATGTCTGAACTTTTATTGTAAGGGAAATAAGCTTCGTACGAACTTGTGATGGTAAAGAAATAAAAACGACAGACTGCATAATAAAGGTTGGTATCACAAGGGGCAATATAAAGTGACGTTCCTTTGCAGTAAGAGCTCTTGCATCCAGTAACAAAAAGCGCATGACAACCTCCGCTTCCCTCTGCGAAGGGCCTATCTTTTACTTTTATGTATTTACTTTTTATGCAAGAGTCAATAGTGTTCTCCTCTACTTCCTTTTTATTTTTCTCTTTTGCAAGCATCATGTGGTGGGGAAAGATCTAGAAACATATATCCCGTTGGATATGAGTGATCATGAGTTATTATTGTTGACATCACCCTTGAGGTGAATAAGTTGGGAGGCGAAAATCACAAGCCCCTATCTTTCTATGTGTCTGGCTGAAACTTTTTGCTGCATATATATGCCGTGATTGTTAGCAATCATAGAAGAATATGATACTTGAGTATGTGGACCTGCTAAATAGCTCCTACATGAGACCCTTCTTGAAAATATGATGAATTGCAATTGCATTGTTGACGGAGAACATAGTTTGTTAGTTTTCAAGAGAGTTTATGCCTTATACTTCATTGTTGTGATGAATTGTTACTTGCTCATGAGAAGTTTTATGATAATAAATATTGCTGCTATAATAATTATCATGATGCTACTATGTCCATATTTTGTTTTCATCGACACCTCTCTCTCTAAACATGTGGACATGATTATCGATATCGGCTTTCGCTTGAGGACAAGCGAGGTCTAAGCTTGGGGGAGTTGATACGTCCATTTTGCATCATGTTTTGCTACTATTATTTATAGTGTTTTTAATCAATATAACACTTTGTGGAGCAATTCTAATGCCTTTTCTCTCTTAATATGCAAGATTTAGACAAGGAGGGAGATTACCGGCAGCTGGAATTCTGGACCTGAAAAAGCTATGCCAGAGATACCTATTCTGCACATCTCCAAATGAGCTAAAATTTCACGAAGAATTATTTTGGAATAAATAAAAATACTGAAAGCAAGAAGTACCAGAGGGGGCAAACCAGGCGCCACCCCCCCCCCAGGCACGCCCTGGTGACTCGTGGGGCCCCTGGCCAGCCTCTGGCCCCCATTTTTTGGTATATAAGTGCATTTGCCCTAGAAAAATTATAGAGAAGACTTTCGGGACGGTGCGCCGCCGTCTCGAGGCGGAACTTGGGCAGGAGCACTTTTACTCTCCGACGGAGAGATTCTGCCGGGGAAACTTCCCTCCGGGAGGGGGAAATCGTCGCCATCAACATCACCAGCGATCCTCTCATCGTGAAAGGACCAATCTACATCAACATCTTCACCAGCACCATCTCATCTCAAACCCTAGTTCATCTCTTGTATTCAATCTTTGTCTCAAAACTTCAGATTGGTACTTGTGGGTTGCTAGTAGTGTTGATTACATCTTGTAGTTGATGCTAGTTGGTTTATTTGGTGGAAGATTATATGGTCAGATCCAATATGCTATTCAATACCCCTCTGATCTTGAACATGAATGTGATGTGTGAGTAGTTACTTTTGTTCTTGAGGACATGGGAGAAGTCTTGTCATAAGTAATCATGTGAATTTGGTATTCGTTCGATATTTTGATGATATGTATGTTGTTGATTCTCTTAGTGGTGTCGTGTGAACGTCAACTACATGACACTTCACCATCTTTGGGCCTAAGGGAATGCATTGTGGAGTAGTAATTAGATGATGGGTTGCTAGAGTGAGAGAAGCTTAAACCCTAGTTTATGTGCTATTCCGTAAGGGGCTGATTTGGATCCATATGTTTAATGCTATGGTTAGAGTTATCTTAATTCTTCGTTCGTAGTTGCGGATGCTTGTGAGAGGGGGTAATCATAAGTGGGAGGCTTGTTCAAGTAAGAACAGCACCCAAGCACCGGTCCACCCACATATCAAATTATCAAAGTAGCGAACGCGAATCAAACAAACATGATGAAAGTGACTAGATGAAATTCCCATGTGTCCTCGAGAATGCTTTGCTTATTATAAGAGATCGTTTCGACCTGTCCTTTGCTACAAAAAGGATTGGGCTACCTTGCTGCACCTATTGTTACTATTGTTACTTGTTTCTTGTTACAAATTGCCTTGCTATCAAACTACTCGTTACCGATAATTTCAGTGCTTGCAGAAATACCTTGCTGAAAACCGCTTGTCATTTCCTTCTGCTCCTCGTTGGGTTCGACACTCTTACTTATCGAAAGGACTACGATTGATCCCCTATACTTGTGGGTCATCAATATTGGACTTGAATGATTCAAAGGAACAGTCTATAGTTTGACATGAAAATATAAATACTCAAGCATGCTAACAAGCAACCATGTCTTTCAAAATATCAACGCTAAAGAAAGTTATCCCTAGCCCATTATGCTCAATCATTGATCCATTCATGAAACACACTCAAATATTAGCTACATCCAATGCACAAGTATGACAATAGTGCTCTCTAGTTGGTGCTTTTGTAAGAGAAGATGGAGACTCAAGTCGAAATAAAAATTGCATAAAAGTAAATAGATAGGCCCTTCATAGAGGGAAGCAGAGATTTGTCAAATGTGCCAAAGCTCAAAGCTTAAATTAGAGAGATAAAAATATTTTGAGAGGCATGCTTTTCCTGTCAACGAAAACGACCGAGAATTCCCAATATTTTCCATGCTAGACACATCATAGGCGGTTCCCAAACAGAAAGTAAAGTTTATTTCCTTTAAACCATTTCTTTCACAATCCATGGCTAGCCGTATCCACGGGTGCCCTCCATACCATCACTTTCCAAGGAATTTTGTTGTTATTATTTTTGATTTCATTATGGGACTAGGCATCCCTATTACCAGCCACTCTCTCGTGCAATGACAAGTGAATAAACACTCATCGTGAGAATAACACACCTAGCATGGAAAATACTGGCCACCCTATGCCGCTTCATGAGCGGTACGGGCACACAAAACAGAAAAAATTATTTTGAAAATTAGAGTTGGCACACGCAAATTTACTTGGAACGGCATTGAAATACCGCATATAGGTAGGTATAGTGGATTCATTTGGCACAACTTGGCTTTAAGGGTTTTGGATGCACAAGCAGTATTTCCGCTTAGTACAAATGAAGGCTAGCAAATAGATTGAGAAGCAACCAACCAAACAACGAAAATGGTCATAAACATGCATTGAACATAACTAACACCGAATAATGCACCATAAGTAGGATATAATTTCTTTGCATAACTATTGACTTTACGTGCATGCGTAGGGAATCACAAACCTCAACACTAATATTCTTACTAAATCAAAATTACTCACTAACATGACTCACATATTATCATTTCCATATCGCAAAACTATTGCAAGGAATCACACTTATCATATCCAATGATCTATATGAAAGTTTTTATTATATCCCTCTTGAATATTCATCACTTTGGAACAAAATTCATATCTTGTGCAAATTACCGTTACTATCATCAACTCTCAAAAAGATTTAAGTGAAGCATGAGAGTGCAAATATTTATTCAAAATTTCAATCTTATCGATTCTCAAAATAATATAAGTGAAGCATGAGAATTTATTTCTTAAAAATTTTAATTTTATCAACTCTCAAAATAATATAAGTGAAGCATGAGAGTTTATTTCTTCAAAATTTAGCCATCGCTGTGCTCGAAAAGATTTAAGTGAAGCACTAGAGCAATTGCCTAGCTCAAAAAATTTAAGTGAAGCACTTAGAGCATTCTAACAAATGATGATAAATGTGTGGCTCTCTCAAAATAGGTATGTTCAGGAAGGATGATTGTGACAAACTAAAAAGCAAACAAAGCAAAGACTCATATAATACAAGACGCTCCAAGTAAAGCACATATCAAGTGACGAATAAAAATATAGCTCCAAGTAAAATTACCGATGGTTTGTAGAAAAAAGAGGGGAGGGCTTCTGGGGCATCCCCAAGCTTAGACGCTTGAGTCTTCCTTGAATATTACCTTGGGGTGCCTCGGACATCCCAAGCTTAGTCTCTTACTACTCCTTATTCCTTCATCCATCGTGATCTCACCCAAAACTTTAAAACTTCAATCACACAAAAATCAACAAAACCTTCGTGAGATCTGTTAGTACAACAAAATAAATCACTACTTTAAGTACTGTTGCAAACCCATTCATATTTTATTTTTGCAATATACCTACTATAATCTAACTTCACCATGGCTTATACCCCCCGATACAATCCATAGATTCATCAAAACAACCAAGTAGTGCATCAAAAACAGAATCTGTCAAAAACAGAACAGTCTGTAGCAATCTATTCAAAGGCCATACTTTTGTAACTCCAAAAATTCTGAAAAATTAGGAGAACGTGGACAATTTGTATATCAATCATGTTTAAAAATTTCAGAAATTTTCGTCGCTACAGTGATTTTTAGAATTTTCTGGACTGGACGTAATTTTTTTTGTTTTTGCACAGAATCAAAGCAACTATCATCCAAATCATCCCAAATGCATTACTTGGCACAAACACTAATTAAAACATAAAACACAATCATACCAGTAGCATAATTGTGAAAACACACAATAACAGAAACAAAATATAAAAATTTATTTTATTCATTGGGTTGCCTCCCAACAAGCGCTATTGTTTTATGTCCCTAGCTAGGCATAGTGCATAATTTCAAGTGTTGTCATCTTTCTTCTTCTTGCCTAAGGATACATTCTCATCAGGAGGCTTTTCAAAGACAATTTGAAACACATTATCCATGGAAATTTTAGCGTTACTAAATTGGCCATCTTTGAATCCCTCTTGATTCCCGTTTACAATCCAAGAATATTGTTTATTAATACAATTGAAAACTTGTTGAATTATATTTAAAGGAGGAACCTCCTTTTTGGTATTCTCATCAAAAGTATGATCATCGCAAAATAAATATCTTAACAAATAATCATCATTGTATAAGATCTCATCTATGACAGTTTTTTCATGATTCATGCCATAAAAATCAAAGATTTCTCTGCCTTCTCGAACTATGTAATCAAATTCATTCATGAGGATAAGAGTCGCTATCTTTTTAGCCCTACGATTTTTCATAACGGGTAATTCATAAAACAATCTTTGCAAAGTGGGATGGGTACGAATAAATCTTTTTTCCAGTTTAAGAACAAGAGCAGAAATAGCTTCGGCATAATTCTTAGTTCTACTAAGAATGGGAGTATCATCACAAGACAAAGTTCCAATGCAATTAAAGAATTCTTGGATGACATTTTCCCTATAATATTCCCATGTCCCAACACAAAGGTTTTAGTATCTAAATTGGTAGGAATTTCGATCTTAGGAGTTTCACCATCCTCGCTTTTTTCCATACCAAAATCAGCCATGGTAGCAATTTCAAGCAAACAAACGAGAAAATAGGCAGAAAGGCAAACGGAAAATATTTTTGTATTTTTGTAAAAATGTTTTAGAAGTGGGGGAGATGAAAACGAGAGGCAAATAAAGTAAATGCAAGGAGATGAGAGTTTATGCAAAGGTACTTGATAGATGTTGATGATGTCTCCCCGGCAACGGCGCCAGAAATTCTTCCTGCTACTTGTAGCTTGCGTTGGTTTTATCCCCGAAGAGGAAGGGATGATGCAGCACAGCATAGGTAAGTATTTCCCTCAGTTATGAAACCAAGGTTATCAATCCAGTAGGAGAATCACGCAACACCTCGTTAGCAGTACCTGCACACAAACAACAAATCCTTGCACCCAACGCAAACGAGGGGTTGTCAATCCCTCGGCGGTTAATTGCAAGATTAAATTGTATGTGATAGATAGATAGATTGAAACAAAAATACAAAATAAAATAAATAAAAGAAAAGTGCAGCAATGTTTTTAGGGTTTTAGTAATTTGATTTAGATAGACCCGGGGGCCATAGTTTTCACTAGAGGCTTCTCTCAAGAAAATAGCATACGGTGGGTAGACAAATTACTGTTGGGCAATTGATAGAAAAGCAAATAATCATGACGATATCCAAGGAAATGATCATGTATATAGGCATCATGTCCGAGACAAGTAGACCAACTCCTGCCTGCATCTACTACTATTACTACACACATCGACCGCTATCCAGCATGCATCTAGTGTATTAAGTCCATAAAGAACGGAGTAATGTCTTAAGAACAATGACATGATGTAGACAAGATAAACTCACGTATGAATAAACCCCATCATTTTACCCTTAATAGCAATGATACATACGTGCCATGTCCCTTTCTGTCACTGGGATTGAGCACCGCAAGATCAAACCCATTACAAAGCACCTCTTCCCATGGCAAGATAAATCAATCTAGTTGGCCAAACCAAATCAATAGATCGGAGAAGAAATACGAGGCTATAATAGTCATGCATCAAAGAGATCAGAGAAGACTCAAATAATATTCATGGATAATCTAATCATAAACTCACAATTCATCGGATCCCAACAAACACACCGCAAAAAGTCATTACATCGGATAGAACTCCAAGAACATCGAGGAGAACATTGTATTGAAGATCAAAAAGAGAGAAGAAGCCATCTAGCTACTAACTAGGGACCTGAAGGTCAGTGGTAAACTACTCATGCATCATCGGAAGGGCAACAAGGTTGATGTAGAGCCCCTCCGTGATTGATTACCCCTCCGGCGGAGTACCGGAGAAGGACTCCAGATGGGATATCTCTGGAACAGAAGCTTGTGGCGGCGGAAAAAGTATTTCGTGGACTCTCTCTAGGGTTTCTGATTTTCTGGGAATTTATAGTGATGGAATTAGGTCAAACGGAGCAAAGGGGGGCCCACGAGGCCCCAGCGCGCCCTGGTGGCTCGTGGCCACCTCCTGGGTCTTCTGGCCCTCTCCCAAAGCTTCTAGTGTTTATCTTGTCCAATAAAAAATCTTCAAAAAGTTTTGTTGCATTTGGACTTCGTTTGATATTGATATTCTGTAAAACAAAAACAGGGCAGAAAATAGCAACTGGCACTAGGCACTTAGTTAATAGGATAGTTCCAAAAAATGATATATAATTGCTGTAAAGGCATGTAAAAACATCCAAGATTGATAATATAACAGCATGGAACAATCAAAAATTATAGATACGTTGGAGACGTATCAGTGATCAACAAAAGGAAGCACCAAATGTAATGGAAAACAGTTACCTTGAACAAAATTTGCAATGCTGGAACAAGAGAATTCATGTTCAAGATTTTCTTGTTATTGCTAAGAATCTGAGGATATTCCTTCTCCTGCACATGAAAAAAAAAAGATAAAATAGATACATGGGTTCAGTTATGGTCATTCGTATAAAATCTTCATTGTCTGTTGATAACTTGATATGCATGATATATGTCTCATCTTTGTTTTCTATCTGCTCTTATCAAATACTCCCTCCATCCGGAATTACTTGTCGGAGAAATGGATGTATCTAGATGTACTTTAGTTCTAGATACATCCATTTCTATCCATTTCTGCGACAAGTAATTCCGAACGGAGGGAGTATTTGACATGCCTACAACAATCTCCGCAGACATATACCAAACAATTCTAATTCATGTTCACAAGCAGCATGCGTCATCCTCGAAAGTAGGAGATGTAGTAGTCTGTTTAAGATTACATTGAAGCTACTGTAAGAAAAGAGCAAACAAACTGCATCCATTGACTTCCCAAGTACTACTAAGTTCCCACCTACATGCATATATTGCCATGGAAAAAATCAAAGAAAAGGAGGATTTGAGTAAATCCATTATATACAGTAAATGTGCAGAATTTGTCAGTGACACATAAGCAAATAATAACTACGTCGAAGACACATAAGCAAGGCGGATATGACTTACAGATTGAAGAGTGGAAACTAACAGGCCATCATAGCAAATGAGAGTATCTCACCTGGTTTATTTCATCTGTGGAATCCATCATCCATGCTTTACATTTCAGGTGAGGAATGATGACACTTGTAGCCTTCAATCCTTCCATAGTAACACTTCCGCAGGTGGTACCTGTTTCCCCCATATAATCAGAAACAAATTAAGTGACACGTGAAGCTCCATTCACATAAGTAGACAAGCAGTTCTCTACCGTCAGATCTTGACAAAAGGACAAAGTATGTGTGCACACACTACACACATGATAAGTTCCTACCCTTCATAGCATGTTGCTTCAGATTAAATGCCAACTATTTATTATGTCACCTATGGCAAAACAGCCAGTAACAATGTTTGGAAATGAATACCAAACTGTACACAGTGAGATTGCATGTCCAGAAACTAAATGATTTCTTCAAGAATGCCTAGGTTTAAGTCAGTTGCTCCATCAACAAAGATCAAACTGTGAGAAGTAATGCAAAGTATCGATCCAACCAATCCCAATGTAATCTAGGTGACTAGGCCTAATATAAAAGCATGTCAATTGTCAAATCATGTACTTAGTAATCATAGTGATCAGAAGTAGGACTCTGGAGGCACCCCACACAAGCAGAGGTACAAGAATAATACAAACCACAAGCTACCGCTATGCATGTGTCGTGCGGGTAGCCGGGTACTGCAGGCACCAAGGAGCGACGAACAAGCGAAAGAGGTGCATTTGCGAAACTAAAAGATGACCGATCAAGCGCATCAGTTTCCAAGAGCCCTCGGTCCTTACCACTCTCTACAGCAGCCAGCTGCTTCATCAGGCTCGCCCCAACTTTCTCGGCGCTGTCGTCCAACTCCATGCTCTTCGCAACCATGAACATCACATAGGTCCCCTACAACACGAAACAACCCAGTAAGTCGACAAATCAAACCCTATAGGCTAGCCCACCGCTAGATCCACGCCCGTCGCTGAATAACGCCGACCAACCTGCGTTGATCGGGAGTGAGGGACCCATGATTACCTTGACGGCGTCCGCGGGCGCGGGGTCGTTGACGCCCCATAGAATGGCAGCGCGGGCGTCGAACCCGAAGTTGACCTCCTTGCCGGCAAATCAGCGTATCCAGCGGCGCTGCTCGGCCCCGCCGTAGACCCCGCCGCGCGCGAGCTCCCTCCTCACCACCGAGGAGATAGCCGTTGCGGCCGCCGTTCGGTACATGGCCGCGCGTGCAAGTCGTGTGGGTGTGGGTGGGGTGGGATTGGTCCAACGAAAATCGAAATCCTCTCGCAGGCTCAGGATTTGAGAGAGAGAAGAGAATGGGGGGGTTTTTGTGGGAGTTTCTGGAATGTTCGGCCACATGGACAGCTGTAGTGACCCCCCCACACCCATCGCCCCGCGCCCTACATGTTGCACTTTAAAAAAAGTATTAAGTACATATAAGAGAATGCAAATTCTAAAATCCTTTGCGTAATTATAGTTAATAATTACAATAACTACCAACTCCATCAATAATTATGTAGCCTTTATGATTAAAACATTGAAGAAGTAATTGTAGTTGTTTCCTCATCCAAAATGGTATTCTACATACTGCCTCCCTTCCAGTTTATAGTGCTCAATTTAGTAGTCTGATATGAAGCATTTGTCAGACCACTCATTGGTCGCCGATATTTGCTTGATCCCACGGACGAGAAATCACAGCTTAAACCCATGCTAACCATCCAATTTTAATGCATGTTGTCATAACCCATCCCCTCTAATCATGCACCTGTTTCATCTCTCTCCAACCCCGCGTTCCTCTCACCTGCCTGGTTGCCCAGCGATGCACCCTACCTCCGAGCTTGCCTTCCACTGCAACGCCCCACTTCCTACACCGCCTCCCAAAATCAATCTCTGTTCACCGGGATCCCAACCGACACTCCGTCTCCCTCGGCATGCTACCCTGCCGACGACCACCTCTAGTTCCCTATTGACATGCTAACAACGACTTCTTTGATCGTGACGACACACTGCATCTTCGATCTTGCCAGCGTGCTCTCACAGAGTGCTCGTTTGCTGACATGGTCAATCGCGGCTCTCGGGAGGCGTTGTGGTGATTGAATAGGTGACCAGCCCCATGTCTTAGATAGTATGACTGTTGTGATTCTTGTAACATATGCAATGCTTCAGGGATATGTATATTAAGTTTTCTAGTGTCTTTGTATGTGCTTCCTTTGTTTTTAGTAACACGCATCTGCTTCAGTATCATGTCTGTCATGCTTCAAACTTATGTACAATAAGCTTTCAAGTGTATGCATGTGTGCCCCTTTCTCTACACAACATTTACCTAACCTTGCTTCCAGTGGCTCACCACCACATAAATGCATCACTATTACGCGTGACATGATTCCCACATAAAGACAATGTGTTTCCAATGACATACTTGTGTGCTTCGTTCCTTACACTATATTAACAATGTTTTGGTACTACATTTCAGGCTTCAACCACCATAAATTTATGTTTGAAAGTACAATCATACATGCTTCATAGCACAAAATGAATCATCATACTACTTGGAAAATGTGACAAAGAATTAAGAAGCATGGCTTGTAGTTTTGGAAGCACGTTTCTTATATCATGCAATCAAGTATAAAATGGAAGGAAGCATCGTTTGTATACACAAACACATCTGATTATAGCAACCCTATATATGGAAGCAACGTGAATAAATGGATTTTTTGGAAACTGCCAAGATAGTTATCATATGGAAGCTATGTGTATACAGGAAGTTTGCTTTAGAAATTGTCAAGGAAATTAAGTGGGTGCTGTTGAAGAGATGCATCAACGCTCCAAAAAAAGTTTCATCCAACGGCCCTCCACTGGTTTGACGAAAAGCTAGTGAACAGTAGTCTAATCTCTAGTGATTTCCATCAATTTAATATTGCATAAGAACAACATGTAATTCACCGGAGACCTCGTCAGCATATCCACCACCCAAACCTCCACCAAAACCATGAGGACAACAATAATTTGCACAGGTGGTAAGGTACCCATAGGATACCTCTCGAAAAGGTACGGTCCTCAGCCAGGTTATACAAGAATCCTTTTAAACAATCTGGTTCACAACTATGGATTTGAGAATACTTCAGATACCCGCATACCTTGCAACTGGGACATCTCTCATCCGAGCCAAAGTGATGCAGGAAAGAAAAATCTTGCGGCAAGAGAATAAGGATATTATGTTGTAAGTGAAGAACAATACTATAATGTTGTAGTGCTTGCTAAATAAGATCCAAGACATGAAGGAGATCCTCTTAAGTGCTTGCTAAACCAGAAGGGAAGGACTATCAATTTAGGGAAAACACTTCGTATCAGTAATTTGATGCAAAGCATTTGTCAGACCACTCATGGGTTGCCGATATTTGCTTGATCCCACGGACGAGAAATCACAGCTTAAACCCACGCTTAGTTGCTAACCATCCGATTTTAATGCATGTTCTCATAACCCCCCCCCCCCACTCTAATCACATGCATGTTTCATCTCTCTCCAATCCGTCGTTCCTCTCACCTGCCTGGCTGCCCAGCGACGCACCCACCTTCGAGCTTGCCTTCCACTGCAATGCCCCACTTCCTACACCGCCTCCCAAAATTGATCCCTATTCACCGGGATCCCAACCAACACTCTGTCTCCCTCGGCTGGAAATTTTGTTTTAGAAACTGCCAAGATAGTTATCATCACTAGTACAGGAACCCTAATTAGCGGCATTGTAATGTGAGCACTAGCAGCGTTCCAGCTGAGCGCCGCCAGTGCAACGCTGCTAGTAAGTTCACACTAGCAGCGTTTGTGACACCCTGGTTTTTGGCAACTTTTTCTTTTTAAAATTTTTCTGGCTTTATTTGCAATTTGGATGAATTTGAACCTTTTCAGTTGACTTTGGACTTGTGAATTCTGGAATCTTTCCCTGAGTTATCCAAAGCCCTCAAAATCTTGCCAATACCTTGCCACACACCTTCTGGATCAAACTCTAATTCTCAAACTTTTCCATATATTCATTTTCTTCCTTTGGGAAAGTCTGACATCACTATGGGTTACACAACAACCTATAGTTCTGGTGATCAGAAAAATCCCAAATTAATACCATACCTTCTTGTCATCATCTACTCTCATAATCTTCAAAAATATTCCATGGTCCAGTACAAGGATTTGTCCAGAAAATTCCATTTGTCTTCTGGACAGTACTGGTCCTTTGTGAAGCAACTCATATTTTCTCAACTCAGAAAACTCCCAATAAATTTCCTGAGATACTAGGGAACCTATCTTGCCACAATATCCAAAAATATCATCTGGTCCAATACAAATTTTCTGCAGCAAAATTCTGACAAGTTTCTGCTCAGTTTTAACCTGTATGAAGGAAGTACCAGCTAGACGTATTCAATTGAGCTGAAATTTTTATGACATATTCTATCCACCAAACAACTCCCACACACCATATTCCAGCTTTAGCAGATCAACCAGATGAGTTATACAAGCTCATCTAGGTTTCTGGTTCAGTACAGCAGTTGTACATGAACTATATCCAAATCTTGATGAAATCCTTTCAAATTTGGTCAGTCTGGAGTCCTTCCAAAGTAGATCATCCCAGACATCTCTACTGGCCCCTTCTCCACCTCACCTCTCCTCCAGATCCCTCTCAAAATCTCTGTCAGAAACTACAGTTGATGCTACCCTTCGAGCCAGCTTGTATCTAGCCAAACCAGAGGCGCAGAGAGACTAAATGATCAAAGGAGAACACCCTAGACATGGTGCGCTGGACTTGGCCGGCCTCTACGTGCCGGACACCGTGGTGAGCACGGTACTGGCATGCCAGTATGCGTGCTCTGCATCTCGCCGGCGTCGGTCGAGGTCGTTCCAGAGGCCTCGCGCTGCCATTTCGTGTCTGGGGGTGCCGACATCGCCGATGCCGTCCACGTACCCTCCTCCCGCAGCTTCCCCTCGCCGGAATCGGCCTCGGCGGCCGCCACGGCACCCGGGCACTGTACCGCCCGTGGCTGCACTGTGGCCTGCGGCGCGTCTTCTTCCTCCGCTAGCCGCCACCAGCACCTTAACTCCTCTCTGCTCTCTCCCGTCTCGTCGCCCGCTCCCGGCCAACCAGCGCGGCGTCCTGGCGCCGGCGACGTGGCCCGAGACCCGCCTCTTCCAGAGAGCTCGCCCCCTGCCTATAAAAGGCAATGCCGAGCCCTCCTAGATCCTCATCCCACTCCTCTACCTCCCAATCACCCTCCCGAGCAGCGAGCCACGGCCGAGAGGCCCTCTGGCATCGAACCTCGCCAGAGATCCGCCGCCACCCGAGTTCCGTCGCCTCGCCGGTCCACTCCTTCCCGGACTCCATCGACTACACCAACGAGCTCAGCTCATCCTCCTGGTCTGGCCCAACCTCTTGCCCGAGCAAATCGTCCCCGGAACCGCCGTCTCCGACGACACCCGAACGCCGCCGCCGCCGGAGAGGAAGGGGACGACGCCGTCCGGCCACCCCTTGTCGATCTGTGGGTATGTGCGTGACCGCCTCAGTGAGCTCGTTCCATCCCCGGTCTCTCCCGGCCTCGCCGTCGACCACATCGCCGGCGACGATCGCCGGAGTCCCGCCCCACTCTGTTCTCTCCCTCTCTCCCATTTAAATCAAACTGCAGGGCCCGCACGTCAGCGGCCCAGCGAGCGCACGCCGAAGCGGTAAGTGGAGGCGCCTTTCCACTTTACGCCTTCGACGTGGCCCGTTGTCAGTTTTTCTATTTTCTGTTTAAATTCATATTTGACCAGTACCTTTGACCAGCAATAACTTTTTATTTATAAGTCCAAATCAATTGATTCTTTTTGCATTGGGTTTGTCTTGAGCTCCTCTATTTTTCTGGTAAAATTTGGTAATTTTCTCTTGTTCACAGAATTTCTGGTGAACAAAATAGTATATGTGACATTTTCTTTGCAATTTCAAAATATTTTCAGAAGGAAATTCTGTTGTCTTTGAAGCCCAGGAGTTTGTGGACAACCCAACAGAGCAAGGCAAGCCATGTCATCCATTTCATGAAGCATTTCAATAGTGTTGGTTATTTAATCGAAATATATGCATCATTTTCAATATGAGATTGTTCATAGTAATTCTACTTTGATGAATAGTTACTGCCAAGTTAAGTTGATCATGTTGAATAACTATGCTTGTTAAATGCTTGCTAAAATCTAAACTAGTTGGTTGATCAAGAGCCACCTACCCGGACTTATCCGTGCAGCCACAGTTGTCGGTATGGGACGGCCTTGACTTGGTCTGGCTTGGTGCTCTTTTATCGGTACCACCAAAGAGGGAGGGTTATGCGTGCGTGCTGCCCTGATCAGGTAGACGCCGATAATCCTGTGAGCCCAGTTGAGTTATTTTGCCGGCATCCCCGTTTGGGACAGTTTAGTTTGGCCACGATGGTGGCAGGTGTCTGGAGGACACAGGGGCCACCCAGGACATGACCCAGGAGGGGTATGATTGTCGGTGGTACGATAGAGGAGTCACGGGTCAGGCAGGTTTCGTTGGAGCAACACTGGTCCACCCGAATAGGAGTACGAGGCCAGGTGTTCCATGGTGTGGGTAAAGTGCGCAACCTCTGCAGAGTGTACAAATCTATTCGAATAGCCGCGTCCACGGTATTGGACAGTCTGTCTAGGCCTCACTGAGTGGTCAACCATAATACTGTTAATAATGATGGAAGAACTTGTCTGATGTTTGAAAGTACTCAGTGGTTCCTGAGTATTCTGAGGGTTGTAAGACAACCCAGAGAGACTAAGTTGGTACTTGGTGACAGTAAGCTATTTAAGCACTTAACTTGATTATTGCCATGCTATTGTTTGCTGCATTGTTTTGGTTGCCATGAGCTTGCGAGTACATTCCAAGTACTCACCTGGCGTATCATGCCAGATGCAGGAGATGCTGAGGACGAAGGTCCCGATGGTTCATGCTACACTAACTATTCCGTGTTCCCAGCAGTGTCCCATTGGGAATGGAGTTCCCACGTGATGTCCCGCTACGCCGTAGTTCTACCCAGTAGTGTCGGGGCCCAGCTATGTTTCATAAATAATGTACATATTGTCATAGCACGTGCAGTGCTTTTAGCCTCGCTATCATTGTAAATTAAGAGCTTGTACCCAAGTTATATCAATAAAGTTCAGTTCTGTTCTGTTCCAAGTTGTTGAGTGTTTCCAGAAGACATGATCTCTGGGTTGGAAACATTGGTAAACCGGTTCTCTGAGCCGGGGTGCCACAACGCTTGGTATCAGAGCCGCGCTGACTGTAGGACACCCTAGTTAACCCTGCGCTAGAACCGCGATTAGTATAGGGACTTGGGCTATGTCTTGCTTGTTGCATTTGATTCTTGCATCTGACTGCTGCATGGCATGCATATAGTTGTTATTGTGCTAACCGTTGGTCTTGTGAGTGTAGATGGCACCAGTTCCGTACCACTACAACCATGAGCCAGCACCGTTCATGTTTCCAGTACTGCTTTGTAGTGTCTGGCTTCGGCTGTATCCCAACGGCGAAGACCCAGTGTACCAGGTGTTCCAAGAGAAGCTTGCTGGTTCAGTGTACGAGTATCACGCGGAGGCCTTTCTTACTGCGAGCTCAGATATTGGTAGTTACTCCCGTTCTTCCAAGGGCGGAACTGCTTCTACTCCGGAGCTGGCGATCCAGTTTGCTGCCATGGAGGCTCTCACTGACCTGCGCTTCCACGAGGTCGAAATGGAGACTCATCCAGGTTTCTTTCACTACCCCACCCTATCGCCTGCGACTGGGTGAGTCCTTTTCGCACCTGTTGATCCGGCGAGTGATCGTGCTACTGGTGTTTTATCTCGTTATCTGAATGCCAGCTATCGCATGATCACTTCACTAGCCGAGGAGCTGACCCAGGCCCGCGAGGCACTTGCAGCTGTTGCGGCAGCACAGTCTCCTCCTCCACCTCCGTTTTCACCAGCATATAGTCCACTCGTTTCACCTTCTGAGACTCCTTCTAGCTCGTTCGGACCGCCAGGCTTTTCGTCTGGTAGCCGACGTGAGACCCCTGCAGAGTGGGCCTCACTCCTAGCCACCCCAGCTGATTTGATGCTGCGACGTCGTGCTTCTTCTCCTTTAGAGGCGGAGCATTCCCGTCAGCGTCATCGTGTTACCTTTGATCCGCAGACCGAGATCCATATCATCAGCTCAGACTCTGAGACAGGGTCAGACGACGAGGAGTCTTCAGTTTACCAGTGTTCGTGCCACCGGCGCTACTAGAGTGGAGGCTTGAGTTTAGTAGGCATCATAGCATCTTTGCATATGTCAACTGCCGTATGAGCAGTCCAGTCATGATAGTTCCCCTACTAGCTTGTCCTGTATAATGTTGGGTTGCCTTGTATAATTATGTTACTTTTCCTCTTTTACTCGGTTTCTTTTCTGGTGTCATATTACTGTGCTTTCCCCTATGGATGTTGCTCATCGATTCGGTATTTTGCAATGGGAACAAATTTAGGATGAAGAGGTGTAGTAATCAAGGCGGCGATGGAACTCCCGTTCGTCGATCCGCCAAACAAGCAGGACAAGCACCAGAAGATTTACCACCTCCACCACCACAGGCACCAACTACAGACCAGATCATGAGGATGTTTGAAGAGAAGAGAAATCAAGATCTCATGGAATTTCTGAAAAACGTGCAGACTTTGGTGAGTCAGAATAACAATAATGGGACACACTCTAAGTTGTCCAATTTTCAGCGAACCAAGCCACCCAGTTTTGGTCAAGCCGTGGATCCTATGGAGGCTGACGATTGGCTAAGAACTATGGAAAAGAAATTGGACATAGCCCGTTGTGATGAGTGAGACAAAGTTCCCTTCGTTACTCACTACCTGGAGGGACCAGCCGCTATATGGTGGGACAATATAAAGGTCATGTGGCCTTCTGGAGAAGATATTTCTTGGGAGAAGTTCAAAGAGGCATTCCGCAAGTATCATATACCTACCGGCATAATGAAAGTGAAGCAGAGGGAATTTCTGGCCCTTACTCAAGGAAACATATCAGTGGGTGAATATCTAAACAAGTTTAATAATTTGGCACGGTACTCCCCTCATGACGTGTCTACGGAAGAAAGAAAGATCGACCGATTCCTAGGAGGGCTGAATTATAACCTCCGCTGTCAGCTTTGTATGCTCGATTTTCCTGACTTCCAGACTCTGGTAAACAAGGCTTTCATAGCTGAACGAGAACATAAATCAGGATATGATGACCGCAAGCGGAAGTTTGAGCCTAAGAAGGACAACCATGAGCAGTTTGTGCAGAAGCCGCGCTTTTGGCAACCAGGTCCATCTGAGTATAAGCCTGCCTGGAACAATGGCAATAACGGTAATAAGCCCGTCACTCAGAACAAGACTTTTGGCAAACAGCCAGTACTGGAAGATTGCCGCCGCAACAACACTTGCTATACTTGCGGCCAGAGCGGGCATTATTCCAGGCAGTGCCCTGCCAGAAATGGGAAGCCACCGTCCGACTTCAAGCCACAAGTCAACAGTGTTGGACGCCGCCCCAATCCAAACTTCTATCGCAGCCAAGTCCATCATATCTCCACTGAGGAAGCCCGCGAAGCACCTGATGTGGTCCTTGGTATGTTTTCTGTTAACGACATACCTGCAATAATTTTATTTGATTCTGGGGCTTCTCATTCGTTTATTTCGCGGAGTTTTGCCACCTTGCACAAATTTCCTTCTTCTATTTTGGACAAAGTCATGGTGGTGCAATCCCCTGGCTCCATGCTCAGAACAAATGTGATATACAAGGATCTGGAAATTCTGATACATGGCGTCAAGTTTCCAGCTACTCTTGTTGCCATTGAATCCCCTGGATTGGATATAATACTGGGGATGGACTGGTTGGTACCCCACCAAGTGTGTATCAACTGTGCCACCAGGACAGTGACACTGGTTAATCCGGCAGGACAGACAGTGCAATTTCTTGCCAGCAGAATGATGTCAAAGAAAGGAATGGCATTCAAAGCCATTACCACAGACTTAAATCTGATTCCAGTAGTCTGTGAGTTTCCGGACGTATTTTCGAAAGAATTACCGGGAATGCCACCTGATCGGGAACTAGAGTTCACCATTGACGTTGTTCCCGGAACTGCTCCAATCTACAAGAAGTACTACCGTATGCCTTCCCCAGAGCTGGTGGAATTGAAGAAACAGTTGGATAAATTATTACAGAAAGGGTACATTCGTCCAAGCACTTCACCATGGGGATCACCCGTGGACTATCGTCAGTTGAATGAGGTCACCATTAAAAATAAATATCCGCTTCCCCGCATTGATGACCTATTCGACCAGTTGAACGGGGCCCGGGTATTTTCCAAGATTGACCTCCAAACGGGGTATCATTAGTTAAAAATCAGGAAGGAAGATATCCCCAAGACAGCCTTCACCACCAGATATGGTCTGTATGATTTTACAGTCATGTCATTCGGGCTGACAAATGCTCCAGCATATTTTATGAGCATGATGAATAAGGTCTTTATGGACTTTTTGGACAAATTTGTGGTAGTATTTATTGATGATATTCTCATCTATTCCAAAGATGAAGAAGAACATAAAGAGCACCTCCGTACCGTCCTGGAAAGACTAAGGACCCATCGCTTGTATGCCAAGTTCAGTAAATGTGAATTTTGGCTAAAAGAGGTGGGCTTTCTGGGACATGTTCTGTCAGAACAGGGTGTGGCCGTCGACCCTAGCTAAGTGACCGCAGTATTGAACTGGAAAACACCAGCCACGGTAACTGAAGTCCGCAGTTTTCTGGGATTGGCAGGCTACTACCGTCATTTCATTGAAGGCTTCTCAAAAATAGCCAAGCCACTAACAGAGCTGTTGAAAAAGAACCACAAGTTTGTTTGGACGGAAGAATGTGACAGCAGCTTTATAGAGTTAAAGATGAGGCTAACTACAGCCCCTGTCTTAGTTCTTCCAGATATCCACAAGAGTTTTGACATATATTGTGATGCTTCCAGACGTGGAATCGGCTGTGTTCTTATGCAAGAAGGAAAGGTTGTAGCCTATGCGTCCAGATAGCTACGACCCCATGAAGAGAACTACCCCACTCATGATTTGGAATTGGCAGCCGTAGTTCATGCATTAAAGATTTGGAGGCATTATCTCATTGGACAGCGATGTGAAATATACACAGACCATAAGAGTCTCAAGTATATTTTCACCCAACCCGACCTTAATCTTAGACAGAGAAGATGGCTTGAGTTGGTCAAGGACTATGACATTGGAATGAATTACCATCCGGGAAAAGCTAATGTGGTCGCAGACGCTCTCAGTAGAAAACAAGGCGTTATGCATGCGCTAACTGAGGGTATCCATCCAATGCTACAAGAAGAATTTACCAAGCTCAATATGGTATTGTGCGGCCCAATGAACCCGGATACAATGGAGATTATCCCCACACTTATGGAAGAAATTAAGGCAGCTCAGAAATCAGATAAAGAAATACAAGAGATTAAGGAGAACATTCCGCTAGGAAAGGCCAAGTCTTTCCATGTTGATGATCAAGGCACCTTATGGTTTGAGAACCAAATATGTGTGCCTGACCAAGAAAACTTGAGACAGCAAATACTCAGAGAAGCACATGAATCTGCATACTCTATCCATCCGGGAGGAACAAAAATGTACCAGGACTTGCGAGAAACCTTTTGTTGGCCAGGAATGCGAAGGGATATTGCATATTATGTTGCTTGCTGTGATGTCTGTAATAGAGTTAAAGCTGAGCACCAAAAGCCTGTTGGGCTACCTCAACCTTTACCAGTTCCCCAGTGGAAGTGGGATGACATATGCATGGATTTCATTGTTGGACTACCTAAGTCAACCAGAGGTCACGATGCTATCTGGGTCATCGTGGATATACTCACGAAAGTGGCTCACTTTATTCCGGTAAAGACCGCTTCCACAGCCGCTCAGCTTGCACAGCTCTATATGTCTCGGATAGTCAGCCTTCATGGAGTACCCAAGTCTATCACATCAGATAGAGGCTCCTTGTTCACCTCAGCATTCTGGCTGCGATTGCATCAAGCCCTGGGAACCGTATTAAGGCATAGTACAGCATATCATCCACAGACAGATGGACAGACCGAGCGTGTGAACCAGATCTTGGAAGATATGCTTCGGTCTTGTGCCCTCACCTATGAATCTAAGTGGGAGGATAGTTTGCCTTACGTAGAATTCTCTTCTGATAACAGCTATCAGTCAAGTCTCAAGATGTCACCATTTGAAGCTCTGTATGGACGGAAGTGTCGCACTCCCTTAAATTGGTCTCAGACAGGAGACAGCCGTATCTTCGGCATAGATTTGATGCTCGAGGCTGAGAAAAAAGTCAAGGATATTCAGGAACGTCTTCGAGCAGCCAAATCCCGTCAAAAGAGTTACTATGATCCAAAACACCGAGTGGTAATTTTTGAGCCTGGAGAATATGCTTATCTTCGAGTCACCCCTATGAAGGGAATAAAACGATTTCATACCCGAGGAAAGCTTGCACCAAGATGTATCGGCCCCTTTCCAGTAATCGCTAGAAGAGGCAGGGTGGCATATCAATTGGAGTTACCACCGCAGTTGTCAAAAGTTCACGATGTCTTTCACGTGTCACAGTTGAGAAAGTGCATTACCCCTCCGATCAAACAGGCGGATGTGAGTGAGCTAGAGTTAGCCAAGGATTTGACATATGAGGAAAGACCGGTCAGAATATTGGATGAGATGGAAAGAACTACCAGGAGTAGGGTAATCAGGTTTTATAAAGTGTTGTTGGAGCATCATACTCAGGAAGAAGCTACCTGGGAAAGAGAGGATTTTCTGAGATCAGCATATCCACACTTGTTCCCTGAGCAACCGAATCTTGAGGATGAGATTCATTCTAAGGGGGTAGGTTTGTGACACCCTGGTTTTTAGCAACTTTTTCTTTTTAAAATTTTTCTGGCTTTATTTGCAATTTGGATGAATTTGAACCTTTTCAGTTGACTTTGGACTTGTGAATTCTGGAATCTTTCCCTGAGTTATCCAAAGCCCTCAAAATCTTGCCAATACCTTGCCACACACCTTCTGGATCAAACTCTAATTCTCAAACTTTTCCATATATTCATTTTCTTCCTTTGGGAAAGTCTGGCATCACTATGGGTTACACAGCAACCTATAGTTCTGGTGATTAGAAAAATCCCAAATTAATACCATACCTTCTTGTCATCATCTACTCTCATAATCTTCAAAAATATTCCATGGTCCAGTACAAGGATTTGTCCAGAAAATTCCATTTGTCTTCTGGACAGTACTGATCCTTTGTGAAGCAACTCATATTTTCTCAACTCAGAAAACTCCCAATAAATTTCCTGAGATACTAGGGAACCTATCTTGCCACAATATCCAAAAATATCATCTAGTCCAGTACAAATTTTCTGCAGCAAAATTCTGACAAGTTTCTGCTCAGTTTGAACGTCTGTGAAGGAAGTACCAGCTAGACAAATTCAATTGAGCTGAAATTTTTATGACATATTCTATCCACCAAACAACTCCCACACACCAAATTCCAGCTTTAGCAGATCAACCAGATGAGTTATACAAGCTCATCTAGGTTTCTGGTTCAGTACAGCAGTTGTACATGAACTATGTCCAAATCTTGATGAAATCCTTTCAAATTTGGTCAGTCTGGAGTCCTTCCAAAGTAGATCATCCCAAACATCTCTACTGGCCCCTTCTCTAGCTCACCTCTCCTCCAGATCCCTCTCAAAATCTCTGTCAGAAACTACAGTTGATGCTACCCTTCGAGCCAGCTTGTATCTAGCCAAACCAGAGGCGCAGAGAGACTAAATGATCAAAGGAGAACACCCTAGACATGGTGCGCTGGACTTGGCCGGCCTCTACGTGCCGGACACCATGGTGAGCACGGTACTGGCATGCCAGTATGCGTGCTCTGCATCTCGCCGGCGTCGGTCGAGGTCGTTCCAGAGGCCTCGTGCTGCCATTTCGTGTCTGGGGGTGCCGACATCGCCGATGCCGTCCACGTACCCTCCTCCCGCAGCTTCCCCTCGCCGGAATCGGCCTCGGCGGCCGCCACGGCACCCGGGCACTGTGGCCTGCGGCGCGTCTTCTTCCTCCGCTAGCCGCCACCAGCGCCTTAACTCCTCTCTGCTCTCTCTCGTCTCGTCGCCCGCTCCCGGCCAGCCAACGCGGCGTCCTGGCGATGGCGACGTGGCCCGAGACCCGCCTCTTCCAGAGAGCTCGCCTGAGCTCACCCCCTGCCTATAAAAGGCAATGCCGAGCCCTCCTAGCTCCTCATCCCACTCCTCTACCTTCCAATCGCCCTCCCGAGCAGCGAGCCACGACCGAGAGGCCCTCTGGCCTCGAACCTCACCGGAGATCCGCCACCACCCGAGTTCCGTCGCCTCGCCGTTCCACTCCTTCCCAGACTCCATCGACTACACCAACGAGCTCAACTCATCCTCCTGGTCACGCCCAACCTCTTGCCCGAGCAAATCGTCCCCGGAACCGCCGTCTCCGACGACACCCGAACGCCGCCGCCGCCGGAGAGGAAGGGGACAACGCCGTCCGGCCACCCCTCGTCGATCTGCGAGTACGTGCGTGACCGCCTCAGTGAGCTCGTTCCATCCCCGGTCTCTCCCGGCCTCGCCATCGACCACATCGCCGGTGACGATCGCCGGAGTCCCGCCCCTCTCTGTTCTGTCCCTCTCTCCCATTTAAATCAAACTGCGGGGACCGCACGTCAGCGGCCCAGCGAGCGCGCGCCGAAGCGGTAAGTGGAGGCGCCTTTCCACTTTACGCCTTCGACGTGGTCCGCTGTCAGTTTTTCTATTTTCTGTTTAAATTCATATTTGACCAGTACCTTTGACCAGCAATAACTTTTTATTTATAAGTCCAAATCAATTGATTCTTTTTGCATTGGGTTTGTCTTGAGCTCCTCTATTTTTCTGGTAAAATTTGGTAATTTTCTCTTGTTCACAGAATTTCTGGTGAACAAAACAGTAATATGTGACATTTTCCTTTGCAATTTCAAAATATTTTCAGAAGGAAATTCTGTTATCTTTGAAGCCCAGGAGTTTGTGGACAACCCAACAAAGCAAGGCAAGCCATGTCATCCATTTCATGAAGCATTTCAATAGTGTTGGTTATTTAATCCAAATATATGCATCATTTTCAATATGAGATTGTTCATAGTAATTCTACTTTGATGAATAGTTACTGCCAAGTTAAGTTGATCATGTTGAATAACTATGCTTGTTAAATGCTTGCTAAAATCTAAACTAGTTGGTTGATCAAGAGCCACCTACCCGGACTTATTCGTGCAGCCACATTTGTCGGTATGGGACGGCCTTGACTTGGTCTGGCTTGGTGCTCTTTTATCGGTACCACCAAAGAGGGAGGGTTATGCGTGCGTGCTGCCCTGATCAGGTAGACGCCGATAATCCTGTGAGCCCAGTTGAGTTATTTTGCCGGCGTCCCCGTTTGGGACAGTTTAGTTTGGCCACGATGGTGGCAGGTGTCTGGAGGACACAGGGGCCACCCAGGACATGACCCTGGAGGGGTATGATTGTCGGTGGTACGATAGAGGAGTCACGGGTCAGGCAGGTTTCGTTGGAGCAACACTGGTCCACCCGAATGGGAGTACGAGGCCAGGTGTTCCATGGTGTGGTTAAAGTGCGCAACCTCTGCAGAGTGTACAAATCTATTTGAATAGCCGCGTCCATGGTATTGGAGAGTCCGTCTAGGCCTCACTGAGTGGTCAGCCATAATACTGTTAATTATGATGGAAGAACTTGTCTGATGTTTGAAAGTACTCAGTGATTCCTGAGTATTCTGAGGATTGTAAGACAACCCAGAGAGACTAAGTTGGTACTTGGTGACAGTAAGCTATTTAAGCACTTAACCTGATTATTGCCATGCTATTGTTTGCTGCATTGTTTTGGTTGCCATGAGCTTGCGAGTACATTCCAAGTACTCACCTAGCGTATCATGCCAGATGCAGGAGATGCTGAGGACGGAGGTCCCGATGGTTCGTGCTACGCTAACTAGGCCGTGTTCCCAGCAGTGTCCCTTTGGGAATGGAGTTCCCACGTGATGTCCCGCTACGCCGTAGTTCTACCCAGTAGTGTCGGGGCCCAGCTATGTTTCATAAATAATGTAGATATTGTCATCGCACGTGCAGTGCTTCTGGCCTCGCTATCATTGTAAATTAAGAGCTTGTACCCAAGTTATATCAATAAAGTTCAGTTCAGTTCTGTTCCAAGTTGTTGAGTGTTTCCAGAAGACATGATCTCTGGGTTGTAAACACTGGTAAACCGGTTCTCTGAGCCGGGGTGCCACATCGTTCGCATTGGACGCTGCTAAGGGAAGTGCTTCAGCACCGTGCGCGCGGAACGCTGCTAGTGGTTTTACTGCCAGCAGCGTGTAAGGTGCAAGCTGCTAAGGTGGCATGACTCGATGGCGTTTGCGTAACCCGAACGCTGCCAAAGTTGGATAAATCTGGTGGCGTTTTTGGTCCACTGTACGTTGCTAGTTTCAGTTTCCCGAATAAAAATAAAAATAAAACATTTTTATATTAGGCATGATTTTGTACCAAATTTTTCTACCATTGCACTATGGGTGCAATGACAGCAAAATAGGATTCAAATGCTGCCATGCAACATTTTGTAGCCCAAGATGGTGCCATGGCATCATTTGGGCTCTAATGTCAAGTCTACATAATAATTGCATCACATGCATACACCATATCATATAAACTAATTAGTAGTAATTACATGAACCATATATGAGTACCAATCCATACAATACTTAACAGTTCAACAAACATCATACATAAGTACTTAAGTAGTAGCAAGTGCACAACCATAATATGGGACATTGATTCAGTTCAACTCTCAAGACCCGGCCGAGTCGTCAAACGCCAATGGTATGCAGGAAGAGAACCGGGCCTGCCTTCCCTACGTGCAGCACGCCGACTATCTTATCTCCAACGTTGATGTTGGTGTACAGGTCGCAGATCACCTTCCATCCGTTGACGATGAGGCGGCCATTTTCTAGTGACGTCGAGTATGTGCATGAAATGTCCGTCTCGTCATAGACAATAACCCGCATGTCACCACCTAGCCGGCAAGTACTTAGGCACCACAACTCTTGGGAGTTTCTGTTACAAGAACACAATTAGAAACTCAAGCAATTCCGGTTGATTTGTTTAATAACAACAAACATGCAATTTCACAACAGTACACTAACTATCAATTACATCACTTTATACAAGATAGTGGGAACAACAGTAATGCCTAAATTTTGAATAAATACAAAATCATTTTATGAAGATACTTCATATATAGCCTTGTACATACATAAAGTTGGCTTGTGCATATTATGCATTGATATTCATAAAGTAAAAAAGGCAATATCAATTCATTTAGAAGAAAAAACTTGGCAGTATTAAAGTTGGTAGTGCATGTTATGAAGATACCATTCGATTGTCTTCATCCAACAGCCAATATTCAAAGTCTATCCAACAGTACTACATAGTGGATATAGATATATACATATTGAATTCACAAATAATACATGAATAATCAGATATTTAATACATTCATACCACGAGAGGCTTCTTCACATTGCTTGTGTTCAAAGTGTGCACGAAAGGCACGTATGAGCCATTGTACGGGCCAACCCGTTTCTCCTCCACAAGTGACTTGATGCCTGCCACGAAGTGTACGACGACGTGCAACTCTTCCCAAGAAAGTGTGGTACCTGCAGTGACATGCCTCGTGTCCATGATGCTACGAGTTTTTCCTTTGCCATTGCAGTAGGCTGCCCAAATGTATGTAATCAACAGATTGTTACAACAGGTAATATAATTAACATAAAGGTTGCTCATGAAATATTTTTATTGTCATGCAAACTTACATGAGGGAAGCACTGGATCATTGGGCAAGTGCACCATGATGTTAAGTTCGGGCTGACCGAGAACGTACATCTCGATCTTTGACCCTGGCTCAAGATCGTATGCCCTAGCCAATCCTCTCCAACCAGGGCAACCCAAAAAGGGGTGGTCCTCTTCATTTTTGAACAAAACAGAGAAGTTAAATTCTTCTCTAGTTTCTACATGGCCCTCAACAATCATATTCTGATGGATAGGAATCTGCAGAATCCGAAGGACTTCACGTCTTGCAAAGCAAGGGATGATCTAATCAACGTTAAAGGGAAACATAATTAGATCATAACTTGTTGGCCATACACCTAGCTATATATGCATGTAATGAAGGGTTTAGGTTTTGATATCATCCATACCGTCTTCCGCTTGAAGTCATGTCCTAAGCCTAAGGGAGAACCAATTGTTATTAACAACTCGCACCCTGGCGCACCGTCCACGTCTGTCGCCGCACCTATAGCACACTGGGGCCATAGCTGCGATCACACCATTCAAATGATATAGATTAAATGATGCTAAAAAAGAACTTTAACTCATTAACAATCTAGCTAGGCATATTAAATAATGACAGAATAAATAATTGGTAAAATTATATATATATATATATATATATATATATATATATATATATATATATATATAGGAAAATGGCTATGTACTCCTGGGAGTACGTACTCCCACTGCTCATATACCACATAGATGAATATTTTATACCTCTTTATTATTTTTAATATACTTCATTAATAATTACTAGATACCCCAAAATGAGTTTCACGAAAAAAAATCATGTGAGTCTATATATTTTTAAAGGTTTACGTATATACTGATTTGTTCGTACATGAAAAAGGTAAATTACAAAAAGTATGTCGCAAATGATATTTTTTTCACAAAACTCGTATTGGGGTATCGTAGAATATTTAATGAAGTATATTGAAAATGGTAAAGAGGTATAATCAATGTGTATATGAGGTATATTGAATATGGGAGTACATACACCCAGGAGTACAGAAAAGTAGTCATATATATATATATATATATATATATATATATATATATATATATATATATATATATATATATATATATATAGGAAAATGGGTTAGTACTCCCAGGAGTACATACTCCCACCACTAAATTAGTTCCTTTTAATTCAAATTAAAATGAGATGATTAATTACCGAATGGATAAGGTTGACTTTTTCCCGTGAGGATAAGATCGACTTTGAAAATTAGTTACGTGAAAATTGGGATTCTTGCTGCACATTGTTTGCCCAACTAATACCAAGCCGGCGGCTACAAACAAGCACGATCTACGACGACACCTCATTCGGCGGCCGGCGGCAACTCGTCCACGATGCTCAACAACACCATCTCCAACGGCATCGACGAGACCCGGCGGCGTGCGCCTCATCCGGCGACCGGCGGCGCACTACTTGTCCATGGAGCTCACCAGCATGATCTCCGATCGCATCGACGAGACTCGGCAACGTGTGTCTCGACCGGCGGCATGTCCAGGGATCCATCTCAATCAGCCTAGTGAGCCGATTCGTTTCTTGCATGTTGTTACCAGTGGCGGAGCTTCCTTAGGGCCAACCTGGGCCATGGCCCCCCCAACCAGTGTTGTTTTGTTGTATCATTAGCACTTAATTTGACAGAAATGATGGAGTTTTTGCCCAATCTTTGATTGAATGGCCCCTCCTACATGGGTTAGCCCCTCCTGTAATTTTGATCAAGCTCCGCCACTGGTTGTTACCCTACGTGGACTAGTAGTCGTGCTACCCTTGTTAATTCTTAGAGTTCGTATCCGTTTTGTCCAACTTGTTACAGATCTCAGTCAAGAAATCGTGGAGTCGGGCTAATCCATGTCACAGATGAGCAATACGTATCAACGAGAAGGCTCCACACGGGAGATGCCATGCGACAAATGGTGGACGACGAAGACGGCATCCTGGGGACGAGTCGACGACGATTAGACGACAAGATGCCTGAAGCTGCACACCAATGTTCTGAAAGTGTTTCCACTAGAACTCTCATGTCAATCAGGGTGGTGCACGAGCAGATGGGCTGGTGGCCAAGGTTTCAACATGAAGCCCCGAGGGGCTAAGATACTTCATGCATGCATGGCTAGTGATCCACTCAGGCGTGAAACAATACATGCACATAGTGCTACTTGTTTTGGAAGAGTATAATTTTTAAATTGCACGGTATATGCTACTTCATTTAGATGAAGTATGTACTCCTTCAAAAAACATCAGTATATACCATCGGTCATTTCACTTGATGTACTCCAAAAAAACATTGGTATATCCATGTATTATTTCACGTGGATCTCAATGGACATATTTTTCTTCTTCAAATAATTGGATATACCAATAAACTTGGTATAAAAGGTGTGAATTCATACTTATACGCCAAAAAAGAATAAATACATACTCGTTCGTTTCGAGCCGCCTCGCTAAAAAAGGTACACACGTGTCCAAAAACAAGGTACACACTCCAAGGTTGCTATTTGTATATTTTTTATCAATAAAGTAGTATATACTCTTTTATTTGGAGGTAGTATATACTCTTTTATTTTGAGGTAGTATATACTTTCCAATCTGTTCTAAAAGTAGTATATCTACCTTTGGATTGGAAAGGAGTATATAGTCTATTTTTTGCGGGGGAAAAGGAGTATATACTCACTCCAGTTCTAGTTCCCTGGCCGAAAGAATAGTGCATTGACGTAGTTGCAGAAAGTACGTTATTCAATTTTTAAAGCAACAGTACATATACTCCAAGCTAGTGGCACCTATACTACCACATATGATATGTACGGCATGCATGACACGAAAAAACAAATGAGCACGTCAACTCTACTCAACTGGGTAAACCTTTGGATAACATACGAGCGGTTCCTACCTTCTAGGGAGTGGCTATGCATGCAAAGGAGTTAGTTAGAACATTTTACTAATTAGCACGGTTTGTTAGTCACGGCTAAGAGGTATCTTCCTCTTATTCGTTACACCATGGTCTATGGAAGTACATACACCCAAGAGTACGGAAGAGGTGTCCTATATATATATATATATATATATATATATATATATATATATATATATATATATATATATATATATATATATATATATATATGGGATATCTCATTAACAATCTAGGCATAAAAAAAAGCTTTACTAATTAACACATATATATGGGATATCTCTCTTCGCTAGCTTTATCTTTCTCTCCGTTCTCTCTTCTCTTTCTCTTTTTTTTTTTTCTCTCTCTCTCTTCTCTATTTAGCTTCTCTCTTTTCTCTTCTCTCTTCCGTTTTCTCTCTCTCTCTCTTCTCCGTTTTCTCTATTCTATCTCAGCTTCTCTCATCTCTCTTTCTCTGTTTTCTCTTTTCTCTCTTGTCTCTCCTTTCTTTTTCTCTTTTCTCTCTTCTCTGTTCTATTTCCTGTTTCTCTTTCTTCTATCTTAGCTTCTCTCTTCTTCTTTTTTTGACAACTTCTCTCTTCTCTCTTCTCTCTTTTCTCCTTTTCTCTTCTCTCTTCTCTCTTTCTCTCTTTCTCCCTTTCCTCTCTTCTCTCTTTTTCTCTGACTTTTCTCTCATCTCTGTTCTGTTTTCTCATATCTTTTCTCTTCTCTTCTAACTAATTCAATACAGAGAATATACTCAAAAACACAAATATATAAATAATATATAACTATGCTTACCTACATTATACAAATACAAATAAATTTGGTGCTAACCTACATTATACAGATACATAACTAATGTAGTATAGACATCTCTCTTCTCTCTTTCTCTCATCTCTCTTTCTCTCTTGTCTCACTTCTCTCTTTTTCTTAACTTTTAATTCTCTCTTCTCTTCTCTGTTCTGTCTTCTTATTTTCTCTCTTCTCTCTTTTCTTTTCTATCTTCTGTTTTCTCTCTTCTCTCTTCTCTTTCTCTCTTTTCCTCAATACAAATAAACTAAGTATTCTATATAATACAACTAATTACCTAGCTACATATATTTTGCATGCATGTACAAACAGGGGCGGGCCCACCTCAATTCAAGGGTATTCAACTGAATACCCATTATTTTTGCCAAAAAACTAGGTATATATAGTGCATATACTGCGTATGTATAAGAAAAAACGAAGCTGATACAGAACGACATGCTAGTTAGGCATTTCAGCCCAAAATCAGAGGCTAGCCCACCCTCTATTTTCCCTCAACACCACGAGTTGGCCCATTGCCCCAAATGGGCTCTAGGCACAGGAGGATACGAATCGCGCGAGAGCTATTTCTCGCTTTAAGCGAGTCGAATAGCTTGCTCTCGCTGAAGCCTGTGCAGTAACGGGCCGGCCCATTTAGTCTTTACCTAATAATAATAACATAATAATAATAATAATAATAATAATATAATAATAATAATAATAATATAATAATAATATAATAATAATAATCTTTACCTAATAATAAAGCACGGATAACTTCTGGTCGTCCGTCCAAAAAAATACCCCCGAAGTTGCTATAAATTACCCAGTATGCCACCCATAAGTGAAAAAAAAACGATTCGTTTTTCCTTTCCGAAGTCACGTCTGCTTCGTTCTTTTATAAAATGTGATACTGATAACAAATCAAAGACGCGTATGCAGCACGGTGGCTAAGGCCTAATGATTCCAGTGGAGAGACCAGGGTTCGATCCCCAGTCTCAACGCTTTTCCCCCTCCTCATTTTCTCACGCAAGTCCTCCCTCACATATGTATTTATGGGCCGGCCCATATCCGTGGCATGATTCCCTATTTTTTTATTTCGTTTTTTGTCTTTTTTTTCTCATTTTGTTTTCTTCCTTCTTTAAACCAATTCGGGATTTTCAAATTTTAAAAGTTGTGAGTTTTCAAAACATGTTCGAGAAATCATAAAATATACGTGTATTCAAAAAATGTTAACAAAATCATAAAATTTTCACGGATTTAAAAAAGTTGGCGGTTTTTGCAAATCTGTTTGCAAATTATAAAAAATAATCGCGATCTGGAAAAAATGGTTAGGAAATAAATTCATGTTCATGATTTTTTTTAAAATGATAGTGTATTCAAAACATATTCAGGAATACGAAAAAAAAATGTCCATAAAACTTTAGAAAATGTTCACATAAATTAAGTTGTGAGTTTTATCCCCTCCTTCTTTTCTCATGTAAGTCCTCCCTCACATATGCATTTATGGGCCGGCCCATATGCGTGGCTTGATTCCCTATTTTTTTATTGCGTTTTTTGTCTTTTTTTCCTCATTCTGTTTTCTTCCTTCTTTAAACCAATTCGGGATTTTCAAATTTTAAAAGTTGTGAGTTTTCAAAACATGTTCGAGAAATCATAAAATATACGTGAATTCAAAAAATGTTAACAAAATCTTAAAATTTTCACGGATTTAAAAAAGTTGGCAGTTTTTGCAAATCTGTTTGCAAATTATAAAAAATAACCGCGATCTGGAAAAAATGGTTAGGAAATAAAATCATGTTCATGATTTTTTTTAAATGATATTGTATTCAAAACATATTCAGGAATACGAAAAAAAAATGTCCATGAAACTTTAGAAAATGTTCACATAAATTAAGTTGTGAGTTTTATCCCCTCCTTCTTTTCTCATGTAAGTCCTCCCTCACATATGCATTTATGGGCCGGCCCATATGCGTGGCTTGATTCCCTATTTTTTTTATTGCGTTTTTTGTCTTTTTTTCCTCATTCTGTTTTCTTCCTTCTTTAAACCAATTCAGGATTTTCAAATTTTAAAAGTTGTGAGTTTTCAAAACATGTTCGAGAAATCATAAAATATACGTGAATTCAAAAAATGTTAACAAAATCTTAAAATTTTCGCGGATTTAAAAAAGTTGGCAGTTTTTGCAAATCTGTTTGCAAATTATAAAAAATAACCGCGATCTGGAAAAAATGGTTAGGAAATAAAATCATGTTCATGATTTTGAAAAAATGATAGTGTATTCAAAACATATTCAGGAATATGAAAAAAATGCCCATGAAACTTTAGAAAATGTTCGCATAAATTAAAAAAACAAATTTTAAATTTGTTCCCAAAAATCAAAGGTTCAAAAAATGTTTGCTGAGTTAAAAATTGTTCATGAATTCAAAAAATGTTCGTAAAAAAATGATGTACGGTATTTTTTTTGAAAAAAATCCATTTTTTTTAAAATATTTGTCGATTCGGAAACCCGTTCACCGATTCAAAAAAAATTTATGTCTAGGATTTGATTAGTTTTTTGAAAGTCTTTATGTGTCTAGGCGTTGGGAGTAGTTCGTGGTCGATGAGATTTGTTTTTAAAGTTGTAAACATTTCCTTGTGCAACATAATGAAAGGTGTGGCGTGCAGTGGTAAGCTCATAGCCATGGGATTTACCACGTTAAATCCATTGTGATCACGTGGACATCGCAACCATCATCAGCGAGGGAAGAAAAATAAATGACAACATGGTAAGCCACCGTGGTAAAATAGGAGACACTTTTATGTCAGAGTATTGAGTCATATTTATTTGACTAGCGCATAAAATTTTTTTGTCTCCCGTTGCAACGCACGGGCATATTTGCTATTAATTAATTAATAATTAATCTCTCCCTAATAATAATAAAGCGACGATCGTCTCTGGTCGTACGTCGTCGCCGTTTTTGTAGAAAAGTCCTTGCATTTTCAGGAAATTCAACCCACAGTCCTTTTTTAATCTGAAAAAACGTTTCACTTTTGCAAAAACACCCCCGTATCCGGTTCTAGCCCTGCCGTACGTCCGGCACGGCGGCGGAGACGGCTACGGTCGCGGTGGAGGATTAGAAGGTGTCCGCCGTGCCTCGCGCGGGAGGATGGAGGACACCTCGTCGGGGCGTGTACCCAGGTGAGGGGCCGCGCCCTTGCCGGCGGCGTTGACGGCTCTCCCTGCCCCCCTGTAGGCGCCCAGCGAGCCTCCACCCTCTTTCCAGCCGTGGCGGAGGACGAGAAGGTGAGGGGCGGCGCCCGCGGCCCTGGTCGCTGACGAGGCGAGCGGCTCAGCTGGATGTCGTAGATGGGTGGTCGAACCGGCGGCGCGCCCTCGGTGGGTCGCGGCAAGCTCACCGGCCCCGAACCCCCGTCGCCCCCTCCCCCCCCCCCCAGCCACCTGGAGGGCCTCCACCACCACAGCACGAGGACTCCGCCGCAGCCCCCATGCGCCGACGAGCAGGCCGGTACGAGGGTGCGGATGGCCCAAGTCGAGGAGGAAGGCACGGAGCGGCGGCTTGTGGACGAGGACTCCGCCGCAGCCCCCGTGGGCCGACGAGCAGGCCGGGACGAGGGTGCGGGTGGCCCAAGCCGAGGAGGAAGGCACGGAGAGGCGGCTCATGGATGCCCAGCCTAATAGAAATGCAGGCTATTTGCAGCTGAAGAACAGAAAAGCAGATCTGATTTGCTAAAGTACACACACGCGTGGCGACGGCCGTCTGCTGGAGCATGAGCAATGGCCATGGCCACCCAACCCCGGTCGGTTGGACTGCACGACCACGAGTAGTTGGTGCTAGAGCGACGGAGGCCACTAGCGGGGGCGGTGCCAGCTCGTCAGCTGAGGGAGGAGCCCGTCATTAGCCGCCGTTGTGGGATTTCTGGTGGCTAGCGGTGGTGGAGCTAGGGCCCCGACGGGTGGTGACGCAGGAGATGGAGAAAATCATCTCTCTTGGCGGATGAGCTCGAAAGAGAAAACGGAAAAGATAAGGTCACGGGCGACGAGTCTGATCTGAAGAGATAAAGGAACGAAGATAAGGTTGGAAGAGAGCTGCATGACCGGTTGCTTTTCTGTTTTTAATTAATGGTGATGAGCAGTAATTTCACCGAGTCCATCACACGGCCGTGTTTTTTTCCTTTTTGAAACTAACATGCACACATGTTAACCAGTTGCTTTTCTGTTTTTTTAATTATAATGAAAGGTGCAGTTTGAATGGATCGGTAAATATCTCCGAACTATCCACACGTTGCCGGATTTAGTGCTACATATTTTTGTTTTACCAAATGAAAGTGCTTCACGTGTGGCACGAAATAGCATTGACCTGGCGTTTTTACAACTCACGCTCCCTCTCCTCTCTCGCATCGCTCCCGCGGGTGTCTCGGGAGAGGAAAACCTAGCCCGCTGCCGCGAGGCCACCCACCACAGTTGCTCCCCTCGCCGCCGTCAGTGTGCGCAGCCGAGCAAAAACCGTGCAGCGTCGTCGGCGGCGGGCTCCGAGTGGCGCGGTCGTCTCGATCTGGCTGGGGCTGGAGCCTGACTCGGCAAGGCGCGTGGAGGAGCGCGAGTGGGGCGACTAAAGTTGTCAGTAAAAAACGTCAGGACGGAATTGCTTCGTGCCACACGTGTGACACTTATCAGGGTCCGTTTTAAGGTTGAATTGAAACTAAGAAGGAAGCAAAAAAAACATGCATAAATGGATAAACATTAGGTAATGTTGGACTAAACATAGACATTTACATGTCATGGCAATTGAGTATTTAGTTGATCTCAATTACGACGAAGAATCCTACATATATCGCAACGGAGCGGGAATTTAAAACATTTATACAACAAGGACTTCACGGTTAGCACACACATTAAACATATGCACAGAAGCATGCATGATTGGCCGTCGAACGAAGTATACCACAGTTTTATTGTCTGATGTTGGTAACTCGGAATAAGCACTGCGTGTATGATATTTTTATTATTAGTATGGTATTCTAAGGGTAAGGTTGTTCATCGGATTAGTTCACTAGGATTCACGCATGCAAGTTTCAAACTAGCGCCCAAAAGAATTCTATTACTAATTGATCATCATTTTTGTCATCATCAAACTTATCCTCTACATGCCAGTCTGATTACAAAGAAATATGTTAAGTTTTCCCTCCCGTTGCAACACACGGGCATGTTTGCTATAGGAATTAACGAAACCGTGATTTCGTTGTCCCGTTCGATGGGTTCGGTATTCGGTTTTAGATCGGACTGGGTCCTGGCCTCGCTTGGTTGTGTTGGGCTGGCGGATGGGATAAATGCATTAATTAAACTTTGTCTATTTTTGGCTAGGCTAGGAATTATGTTACGTGCTTTTTTTATGAACAACGTGCTATGTGGGTCAGATAATATTATGTGAGGACAGAGAAAGGCACCAACTATATCCTGCCCACGTGATGTACAACACCATTTCTAAAAAAAACATAATGTACAACACCATGTGACAATTAAAAAGAAGGCCAGGATCGTCACGTGAGGTGTGGACGAGAATCAATGGTAATTACGTGGGCCTCGGTGCTTCGGTCAATTTGATGGATTGAGCATGCACACCAAAATCGCCAAAGTAAAATAAACTTCTTAGAACCGCAAACCGAGCAAATCGGTTCAGTCATTTCGGCTTCGGTTCAGATTAACTCGTCTCGGTTGTTCGGTTTTCTGGTTATATGCCCACTCTGAGTCGTGTGCGTGAGCTGCCGGATGCTATGCGTGCGGGCACTGATCACATTTTTTTAAATGAACACCGATTATAACTATTTGCTTTTGGTTGTTGTTACTGTCATAGTATTGTTGTTCGTTACCTGTTACTTGTTGTTGTTTGTTGTTACATTACCAGATATAATAATTGAAAGTAAGTGAAATATTGAAAAGAAATATTTTTTAAAGGAGACGATATTTGGGGCTCACCGGTACTTGTTGACCATATAGATATTCCTCAGCTTTGAATTTCATCGATATCGTTGGTGAGATACAGAGGTGAGAGGGAGGGATAAAGAGTAGAGAGAGTGCGAAAAAGCTGAATCTTGCTCGCGTCTTGTTTCGCCTTGCACAACAATTGGGATCGCGAGATATAGGAATTAATATATAATCTATTTAAAGTTGCTACAGATATGCAAATGATGCACAATTATTTTCATATCGAAAGAGTAGCCGCTGATCAATAAAATTTTGGATTTCTGTAATTATTTTTACACAAGGTAGTTGAATATCGACAACTTATTACACATAATTCAACTAATTTAAAGTGAGTTGAAGGAATAGGTTTTATTTACTAAGCTGCATAATGACGAGGGAGGCGTGGTGGAGGGCGAGGAGGAGTTGCGGGCCTTCATTGCTAACTATTATAAGTCCCTGTTCTCTTCTGTGGCAGGGACGAGGGAGGCCGAGCTCCTTAGTAAAGTGTCAGATGTGGTCACTACAGAGATGAATGAGTACCTTTCGAAGCCTTTCACCTTTAAAGAAATTAAGGAGGCCTTGAATTTATGGGGGACTTGAAAGCACCGGGGCCTGATGGTATGCCAGCAATTTTCTACAAAAGGTTTTGGGACTTAGTGGGCCCAAAGGTACAGGAGGCAGTCTTGGGTGTCCTAAACGGGGGTCCTGTGCCTGCGGGGTGGAACGAGACCATTGTTGTTCTGATTCCAAAGGTCAATAATCCATCGCGAGTGAAGGACCTTAGGCCTATTAGTCTGTGCAATGTGGTGTTCAAGATCATAACGAAAGTGATTGATTGTCGTTTGAAGGAGGTGTTGCCTACGATTATTTCCCCAAGTCAAAGTGCCTTTGTGCCAGGAAGATTAATAACGGACAACGTGTTGATCGCATACGAGACTACTCACTACATGCATCAGCGAAAGGGGGGAAGAGACGGGTTGGCAGCAGTAACTGGATATGAGCAAGGCGTATGACCGCGTTGAGTGGTCTTTTTTGGAAAATATGATGTTGAAGATGGGTTTCTCTCAGAGTTGGGTGCACCTAATCATGGGTTGCGTCACAACTGTGACATACAGGATAAAGGTCAACAATGATTTGACGGAGGTTATTGTGCCTGGGAGAGGTTTAAGGCAGGGATGCCCTCTCTCGCCTTACCTCTTCATTCTCTGTGCGGAGGGACTTTCTGCTCTGTTCCAAGATGCTGAGAGTGAGGGTAGCCTCCAGGGGTGCAGGTTTGTACAGGAGCCCCAAGGATAAATCATATGTTTTGTGCGGACGATTCACTCATTTTCATGAAGACAAATGAGGCTAGCGCTGGAAAGTTGATGAGCATTTTGGCCTTGTATGAGGATGCGTCGGGGCAGGTGATTAATAAAGACAAATCTGTTGTCATGTTTAGTAAGGGGACTACTCAGGCTGTGAAGAGGAAGTTTAAGAATCTCCTCCAGATTAGTGATGAGGCCTACAATGAAAGGTACCTTGGTCTGCCTATATACCTGGGCAAGTCCAAGAGCAAAGCATTTGGCTATTTAATGGAGAAGGTGTGGAAGAAGATCCAGGGTTGGAAGGAAAAGTTTCTCTCGAGGGTGGGGAAGGAAATATTAGTCAAGGCTGTGGCGCAAGCGATCCCTATTTTCGCCATGTCCTGTTTTGATCTCACTAAAACTCTTTGCGATGAAATCAGCTCAATGGTGTGCCGCTATTGGTGGAACAATCAGGAGGAGGATCGACACCACTGGCTGGGATGGAAGTGCTTGACAAAACCCAAGTGCAAGGGTGGACTTGGCTTCAGGGATCTTCACATTTTCAACATGGGCATGCTGGCGCGTCAAGGCTGGAGATTACTACAGGAGCCGGATTCCTTATGTGCGAGAGTGCTGCGGGCAAAATACTTCCCCGAAGGCAGCATCTTGGAGGCCACTGTGAAGCCGGGTATCTCTTACACTTGGCGCAGCATTTTGAGGGGTGTTGCCCTCCTGAAAAAGCGGCTATCGCTTCTGCCCGCTCACCGTCATTAAATTACCCCTAAAACTCGGCTAAAAATTACCTACAATGCCATCCATTAATTAAAAAACGGTTCGCTCAAAACAGGAACCTTACGAAACCGTCATCGCTGCATTGGGCCTGTATCAGCCTGCCCTATCCCCGAGCTCTTCGGCCCGCCCCCGTTCCCGTGCGGTGATCCAATCGTCCTCTCCACTCTCCACTCGCCGCCGCCGCCGCCGCCGCTGCACGTTCTCACCACACCGTCGCTGCCCTGCACCGGCGCACAGCGAGCGTGCTTGCTCGCACCGCGACGTCGGCCGCTCCACTCGCCGCCTGCTACCCTCGCCACTGCACCATAGCCCTCGCTGCCCACGCGCCTCGGCCATGTCAACCTCGACTTCCCATCTCCTCTCCCCAAATCTAGGAGACATAGGCATGACGACATCCATGGCAAGGTGGCCGGCGGCTGGCAGAGGTCAGGCTGAGCGGCTGGGATCTGGTGGCCGGCCGGCGAGGCACCGGAGGCGGACCTCCCCAGCCTCAGGAGTGCGGAGGCGGGGTCAGGTGGCGGCTCGGCGAGCTACAGCAAGGGGCATCAGGGTGCAGGCCTGGCCGGAGGAGGTCGGTCCATAGCCGGGGCCGTGTAGGGCGGCCGGCGGTGGGATTCGATTGCAGAGGAGGCCTTGGCCTTGGCTGGGCAGGATGGTGGTGGCGTCGCGTCCCAAGATCGGCCACAGGCCAACGAGCGACCTGGTGGCATGGTGGATGCCGGAGTGTCCATCAGGGGCGGCAAGTTCGTGAGCCGCTGAAGCACGAAGCACGACACAAGGGCACCATCTCCATGGCAAACTCCGGTACCAAGGCAGTAGACTATTTTTTTGGCTGGTTGCTCGTGATTGCTCCCATGTCTCTGTTGTTTGCTTGTTCTTTACAAATTTTTGTTCTATAATATCGTCATTTAGTTACCTGAATTTTATCAACCTGCAAGAACATGATATGACCTGCTCTTCCCTGTTCTCTATGTAATGTATCAATTTTCTGGTTAGTTAGGAAGCGAATGAATTGTGTTGGATTTGCGGCAAGAGGAAGCTTGTTGACACGATGAACAGGGTAGTGTTTACTGAGTGCAGGTGGGCAAGGAAGAGACCAGATGTTTGTTGTTCACCTACTTTCAAAGTGAAACCAATATGACACAACTTTTTATTGGGGTATCATTTGATTGAGATTCTTAGTGAAAATGATCCATAAGTTTTTATGCTTTTCTATTTAGGTACTAAGGCTGAAACCAATAACAAACAAGATGCTTTGTTTGGTCTGATGCGGATTCATTATTCCATCTTATAGACCATTCTCTAGCATGCACTGCGAATTTATGAGTGCATGGACAGGACATGATCTATTCGATGTTGTACCTTCATGCTTCACAGAAAATATATATATCAACATTTGTGTATAGACTAGACAATTATGCACTTCTTCAGAAAACCATGATAATACTAGCGAGTTATATATGGATTGCTGCATTTGCGATATTTCTGTTTGTAGTTTGTACTGTGATTCTCTGCAGGCCTGCTAACAATTCACACATTTAATGGATGCATGTGAGCTGAGGGGAAAGGAATCATATTTGCTTTCATAGTCATGTTCTCTCATATACACATTTTTCTTTAGGTCCGTGTTTTTTTTTTCGTGGGATCTATTTAATTTGAAGTACTTCTTTCTACAGAGACAGCTTGTACACAAGGAGTGTGCTTCCTTCTACAGAGGCAGCGGGTACACATGGAGGTAGTGAAACATGTTCAGAAACAATTAATTAAGATATTAGCTGCGACTTTTTTAGATCCTTCTATTTTGTGCCAAGTTATATGCACACATTAACAGCTGGCAAACTCTTAGCTCCGATTAATTAGTGATCTCCATAGAGATGTAATTGGCGGTATCTGATACCGAACAATTCCATTTTCTTTCCACAATTACCACTGCACCAAACTGAATTCCCTTGCCTAATTATAGTGCAACTAAATTGAGATATTTTTTCCTTTTATTCTGGGTCATGTATCCTAAAATGAGTAGCCAAATTATTTGTACAGGGTGGTCAAGGCAATGTGTATTCGTTGTTGGGCCAATATGAGTTTTTGTTCTTTGGTATTGTACTACTTTGTTCAATGAAATACTTCAGAATGACAATGCGACAACATATGTAAACGTTATTTACTACTTTCTCAGTCCGTGATGAAATCATTGAAAGTTATTTTAAGCATAAACCTGTCATTAAAACACTGCTCCTGATCTACGAAAGGAAACTAGCTTTTTTGCCTAATCCATCTGACTGAGGGTTTGACTTCTGTAAAAGTCTGCGCAGTTTTAGTACTTGTACTTCTGCAGTATTCTATATAGTTTTTCCATACAAATATCACAGTGAAGGGAAAAGCGGGCTCCCCTTGCAGCTCAGGACCGAGCAGTTTTTGTCCCTGCTGTAGTTTTTTCTGTGATGCCTCACGAGTATCTCTCAGTCAGTATAATCTTGGTTGCGTGAATACGCTAAGTCATGGATCTAAGCATTGTGGGTGATGGGGATCAGGTATGGCGTGGCTGAGTTGTTCTGGGAAAATATTGCTCTTTATGAACCAGAGTTTGAAATTGTTAACTATCCTGATTCTTGAATGACCTCTCAACCTCTATTTGTTGATAATAATTGTGGCATTGAATGTAAGACTACTCTTCACAGTCAGTTCATACCACTTTTTTCTGTTGCCGTTGGTTCTTGTGATGCAGAAATTTCTCTGTCCATGACTTTGTTCCATCTCTATTTTTTGGATTTCAAGCACAGGAAATGGCATACAATATTACTAAGCATAAAAGCTAGTGCTTCCTCTGTATTTTTGCTTCCCAGCATAGAGTAAGGTTCAACTATGAAAAAAATCATCACAACAGTCATTTAGTTTTGGGAATTATGTATTGACATGCCATATTGCTAAAAGTATGTGAGTTTGCAGCATGATCTTGCATGCACACAGTAGTTCATAAAGTAAATGCTTGAGAAATCAGAACTCAGCATGGTGTTTTTCTTATGAATTTCCGGTGTACTTTGGCTGTAAGAGCAAATGTAGATGTCTGGTGTACAACTTGGTTAATCAACTTTTTTTTTTTGCACATGACGATGTTTATTATCAGGAAAGCTCTTGCCCCAAGCATCAAGTAATGGGCCTATACTCGAATAACTGACTCACCTACAATCTTTTTTTCTAAAGGCAGTGTTATCTATACAAGAATAATCTGTACATTTTTCTTTGAATATGTTTGACCAATCTGCATATACAACTGTTATGTCAAGTTGGATGTTTTGCATCATTATTTTTTGTTTCCTAATTGCTTACTCTTTATTTTTGGAATAATATATTTTTTACCCACTTTAGCATCACCATCTCACTTAAATAAAGCACTGAAGATATATATGTGTGCCAGATAAATATTATTTTCTTCTTTTTTATTTTTCAGGTTGGGTTCACGACTCGTGGTGGCAAAAAAGATGACACCCACCTTATATGTTATTGTGGGCCAAGGGTAGGAAGGGACACTTAGAAAGAGGTGTTTATCGACATGATCAGAAACTAAACTTGCATGCAACCATCAAAGAGGACGCCGTCCTGAGAAAATGAAAAGGACCCAACAAACAGGACGCTGCGTGGTTTGCCCATCTGCTCTCCTCCCCTGTCTACCTCTTCTCTTCTCTTCCTTCTCACCCCCTCCCTGTTCTGTTCTTTTCTCTCTGTAACCGTCTCCACCTCCTGTCCATGTAGCCCGCCTCAGTCTGATGCCATGGTCGTTGCCCCTCCTCAAGAAGTCGATGGCACCGTCTGGATCCAAGGTAATTGAGCATCGATTCTTATGCTTCAGTTATCTGTGTCAACTGGTCCATGATTGGGGTTATACACTGTATCGTCTTAGTTGATTCAGATTCGTTGTTTTTTCCTGAAGTAAGATTAGAGATGCAAGGAGGGATTTGAGTTATATACAGAGAAGCTGAGCGAATGCATGGTGTTTGGGGGATTACAATTTGCACTAATTTTAAGCTTTTGCTTGATCATATAGATCTCAAGGTTCTAGCTAACAGCAGCTTAATGTGTTCTGAAAGGAATATAGGCCCATTAGGACAGCTGGTTGTATACGATGGCAAAAAAACCTAACATCACACTTTATTTATTTATCGACTTTTGGGTTGAAATCCGGTTATTCTGTAATTGCTAATTTTGTCATTGATTTCCTATGTAAACCAATCACTTGTATTCAGCTAAATAAGTAAAATAACTTTTACCATTAATAAGGCTTGAAAGTGCTTAGCTGTACTACTATGAAGGAAGCCAATGGTGGGATATTACCAAAGTAAGGATTAAAAGCGCTTTGAATAAAATCAAGCAATCAAGTAAAACGTGTGAATTCAAATTGCAAGTGAATGGTTTATCAACAAAGGGAAAATAGACAAAGAATGGAGAATGGCTTTCCTATTTAGCATCCATTAGCTTTAACAAAACTAGAGGGCAATGTATAAGCTATCAGTGATAGCGCACGACAACTGCGATACTGCATCCATAGTTGAAACCTACAGTAGCAACCATATGAGATAATGCTAGACTACTAATCAAAATGTTCAACTAATCGTATGCCAGAAAACCTCCATTAAATCACATCACATCGCAACTTTCGAAGAATCATCCAATGTCGACTCCGCCGAGTCCGCCGGAAGAACATCCGCGGTCCGAGCGTGGTACACCTGAGCCGGATGAACATCCGTGGTCCGAGCGTGCTACACCTCAGCCGGAAGAACATCCGCGGTCCGAGCGTTCTGCACCTGAGGTATGTATCAGCTTTTCCCAAATTATTCTGTAAAATTTTCATCTAGAATCATGAAAAGTACTGTTCTTGATCTGGTCTGAAAGATTAGATTCATAATTTGGGTAGATAGTTTTCAGTGATAGAAAATATTTGAGATGCTACACGTCAGTTTGATTCCCCGTTTGCTCCGAGCAGATGGATCAAACACGGAGACTAAGAGAAGTGAGCATTTCCATTAGCGGTAACAAACAAATAAGTTCATCAACAAGTTCCTGTTTGCTCCCTGACATCAGGCAACCAATTCTTTTGTTTGTTACCGCTAATGGAAATGCTCACTTCTCCTAGCCTGATATTGATGCGCCTAACATTGTTAGGTAAAGTCAGCAGATGATAGCACACATATATCAATGGATAAGCAACTGGCAGTAGTTGATAATCAATCCAGGTTCGCAAACTCATATAATTCTAATTTATGTCTCAGTATTTAATGATTGAAACATTTTTTTTGTAATATCCATAGTATGAGACCAAATTTATTGTTTTAGTTTTGTACCATTCTTTGTTCTTTGAGAAATAGAAATTGTCATTGTGTCTTGTGTTTTGCTTGATGATGTTTCAGTTCAAGGAGGCACATGGGTAATCTATCTAAGAATAATGGCACACTATTAGTCGGCGACTCAAAGGCACGCAACTTAAATTCATTGATAGATTTAATTGCCATCACATATTGTTTCTGTTTGGGTTATGCTGCACACGACTCAAAATTTACTTAGCATAGAGACATGACATAATTTGGCTTGTTCATTATAACGAATTTTCAGATTGATATTTATCCATTTAGATGTGTTGTGTTCTTTTGGAAGGAGGGTGCGGAATACTCTTTCTCCTGTTGCAATGCATGGACATTTTTGCTATAGCTAACAAATTGTCCACCGACACGGAAACTTAATTGATGTAGTATGGTGTGTGTGCATTCACATTTCACACTGCGTGTTTGTGCTCATATGTGAGCATGTGGAGCTGTCATATGCGGCTGTGGTGTAAAACAAATTGTTGCCCATTGAATAGTGATTCCATGCTGCTAAGATAAACTCAAATTAGTGGACCTAGATATATGGAGTAGAGAAATTCATGCTAAGTATTGATCTAGAGGCTGGATGTCTGAGCCACTAAACTTAATTGTAAAACTGGGATCAAACTTATAATTTCTGCACTCCCTATCTTACAGAAAGCTGAATCAAGATCTTTGTTCATATGTTGGATAAGATTGTTGGTATAATCTTTGTGTGGTCCTTTTCTTTTGTCAGATTATATTATGCAAACTTTCATGATACACAGATTGCCGTCGCCTTTGACCTTCGTCCATTGTGCTCCTGTAGACGCCCACGCCCTCCGCATCCACCCCGCAACTGCACCCCACCCCTGCCCGTATCGGCTGCCATCGCCGGTCTGCCACGAGCCCACAACGTACCCATCCGCATCTACCTCGCCTTGAGGCCGCAACAGCACACCTGCCCTCCTGCTCCTGCTGGCGACCGCGACCCTCTGCCGGCAGCGACACTGCTCCCGTGTGCTGGCCTTGCTGTCTCATCTCCTCTCTCTCTCTCTCTCTCTCTCTCTCTCTCTCTCTCTCTCTCTCATGTTTGGGTCTGATGTTAGCGTGATGTGTGTGTGGATGGATATGATGCTACCATGGTGTGTGTGTAAAAATCTATTTTTGTTTATTTCTCTTTGGAGTATTGTTGTTGGAGATGAGCTTAAGAGGCGAAAGAGTAAAGATCTGGTAAGCTGTTCATATTGCTTCAGGGGGATCTTTTATCACTGTTTTTGGGGCAGTATTTATGTGAAAGAGGCGTGGAGGGAGCTGGAACAAATTTGTGACTTCTCATGGCCACTTTCCTCTGAAAGGAAAAGGGCAGATTGCCTGGTGATCTGAATTTCTGGATCTTAAAAACAATCTCTTCCCTACAGGAAGAGCACCTATGTGACTTAGGATGTTGTATGGGAGGGAGAGGTGAGGCACTCCAGAATCCAAAGTAGTTACCCAGGTGGGTGTGTCATGCCGCGGATTTGGCAAGCATTATTTTGCTGCTGATAATAAGCAGGTAGAGGAGCAGGAGAAGTGGGTGCTTGGATGCAGGTGGTGCCGGAGCGGTAATCCGATCCTCTTTTTGCTGAGTTATTGGCGGCGCATATGAGTATGACAATGGAGATGGTGCTTAAATCAAGGGTTGAACAGCTTTTTTTAACACACAGACCTTGTTTTTTGAACACGATTATTGAGCTTGACTGTGCGGAGGTAGTAAAAAACTCTCAGTGTGATGCGTTAGATAGATATCATGTTGTCCCTTTTGTTTAGGAAGTTACTAGTAAATATGCCCGTGCGTTACAACGGGAGAAAAACATATCGCACTCCTCTAGGCTCTAGCCAATAGACACCCACATCAATTATTCGAAACATGATACCGGTTTTGGATAGTTAATCTAAAGCTTATATGTGGTTCTCAACTTTTTCCTGGTTCCTTTCTCCTTCGCCTGGCTCTGCTGAGTTCTTAGCAGCTTATTGTCGTTGCTCCATTCAATTCCATCTTTTTAGGATTTTCGGTAGCAAGAAAAGTTTAGTGTACCATCGAGCATCGTCTGTTCATAAGAAAATGTACAAGTCAAAATTCAATCGCTCTTTAAATTTATCTGGTCGATACAAAAAATTATGATGTGTGCAAAAGATCAATACAGATTACAATCTTCCTAAAAAACGGTGAGGTGCAAAGTGAGTAGAAGAATCGTCTTCTAACGAATTGTATAGTCTGTGTGTGTAGTGTACATCTCTGTACAGAAGAAGGCTCATAGTTACAAGCCCATACATTCAATTCTGCTTCTTTTTTTGTATGTGGGAACATTTCAGCTCCAAACTCGGTTCCACGATTACAGAAAATGGTTTTGACATGTACCTGGTGCGTGTTCAAGAAAAGACAAAGTGCATCGGTTCAGAGCTTTGTTGAATATATTCGATGAACAATTCTGCAAAGCACAACGGGAACATGTCAGATATATTATCCCATGGAGGGCCGCATATTTTTTGATTTCTCTGGGCAAGGTCCATCCTTAGTCCAACATTACAACACCTAGTTGACTCTAGCTGTGCCTACAACTGCCATGACTAATAATCATAATTTGTTTCATCTCGAAACATATTTTCATACTGTTCTCAGTACAGGTACAACACAACTCTATGTTCAGTGAAGGTTTTTGTTCCTTTCCTATGAACTTTTATTTTCGAGATCACAATCACATGAATATCAACATATGGCTTACTAAATTATTATTTTTTGAATTTTATGGCTTACTAACTTGAAACTGTTGCCATCAGAGTGTAAGGCGGGACAGTCAAATATCACAGTGGGCCAATGTGAGGAGGGGACACCTAGCAGATAACCATTTGTTTTTTTAGTAGTAGATAACAATTTGTTGGCCGGCGGCGGGGCCCTGTTCTCCGCGCCTCGGGATGGCCGGTGCAGGGCGGTCTCGCCAGGCGGCGGCGGCGGGCGGGCGCGAGGATCGGCGGCGCAGCGGCGGCGTCCTCAAGTCGGGACGGTGACGCGGTGGGGGCGGCCCGTTGTACGCCGGCTGCGTGCCCGCGGCGGCGGTGAGTCAGATCAGGTCTGACCTCGGGACGACGGCGGCGGCATGGTGGGCCTGGTCTCCAGCCAGATCTGATCCGGCCGGGGCGGCCTGTTCCATGCGCTGCGGCGGTGATCGGTGGCGGTCCCGTGCACACGATGTTGGATGGATGGTCCTCAAGCGGATCCGGGTGAAAACCCTACTCTTGGCACGTTGCCAAGGTCGGCGATGGCGGCGTTCTTCTGCGTCGTCCCCTTCTTGAAGGCATCGTCATGGAGAAGCTCTAGACCCCTATCCACTACCTCCAGGGGAAACCCTAGATCAGTCGATCGGATGACGGCGGTGCTCGTGTGTCGTTCCCCTCTTGAGGGCGTCATTCTTGGAGGTGTGCATAGGCTCGAGGGACCAGTGGACGGCATATGCGGTGGAGCGGCTTTCCCTGTGACGCATCTACGTCGTGGAGTCTCGACGGCGAGGCGCAGCAAAGTCTCGGCGACGGATGCGTGATGATGAACGCGCGTAGGGAGGAGGCGTTGTCTGGCATCATGGGGGCGTCAACGGCAGGCCTGGCAAGGTCGATGCGTAAGTACCTGCTCTGAAGATGGATTGATGGAAGACGGCGGCGACGACCTATGAGAGTGCGTCGGACCGGTTTGTGCCCCAGACCCGGTATGTGGCTTGGTCGGGGCCTCCAGCTTTAGATGTTAGGCTAGGTGAGAGGTCTGGTATTCGGCTCACACTTTCTGCACCCCTTCATCAATGGATAGGAGTAGCGATAGTTGTTGCCAAGATGGCGGCTTCAGACATATTGACGTATTACTTTGTAAGGTCTTTGTGAATAATTAATAAAGTGGTTGTATGCATCTCCTAGATGCAGATGCCGGGGTCATCCTCTTTTTTTTTAAAGAAAAAATATAACAATTTGTTGGAACGCCATGAACAATGTGGGCCAATGGATGAGCACCGAAATTTTTTATAATCGGTGCATCCAGCAGCTTCCAATCAGTGTACATCTAGCAACAACGATTAAAAAAATAGCAACAGGCACTAAATCCCCACTGCACTGCGTGCCCCTTATCCACAACATCGCCATTCCTCCGTCTCCATCTTCCTCCTGCTGCTACCTCACACCACCAAGCGCTGCTCCTGCTCGCTCCTCTATCCAGCGCGCCCACGAACGGCTTGGCGTCCCCCCCCCCAAGTTCCCCAATCCCACGGACGCCTGGCCGTGCTCCCTACAACAGCCTCCCGTGCTACGCCGACGATGCACTGCCGGCCATGGCGGGCAGGCCTGCTCGAGGCCACCGTCGCAACTTTTCTTGGATTTCATGCGCCTTTGATCGGTCTTATATGCATGTTGTGAACCTTCCTCCTCATAGATGTTTTTCTGTTGGTGATGCATATATGCGGCAGGCGAAATACTTGAGGGAAAACACCGGGTTTTTTTTTTTCTGTTATCTCCTCCATTTTTGATTTTTTGGTGGTTTTTTTAATTTCTTCTCCGGGTTTCTCCCTTTTTTTCGTTTTGTTTTTTGTTTTTTCCTTTCTCCGGGTTTTTTCATTTCTTCAGTTTTCTTCATTTTCTCCATTTTTTCGTTTTTCTTTTTCTTTTTTCTTATGTTTGTTTTCGTTTTCACTCTATATTTTCGTATATGTCAAATTTTTTTTTAATAAGTGATCAACATTTTTGTATACACGTTTAACATTGTCCAGACGCTTATTCAACATTTTTCAAATACTTGTTCAATATTTTAATACTTATTCAACATTTTTCAAATACTTGTTAAATATTTTTTAAATACTTGTTCTACATTTTTTAATACTTATTGTACATTTTTTAAATAGTTTAACATTTTTAATACTTATTTAATATTTTTTAAATACTTGTTCAACATTTTTCAAATACTCGTTCAACATTTTTCAATACTTATTTAACATTTGCAAATACTTGTTCAACATTTTTATACTTGTTTAACATTTTTTAAATACTTATTCAAAATGGACTAAGGGGCATGGTTTTCTTTTCGTACCGTCCAGCAGGGTGCAGTACAGACGTACACGACCAAGTAAGTTAGTTTGACTAGTTGTCTTTCTATTTATTTATAGTGAAATTAGAGAGTTGTTTGCAGTCAATTAGTAATTGTTGAGACATGCGAGTTTGCAACATTCCATTTGAATTGTAATGTGAGAGTGTTTATAAATTTTGAAAGGGAATTATTCTTGCTAGTTAAGCACATTATCACTCATTTTGAAAGCATTAGGGATCGCAAATTTATCATGTAATTGGTAAGCTTTCTTATCATTTGCTATTTTCTATCCTATATATATCTTAGATTTTGCCACGCTATGTTGAACAATTATTACTTATATATGTTGAACAATTCCAAGCTATGATCAATTTTTATAAATATAATATATCATGAGATGTCTTTTATATATTTTACAACCAGTACAATATGCCCGCTATAATCGGTTATACACGCCAAAAAGGAAGGATATAGACTTCAAAAAAAAAGTTTTCAGAATTTGAATACACATGCTTCAATTCCTGGCCCGCCCCTGTGTACAAATGGATGGGCCATGAAGCATACCTAACCACTTGGGTGACAAGGACGGCGGCCCGGCACGCAGACCGACGGCGAAAACGGCAGCAATACTAGTGGCAAAAATATATTATGGGACGGAGGAAGTAGTAAAAACACTCTCATCGCAACATGTGCTACCAACTTGGGTTGCTTCAAGGAGGCATGGGCTCTGCTCGCTACCTGAGGTTCTAGAGCATCGTGATGGAGAACGTGTCCAACCCAATCATCATCGACCAGTACTACTGCGACCAGCCAACGCCCTGTGCAAACCAGGTAGGTTTGCCGTCTCATCTCCGAATCCTATGATGCAGACTAATGAAGCGTGAATTAAACTTGTCGTGCAGACGGAGGCCGTGGAGGTGCGCAAGGTGGAGTTCATGGACGTGAGGGGCACGTCGGCGACGGCACAGGAGATCAAGATCGCGTGCAGCGACACCGTGCCGTGCACGGAGCTGGAGCTGAGGAACGTCAACCTCACCATGGCGGGCGGGGGCGTGGCGACGACATCCTGCTACAGGGCGTCGGGCAAGGCCGTCGGAGTCGTCGTCCCGGCGTCCTGCCTCGCCAAGGGTGACCCGTGATGGTCGTGGAATGATGCTTCCCCCGTCTGTTTGCGTACTTTGCCGGTGTTTTCAACATATAGCTTGGTAAATATTTCTGCACAGTGCATGTGACATGAATTAGATATATCAAACATCTTATTTTTTCTATTCTGGGCTCTGTTTTCACAATATGAAACATAGTGCAAATGGTTTTGGCAACACTAATTGATTTGTTGCTCGCATAGAGGCGGTAAGTGGCTTAGGGATATTGTCTACCATTTTTTATTTTAAAAATATAATTTCTTCTGACATACAACCCTTGCGGTAGTCTCATAACATGTCACAAACAAGTTTATATCACTAATGATGCCGTGAGTAATCAGAGGTAGGTACACGTTAAAGGGACGCACGTACGCACAGCGGCGGCTGCGCTCGTACCCTAGCACAAGGCTAGGGTTTCTCTTGCCTCCCGTCGGCGCCGTGGCCGGTCTATCTCGTTTTCTATGGTCTTAGGGCCATGGAGGCGTGGTGGATCCCGGTCTTTGCCGACGGGAGGGCTTCGCTTTCTGATGTTTTTTCAAGTTTTGTTAGGGTTTGTGTCCTACTCAGAGATGCAAGGCGGAGGCGGCTCTCTGCAGATGGAATAAGGTCCTCCCCACCTAGCCCCCGTTTCGATGGTGTTTCTAGCATTGTCGGAGGGTGTGTGGAGGTTTGTCTCCGGCGGATCTCATTGGATTCGGTCGGCGTTTGTCTTCGGTGGATCCATGTGGATCCGGTCTACGTTCGTCTGTGTTCGTGTGTCTACAGGTTGGATACTTTCGATCTACTCTTCTCTTCATCGGCGGCGGTTGCTGTTCTGGTGCGCTGGTCCTATGGGGCCTTAGCACGACGACTTCCCGACTGTCTACTACAACAAGGTTTGCCCGGCTCCTATGACGGAGGGGCGATGACGGCGGCGCGCCTTCGGCTCGCTTCAGTGCTTGTAGTCGTCGCTAGATGGTCTATGGACCTGGATGTATTTTTTACTTCTGGTGTTCTTTGTACTATCTTTGACAGTTGATGAATAGATTGGAAGTTTTCCTCGCAAAAAAAAATAAATGATGCCGTGAGTGTCATTTTGGTGCTTTTCCACGATATAGCTCCTTTGTGCGATGGTGAAGATTTACCTGACGTGAAATTTTTAATATCCACACACCTCACAAATGATACCCGAGTAACCCACAATTTTGAGGTTATCATGCTCCTTATAAGTGGGAATAAAATTATATTAAAACATGCACATACTGATACTTTGTGGTGGCTTTCTAGTGGTCCAATTTCAGATTTAGCGTACATTTGCCAAGTATCCCATCATAAATAAGGGTGTGTTCATAGTTGCAACACTTAAGCATAAGGAACAAGCATTATTTTGTTAGTTTTAACGGGTTGCTTTAACATTAAAAATGTCCCAACTTAATCGTCATCAACATTAGGAACATGTTAGGCAGAATACTTGTCCACAATGTGAATCTTGATTTGGCATTATATAGATATTTTTCTCTATAAATTTGGTCAAAGTTTGTGAATCTTGACTTTGTAATTATATCTTCATAGCCATATTGTGTTGCAATTTGTCGCTCTACTTGTTTCAGCAAACTATTGGCAAGGAAATAAAAGGCAAAAGAGAGTAAACCAATTTATCTTGAACTGGTGTTAGCAAAATTGCAATTTGCAAACAGTAGTTTGCCAGTTTAAACACAATACGAAAGCACCTCAGTGTCTATTACCTTTGAAATGAGGAGAAACACCTTTAGGACTAGCAAAATGGCTCTTGGGGTGATTGGAGGGCAAAACAAAGATTGTACTATGAAAAAAATTGTCGGTGTTCTTTATGTCGTATACAAATTTGTAGAGAAAATGAGCATATGTACATCCTGGATAAAATACAGATTCAGCTTTTGCCTTAAATAATATTAATCTTTAGTGATTGTTTTCACTCCAGGTAATTATAGTTGGATATTTAGCATGCCACACATCCTACTATTATGTACATATGTTTCTATAGAAATGTCAAGGTTAAAGTTTGAAGTTTGGTGTCACATATTTTGCGCAATAAGCTATATATGTCATAGTTTTGTGCCTTTGTCGACTCATGGAACTTATGTTGGACCACAGTGGCGGAGCGAACTTTGCTTGGGGAGGTTTTGTGATGACCGACCATGGCAATGTGTAGGCGGGAAGTTTGTCTCGGCACACAAGAGTATGGGTGCAAGCTACGACCTGCTTCATCCCGTGAAACTCATCCATTAGTTTAATATTTGTTCATCGTTACTTCAAATTACACTTCATTTGTATTATGGTGTTGTCCAGTAGCCCGCCTCGCTTGCATCCCTACACAAGAACACAAAATGCGTGCGTCATGTTGCTATGCTCTAAGAGGATTGTTCTAGAGAATCGTGGACCAAATAGCTAAGCTAGTTTGTAGAATATTCTAGAAATGCCACATGACAAGATCCAGTCAAAATGAGAAGTAAGTCCAACGGTCGAGGACACTGGGATTCTACACTTCTCCACCATTAGATAAAACTATCTCTACAACTAATATTTCAAGTTATTTGTACACGATATAGTAAATATAGAATAGAAACCATTATCGAGATATTTGTTAAGCAATATACTTTACAGAATGTTTATAAGCAAACAATCTAGAAGGATATTAAAACACATAAGAACACACAAATGCACACGTAAAAAAATATGCTAGTTTTTTTCAAAAACTATTTCAAACAAGTTTGAAATTGCCTTTTTTTGTTCAATTTTGTATTTAAGGAATTGGTTTCAAGGTCTTGTTAAAAGACATGCAATTTTGTCATTTTTTAAGGAAACAATGCTTCAAAGGGATTTGGTTTCAAGACTTGTTAAGGAAAATGTCTACAAATTGCAAAAACTAGTGTAATTACAAAGAGCATTATATTTAATACTCCCTTCGTCCCAAAATAAGTGTCTCGAGCTTACTACAACTTTGTACTAAAGTTAGTACAAAGTTGAGACACTTATTTTGGGACGGAGGGAGTATTTAGCATTATTGTCATGTGGTTAACTAAGGTAACTAAGTAACAATAGGAAAATAAGCTAACTTTTTTTTGATGGAACAAACAAAGCTAACTAAGTAATAAGAAATATATCCACTTATATTATACCGTGCTAGAATAAATTGTAATAAAGTACAAGAGTTTATTATAAATTATATTTATTTTATAAATTATAAAGTATAAATTCAGCATTAGAATCTCGCCATCTCTTAGCGCAAACTGATCATTTCTCTTTAGAAATGAGATTTAAAGATCTCCTCGATGGTAAGGTAGCGTACTATTATAACCAACCCAGCATTAAGGTTTTGCAATATTACTACTATAAAAGACGTGACGCTGGAAACGGGCACCTCTGGGTGTGTTCACGTGTCAATGAAAAACAAAAATCACCATGGGAGGATTCTTAGGCTTCTCGATGGGAGGGAACGTAGCGAGTCGTTTTTCATTATTTTCGCGATCGTCTAAAGAAGAAATACCTGAGCCATTGAACAACATACCGAAAATAAACAAGGCTATATTTATCAAATATACATGGGCCGATCCACTATGCGTGGCATGCGAAGCGCGTCGATGGAGGCCTGCATCCAGGCAACAGGATAACACGAAAAAAAGACTTCGTTCAAATGATTCCTAGGCTCGTCTCGGAGGGGGACAGAGAAGTAGAAGGAAGAGACGGACGGCGAGTTGATCAATCAGTTAGATTGATCAATCATCAATCATGCCTTACCTACGCAAAAAATCCATGGATTTCCTCAAGACCTTTGGGGTGCCGGTGAAGAATCCGTCGGAGGACGCACAGCGCCGGTGGCGGGAGGCCGTAGGCACGCTCGTCAAGAACCGCCGGCACCGCTTCCGCATGGTCCCCAACCTCGACAAGCGATCCCAGGACGAGACACAGCGCCGCAACATCCAGGTTCGTCCATCTGTCCTTCTGATGAGATGCCCTCGATCTGGACGCATTCTTCTCCGCCGAGCTAGCTAGCTAGTTGATCTATGTACTGCCCTGCAACGAGGATTGTTCTGGGTTTTTACATGCTACTAAACAAACTTGCATGAAATGCCCACTGATTTGTTTTTGCTCTATTATTCTCAATGATTTTTTATTTACATTTCAAATGCAATAGTTAGCATCTTAGCATCAAATGGGTTGTTTCTCTGTTATATTTCTTTTTGCGAAAATGTCTCTTTAATTTAGGGTCCTTTATCCAAATAACAAACATAAGAATGCAGGGTTTTCCATAATGTAGAAATCATCATTTGTGTCAAGATGCCACAAGGTTCCTGTTCTTTTATGGGTAAACCGGATACATGATTCCATCCCATAATATTTTTTACCCCTGTTAAGCGTTGACAACAATATGCCTGACACTTTGACATTCTTGTGAATATCCTCTAAATAATTTCAAAAAAAATAGTTATTGTCTCCTTTGCTATATATCTTACAAATTACAACTATGTAGGCCTCAGAGCAATATGAAATACTGCGAAACTTGAAGCTGGTTCCATTGTTGCTAATTTTGGCCTTGGTACAGTTGAACTTAAAGCAAGTAAAATGTATTTGGACATACTTATGTAACTGAGTCTGGAATGTGAGCTTTCAGCTTCGACATCTGAACTTTCACTTTTAGGCCGCTGAGGGGGCGAAATCAGCTAGTGCTTCTCAGATTATTGGCACTGACATTGATACCAATTTTTTTGATGTTGCCTATAGTTCCTGTAATTTTCTTCATTGTACATCTCGTTCCCCTGAAAGCTTAGAAACTAGTAGTGTGGTAGTATTTTCCTCTTAAGCTGCATGATCTCTTTTGTTCGACTAATGAAAGAAGGCAACCACATTCGTGCTCATGCCTTGACCACTTCTTCAGCCATGTAAACAAGACTGCATATAGACAGTAGGAAAGAAAGGAGAGGTACAAACCTAGCAAAAGAGGTCGTCGAGGTCGCGGGGGCCGAGCCCGGGGAGGGCGCACGAGCAAGGGCAGTCGAGGTCGCGATCACGGCGCCTACGTAGTCCTTGCAGCAGCGCGGCGACGGGTGGGGGGGGCAGCAGAGTGATTGGGATCTCATGGGGCGAGGATTGGAGGCCGAGCGGGGACTCTGGGCAGTAGGACAGGCACAGGTCAAGGGGAAGCGGCGGCGTTGGCGGGGCGTGGTGGAGCGGGGCGCCGTCATCGACCAGTTCGGGAGGTGGAAGAACGAAGACTGAGAGATATGTGTGCCTTGTAATAGGGTTATTAAGAGGATATGGGTATATTTGGTATTTCAGAAAAACTAAGAACCGATATATTCTGTTTGACAATTGACGGTAGTGGTATTTTGGTATGAGAAACTAAATGCTACTAGATGATGCCCCGCGCGTGCTGCGGGACTTGTAGCGGATTTTCATAGTAACACAACGATGAAAGAAGACAATAATTTTAGTCAGGAATATGATAGATTTCACAAATAGGCAATGATTCAAATTTATTGGTGGATAATCTTATCCATCAACTGATTAGACTTTTCCTATCGTATTTAAAACATTCAGAGTTAATAGGGTATTACCCTGAAAATGCAAAAACTTAAAATGATGACACATAAAGCAAAGGTGACAGGTAAACAGAACATAACACATTCAAGCAACCATTACATCATTTTCTTTCAACATTGAACAATATGAGACCATATATAGAGATCTAAGTTCAATTGCTATAACTCTTCAAAAATTATATTAAAATTTGTACGACAAAGCAAGCATTGTTCGAAAATTTCAGACAACTTGCACGATGGCACTATATTTCGCACGCAAACAAAAGACGGAAATCCAAAATGGTTAATAGAAGAATGAACTTGTCCATGAAACAACCCAATCTACTACCAAAACGCCGATCATACATAATTGGCAATACAATTGGACCAAACATTCACACAATGGCAGGACGATAAACATCACGCATATATCAAACAAATGTGGGGACTGTATCAACAAAGCTCACGCAAATACATGATGATATATATGCAGTTCATACCACCGAGAATACATAGAAGTATGATTATGATACTCAGTTACAATAGGTGGCGATCAATGTAGTGATTATAGAAATATGCAATACTATATTGGTAACCGGCATGGAAGGAACTGAAGCATGTATTTTCTCTATAGCAAAGTCTGATGTTGCCTTACATCCTGAAGAATTGTAGCATTGTTAGGAGGTATTAACTGGATAGTTTGGTGAAGGTTGATACCTACAGGATCAATTCTTTAGATTTATGTGATGCATAGTACCTTGATATATACTTTTCCTAGTGACGTTACTCCGCTTGTCCTCTACGTTATTGTTGTTTGTAATGCTGCATGAAAATGTAAAGTGAGAAATCAATAGAAAATTGTGATAGTCATAATAAGTGAAAGTACTTTATATTGGTGTTAATTAAACAGTGAGGATACAAAGTAATGTCAAATCAACGTATGTATTTTAATTTTATTTAATAAATATATGAAGAATGGTACGATTTACCTGCTAGGATGTTGTTAGCATCTTCAGGAAACTCATTTTTCTTATTTTTGTACCGGAGTTCTTGTGAAACAGAATTTTGTGGTATAACATTCATCGAGGAATTAAATAAGTATGCATATCCATGAGTAATACCTTGTTTGAATCTTTTGCATATCATCAGGAGTAGCTAATCTAACCGGTGGTGTATTATCTTGTGAGGTATCTTGGCTAAGGACAGATGGACTATAAAGTAGTGTCCATTATGAATGAAATATTGGAGGCATTGAATTGAAGCTGAACTGTAACTTTAATTCGAAGTATGGCAACAAACTTCTCGCTATTTGTGTAGCTGAAAGTTGCGTTGCTTAACTACAGATGTTTCATTCTTCAAGTTAGGATGTGCACAAAATAGTTTGTTTGTGAATCAAATATTTTCTCACCTCTATAGCAGGCTGCATTGAAAGTGGATTTGTGCCATCAATTGAGAAGCTTTTTCTGATGATATGATTGATAAGGAACATGGAAGCTGGACCTGTTTTCATTCTACTGTAAAATAATGTTGTTTTACCAATAACATTATCAAGGGCAACCACATGATTTTCCAGTGTCTATCTTCATATTTTGATGGCAACACTACGCTCGACAAGGTCTTAAGAAATGAAAGAGAAAGCAATTGCATTTAAACTCCCGCATCTATCTGTAAGTGTAAGAGGATCGTCATACCTACAACATGACATGATTGTTTGTCGTAGGCACCGTCGAGGGCGCAGATGGATCATGGCCTAGGATGATTCCTACCTCTCGCTAATGATAGAAAGAGCAAGCTGCAGGAAAAGATTCGTTCGGTAACTTTTGTAGATGACTAAACAATCTTTATCGACCATGTAGGTGTGCTCACATGGCTGTAAAATTCTATCTGTAAACTAAATATGGACAGAAATTCAGTAATGTTAGTACAGAAAATCATGATACACACATTTGTTCAGTTTGTAGCAGCGAGAAGGAAAATAAGAGTGCATTTTATCTAGCTTCATGTGGTAAGAAGCAAAATAACATTGGCAATATATTGGTACCATCAACGTTTTTTTTGTCTTTGTAGGCATTTGTAGATATGTGAGTTTGAACCGCAGAATTGTAAACACAGTTAAAAGTTAAGGGTGAAATCTCAATACAACCGTCAGAAGTTACGGCAGTCGGCCATATAAAGTTTGAGCATCTGATAAACAACTCTATAATTAGAGGTTAGCATCAACCGAGACATGAATTGTCCAACACAGTAAACTTGCGCAGTTATAAAGGCAACAATTTTAATATTTCGGGATTAAGAACTGAACCTGTAAAAACTGGATCAGGTACAGGTGATGCTGGGGGAGTGAGCCCACCACAAATCAGAGTCGAGGTCGATCCAGCGTTCCTGCAAGCCATGGATGTCAATGGAGTCCCTACCGGTGTCACCATCAGCCCAACCTCGAGGCCGAAAAGAAATCCATTCACCGTCTAGGCACCTGGCTGGTGTGGCGTCCACTCCATGGGTGAGTCGTCGAGCAGAGCATCCTTCCAGGTGAGACACCAGCGGCCGGTTGACTGATTCCTCCCACCAGCATAGGACACCACCGCATGCTGCAACATCCTCTCTCCATGTCTTCCATCTACGTGGAGCGATGGACAAAGCAAGGCCCGGCGGAGGCCACCAAGGACTGCGGCGGGGGCGGATGAGGTGGCGAGTGTAAGTGCATCTAGTGCCCCCTTAGTGGTTTTGGAGTATTGAAGACAAATGCACTAAGGGACTAATGTGTTTGTGAGTGTACACATGAGAGATAGTCCCTGAAGATATGGTTTAACCGACGAAAGACGACCCCTAAAAATGTATTTCTTCAGTGAAGAATCTGGTACTTCCTTTGAAGAAATTGATGTGCAGAATTGGAAACTTGAAGACTTTGTTTTCGTAGTTTCTTTCTTCTTTATTTGAGTCATAGGAAACATCATACTGTTAAAGGGGGTCTAGGTGATACATAGGCGTATTTCTGAAGTGATGCTCAAACTCAAACTGTGACACCCTGGGTTTAAGCTACAGTGATCATTGTAATTAAGCACAGTGATGACCATGAACAGTGCCTAATCATTTTTGCTAAGTGATGCTTGATCAAGTTTGGATTCAAATTCCAATTCAAATTTCATTTCAAATGCCCTAGGATTTTATGAGATAAATTTAAATCCTCAAACAGCAAGGGAAAAATGTTGCACACTTGTGGAATATCCTAAAACAAATGTTGTTGAAGAAAACAACATCACCAAGCTTCTGGTGTGGACCCCACCTTCAATAACAGTAGCTAAAAGCATTTTAAAAGTGCTCTAAATTGCATTGGAAAATGAAAACAGTTTCTAAAAAATGCTCAAGGTGGATGTGGCCCTCCAAAATATTTCAAGTTAATTGTTGGACCGTATGACACATTTCTACTTAAAGGAATATTGGCCTAAAATAAATAAAACAGAAACAAAGAAAAGAAAACCGAAAAGAAATAAAAGAAAAGGGCAAAGGCCCACTTACCTGGCCTCTGGGCCGTTGGCACAGTGCGGCCCAGCCCACTGGGGCCTTCCCCTACCTGCTCCCGCCTCGCTGTCGTGCCCGCCATGGCCGAGCGCGCCTCGCTCCGGCCACTGGCCGCCACGGCGCCGGAGCAGGTGGGCGAGACGATAAGGCCGAGGCCATCCCTCCCCCTGGACGCCTCGCCATTTCCCCCCTCGCCTGGCTTGCTCCTCCCCCCCTCCAGATCCTCCGCGCCCGCGCCGCCATCGCCATGGCCGACGGGTAGCCGCGGCCACAGCCACGCCCGTGCCTCGCCGTCGCGTCCATCTACTCCGCCGCAACCAACCCGTCCTCCTCGACCACGCGCCCGAGCCCCGGAGCCTCTGCAGCGCTCCCACACCGTCGTCTTCCACCTCTGGACCCGCAGGATCGCCGCCGTGATTTCGCCGCCGTCGAGCCGTCCCCGAGCCCGCTTTGCACGGCTACACCTCGCTGTGAGCTCCCGCCTTCTTTCCCCTCCTTTCCCTCGACGAGCCGTTGCTAGTCGCGCTAGATTTCGCCGGAGCCCGAACGCGCCGCCGCCTGAGCTCATCGTCAGCGTGTCTCCGGTGACCATTTGGTCCTGCCGCCGCCGTCATTCGACTCCACGCAACGTGTAGGCCATCGTAGCGCTTTTGGTTAGCTCGGGAACGCCCCGGTTAGCTAGATGCCATAGCCTCCCAAAAGCTCCTCCACCGCCGGCGACGTAGCGCTCGCTACGGCTCGCCGTTGCTCGAACCGATGCCTGGAATGGATCGGCGCCGTCGCCAGCTTTCGAATGCCACCGGCCGCGTGCGATTTGGCCCCCTGTGCGCCGTTTCCGAGCCGCGCCACCGTTTCGGGTGCTCGCTGGAGCAACTCCGGTGGCCGGCCGGCGCCGCCGCCGATGTGGCTGGGCTGGGGCCACCCCCAGTGCCACTGCCAGTGGGCCAGTCCAGCCCCAGTTGACTAGTTGACTTGGTCAACTGGCTGACTGGGCACTGCCCAGTCACTGACTGGTGGGGCCCCGCCCACCTGTGTCTATGACACATGGGCCCCCACTGTTAGTTGCCTAATTAACTAATTAGGATAATTAAAATAATTAATGTAAACTAATCTGTCACTGACATGTGGACCCACATGTTAATTAAACCTGTTTAGTTTAAGTTAATAAACTGAAATAGACCTGTGTCTATGACAGGTGGGGCCCACTGGTCAGGTTTGACCTGGCCAGCCCCCTGTTGACTGCTGACGCAATGCTGACCTCATGCTGACATCATCACACACTGTTCTGGATAATGTTGGATTTAATTAATTAAAATAATTCCAGAAAATCAATAAATCTTTAGAAAATCATAACTTTTAAACCGTAACTCCGATGAAAATAATTTATATATGAAAGTTGATCAGAAAAATCCCACGAATCTGATTATGCCATCCATTCATCTGTCACATGCCTCTAGCTATCTGAACATGCAACTTTTTGCCTATTTCAGATAGGTGAATAGTGCATGACATTATTAAAATAATTTCAAATAAATTTCTAAATTAACTATCGCACTTAGATAGGCCGTAAACACCCCTAGCCATGCATATTGCCATGTCATGCATCGTGTTGCATCTGTGTGCTTTATATTTATTGTTTCTTCCCCCTCTTCTCTCCGGTAGAGCCCGAGACTGACGCTGCTGCCGGGTACGACTACGCCGTTGACGTTCAGCCCTTTGCCGCAGAGCAGCAAGGCAAGCAAAACCCCCCTTGAGCATTCCGATATCGCCTATTCCTTTCCGTCTTATTCTTGCATTAGAATTTTGCTACTGTATTAGATAGCTCCTATTCTGATGCATAGCCTGTTTTTGATGAACTATTACTTTACCTGCAATCTTACCAACTGCTTAGCATAGGTTGATCAGTGAACCCCTGAGACCCCCCTAGTCCCAGTTGCCCCTGCTTTCATCGACGACACCGAGGACTTGAAGACAGAAGACTCAGTCGTCATGACTGACAAGCCGTTACCGACACATCACCACACACCCCTTTACGTATGGCACTTCAGAGCTACTACCGAGTGCCGAGGGTGATACCTCACTTAGCACTCCCGGTGTTAATTCTGTAGCGTAGCTAACGGTCATGGGTATCGAGGGTGATTCCTCCTTCCCATTTACCGGTAGCGACTCTTGCCTTACTCATACCTCGAGTGGGATCCATCGAGGGTGATTCCTCGGATATCCACTTGGTGTATAGACACACAGTTACTATGACCTGGTTACAGAAAAATGTTGAAGACGGGTCGGCCCCAAGGGTAACCGAGAGAGTGATATGTGGTGGGGTGCACCGGTAAGGCACCCGAGTGTTATTGGCGGGGCGACGGACTGCACTTTATGGTTCGCGCTTGCCTCGCATTAATAAAATGCTAATGGGTTGGGTATTTGATCTGAGTTGGTCGTTGGCCTTATTGCGCACCAAACCATCACGTGGGAAAGTTATGGGCACTCAGCGTCGTTGTATCAGCCGAAGCTCTTCGGACGTCAGCAATGGAGCGGCGCGTGCCGGATTAGACTGGACGGTGCAGCTCTTGGACTAGAGTGTACTAGGTCTGCTTCCGGCCGCCCTCGCATCGTGCAGGTGTGCAAAGGGTGATTGGGCCCATGACCCCTGCGCGCATAGGATTTAGACCGGCAGGCTGGCCTCTTCGTTGAGCCTAGGTGGGGCGACGACGTGCTGCTATCCCGAGGCCGGGCATGACCCAGGAAAGTGTGTCCGGTCGGAGGTGATCAGGCGTGTTGGAGATGCGGTGCACCCCTGCAGGGATGATTAATCTATTCGAATAGCCGTGTCCACGGTAACAGGACGACTTGGAGTTGTACCTTGACCTTATACAACTATAATTGTAATTTAATTTGAAATAAATTGTGGCTCCGAGATTGCTTCCTCGCAGGGAGTCGAGGAAGGATCTCTGGGCGTGGTTACTTAATAAAATTGCTACAACAATATGACTATATGTGAGATACCAGTCTACTCTCTTCTAATGCTGCAAGATGCTGAAGATGCTAGTCTTCGATAGGACTAGGCCTTCTCCCTATTCTTGCTTTCTGCAGTCAGTCCAGATATAATCCCTCCCCTTGATAATGATGCATACTTAGTATAGTTCTGATGTCAGTCTTGCGAGTACTTTGGATGAGTACTCACCGCTGCTTTGCTTTCTCTTTCCCCCTCGATACGATACTGCGTTCAGTCGATGGAGCCCAGGAGACGGAGTACGCCGGAGACAACTACTACACCACTGCCGGAGCCTTCTACTACGTGGAGAATGCCGACGCTCAGGAGTAGTTAGGAGGTTCCCAGGCAGGAGGCCTCGCCTCTTTCGATCCGCTGCTTATGTTTGTGCTAGCCTTCTTAAGGCAAAACTTGTCTAACTTATGTCTGTACTCAGATATATTTGCTTCCGCTGACTCGTGCTTGTCGAGCTTTGTATTCGAGCCCTCGAGGCCCCTGGCTTGTAATATGGAGCTGTATGACTTTATATTTGTGTCTTTTGTTGTGTTGTGATATCAATCAATGAGTCCCTAATCTTGGTCGTACGCATTGTGTGCATGATTAGCGTACGGTCGAGAATGGGGGCGTCACACAAACCTACCTATTTCTTCGAGTGAAGACTTTTGAAATCTCTTACAGCGCAGTTGAGTTCTTCAGCGACAGAGACGAAGTTCTTCTGGTCGCTGACGAAATTGGTCCGACTGAAGAGTTCGAATTTCGCCAGTGCGACTCTCCTACCGTGAAGAAATTGAGAGTTCATATTTTCGACTGTTGCTGCGCGAGTGCCAGCTGTCCAGTGGATCCTTATCTTGACAATGGTCATGTCTGGAGGGCATTTATGTCTTATCATGTCAGGTTGCCCTGGCTATAAATAGCCCCCCCCCCCAACAACCATTTGTTGGTTGGCTGCTCCAAGAGAGAGATTGACAAGTGTCACTTAAGAGAAACTCATCCTCTAACAAACTTGAGAAAACTCAAGTGAGGAAAAAACCAACCAGAGCCAAAGTGATTGAGCATCACTGAAGAGATTGCGCTGTGTGATCTGACGCCTGTTACCATTGAAGATTGTCATTCTTCCAGACGGTTACGCATCATGTTCTGAGCACCCAAGAAGAATTTGTGGAGTGCCATAGAACGAGTCTGTGAAGGTTTTCGAAGTCTACCTTGAAGATTTACCACGAGCAATTGGGCGGGGTCTAAGTGACCTTAACTCAAGAGGAATAAGGTGAAGAATTAGTGTCTTCTGAGTTCAATATCAGCCTCCCTAACCAGATGTACAGTTGATACAACAACTGAAAATGGTCAAACAAATCACCGTGTCTTCACCGAGCCAACCTGGTTCAAATTCCTCAACCCTTTACTTTTAGTACTTCTGCACTTGAAGAATTTGTGTTCTGCATTCTGAAGACTTTGAACTGAAGACTTTCATCTTGATGCTTTTCATTCCTGCAGTTCATCATGTTTACGTTTGATTGTATGTATGATTGCATGTTCTTCATCTACATCTATCATGTGTGTCTGTCTTGCTTCACCGTGATGATTTAGTCAACCTCCTGTTTCAATTTCATCCCTTTGTTTTTGGTCAAACTCTCCCGACTTTGATGAATTTGTAAAAATCTCCCATTCACCCCCTAGGAGATAACCCGCGCTTTCAATTGGTATCAGAGCAAGGTGCTTCCTTGTTCTGTGTGATTTTGGTTTAACCACATGGAGTTTTAGTTATGTCGACCGCAGGTATGATCAAAGTCTCCGCTGCGTGCCCTGTTTTCAATGTCAGCGACTACCCGTACTGGAAAAGCAAGATGCGCATGCATCTTGAGGCTATTGACAACGATCTCTGGTTTGTCACTGATACGTCTCCAACATATCTATAATTTTTGATTGTTCCATGCTATTATAGTATCAATCTTGGATGTTTTTATATGCATTTATATATCATTTGTTGGGACTAACCTATTAACCTAGTGCCCAGTGCCAGTTGTTGTTTTCTGCTTGTTTTTGGTTTTTCAGGAAATCAGTAACAAACGAAGTCTAAATGCCACGAAACCTTTTGGAGATTTTTTTCTGGACAAAAGAGACCCTGGCGACTTGGAGAGGAGGCCAGAAGCTTCACGAAGCCTCCACAAGGCAACAGGGCGCGGCCCCAGGGGGGCGCCCTGATGCCTTGTGGGCCTCTCGTGGCTCCTTTTGACCTAATTCCACTTCTATAAATTCTCAAATATTCCGAAACCAACAGAGAGCCATCCCAAATAACTTTTATGCCACCACAAGCCTCTGTTCTTCCGTGATCCCATCTGGAGGCCTTTTCCGGTACTCTGCCGGAGGGGGAATCAATCATGGAGGGCTTCTACATCAACCTTACTGCCCTTCCGATGATGTGTGAGTAGTTTACCACAGACCTACGGGTCCATAGCTAGTAGCTAGATGGCTTCTTCTCTCTCTCTTTGATCTTCAATACCATGTTCTCCTCGATGTTCTTGGAGTTCTATCCGATGTAATCTTCTTTTGCGGTGTGTTTGTTAGGATCCGATGAATTGTGAGTTTATGATCAGATTATTCATGAGAAATATTTGAGTCTTCTCTGAACTCTTTTATGCATGATTGTTATAGCTTTGTATTTCTCTCCAATCTATCGATTTGGTTTGGCCAACTAGATTGGTTTATCTTGCAATGGGAGAGGTGCTTTGTGATGGGTTCAATCTTGCGGTGCTCAATCCCAGTGACAGAAAGGGACATGACACGTATTTGTATTGTTGCCATTAAGGATAAAAAGATGGGGTTTAATCATATTGCTTGAGTTTACTTTGTCTACATCATGTCATCTTGCTTAAGGCGTTACTCTATTTTATACTTAATACCCTAGATGCATGCTGGATAGCGGTCGATGGGTAGAGTAATAGTAGTAGATCCAGGCAGGAGTTGGTATACTTGTCTCGGACGTGATGCCTATATACATGATCATTGCCATGAATCCGTCATAATTATTTGTTTTTCTATCAATTGCCCAACAGTAATTTGTTTACCCACCGTATGCTTTTTTTCTCTCGAGTACGCACGAGTGTGCGTACTATATATTAAAGAAGGAGTGGGGGTAGAGAGCCCCTCCACGTTGGCGGTTACGTTACAATGACACAACCCCAACTCCACCGAAAAATCCCTATCTAACTACTCTCGCTCACTCCCACCGAGAGGCCACCAAGGAAGGTGTCTATGTCTCCCTTTAGTAGACCCACACACTTCCACGCCCTCCCCTCGTCCACAAGCCGACTAATTACATATCGGGACGAGGGGGTGGCACCGTCGAAGACAATTCCGTTCCGATGCTTCCATAGTTCCCACATAACAAGAATCATGGCCACTCGAGTGGATTTCCTATGAAGTGTGGTCGGGCCCTTCTCCAAGCACCACTCCCTGATCGTGGATCCTTTTGTGGGTGTCCAATCTGGCTTGTCCAGCGCCAGGCACACATGGGACCATACCTCCCGCGCGAAGGAGCACTGCAGTAGGAGGTGATCATTCGTCTCGTCCTCTTGGTCACAGAAAGGGCATCTCTCCTGATGGTCCAAACCCCTCCTAGCGAGTCTGTCTGATGTCCAACACCTATTCCGGAGGGCAAGCCAAGTGAAGAATTTCCATCGTAGGGGTGCTTTGGATTGCCATGTGAACTCCGCTGTCGGCACAATCTCCCTGCCCCAGAATCGTGCAGCGTAGGATGATCGTGTGGTGAACCATCTACTCTTGTCCCAAGCCCACCTAAAGGAGTCTTCCACCTCAGGGTCAAGCTGCACCTCAGCAAGCTGAACCCAAAGCCTCATGTATTCGTCTAGCATCTATTGAGTGACTTCCGGGCCAATGTCAAGAGCCCAAGCTCCATTTACCATACCTTGCGCAACCGTTCGTGTTGCCCTGACTGAAGGCCGGACGCGATCATACAAAGCCGGCGCCACCTCCTCAATGCGATGGTCGTCCATCCATCTATCCTCCCAGAAGAGCACGGAATTTCCGTTCCCAATCATGGCTGAAGTCGCCGCTCTGAACAGCTGGAGTGAAGCCTCGGGTACTGTAATGTCGAACTCTGCCCATGGCCGCGAGGGGTCTGCACGCTTCAACCAGGTCCAGCGGGCTTGCATTGCCACGTTCATCCATGCGAGGTTCGGTATACCAGGGCCACCAGCCCAGCATGGCATGCACACTTCCTCCCAAGACACCAAGCACTGTCCACCATTCGCCTCATCCGTTCCACACCATAGAAACCCTCGACAAATTTGCACCATTGCCTTGATTGTTTTCTTTGGGATGTCTAACGCCATCATTGCGTGTAACGGTACTGCAGTGAGCACAAATTGGACCAATGTCATCCTACCACTCTTGGGCATATTTGCCGCCTTCCAATTTGGCAAATAAGAAGCCAACTGATCAACCAAACCTCAAAGCTGTGCCGCTGCTTGTTTTCTGAGAGTAAGTGGTAGGCCAAGATACTTGCAGGGGAAGGATCCTACTGGGTAGTGCAAGATTTGGGTGACAAGTTGCATCTCATCCGCATTGCAAATGATCGGAAGGGCTGCACTCTTCGACATGTTGACTCTTAGCCCCGACCCTTCTCCAAATAGCTTGAGCAGCTCGGCGCATGTGCGCAGATCAGTCACTTGTGGCTTGAGAAAAATCATCACATCATCCGCAAACATCGAGATTCGCTGAGAGAGGCCACTAGCAGCAAGTGAAGAGAGGAGTCCGTTTGACGCTGCCATCTGGAACATCTTCTGCATCGGCTCCATGACCAATAGGAACATCATTGGTGAGAGGGAGTCTCCTTGACGAAGGCCACAACAGTTGAGGATTGGACTGCCTGGTGTGCCATTTACCATAATCCTCGTAGAGGAAGTAGCTAGCAGGCCACAGATCCACGACATCCATCTAGGACCGAACCCCATTGCTCGCATGATTTGGACGAGAAAAGGCCACTGCACGGAGTCGAAGGCTATGTGTTCGAGAGAGAAGCCTCTAGTGAAAACTATGGCCCCCGGGTCTATTTTTATCATATATTAAAACCCAAAAATACATTGCTGCAATTTATTTACTTTTATTTTATTTTGCAATTTATATTTCTATCTATCACTATCAGAATTAATGCTTGCAAATAACCGCTAAGAGGATTGACAACCCTCTTATTTGCGTTGGGTGCAAGTGTTTGCTTTTGTGTGTGCAGGTGCTGCTAAAGGATTTTGACTGGTTCTCCTACTGGATTGATAACCTTGGTTCTTAACTGAGGGAAATACTTATCTCTACTATACTGCATCATCCTCTCCTCTTCGGGGAAATACCAACGCAGTCTACAAGTAGCAGGAAGAATTTTTGGCGCCGTCGCCGGGGAGACATCACCAAAATTATCAAGTACCTTCGCACAAACTATCATCCACTTGCATTTATTTTATTTGCCTTTTTATTTGTATTTGCCTCTCGTTTTCATCTCCCCCACTTCTAAAACAATTTTACAAAAACACAAAAATATTTTCGTTTGCTTGCTTGCATGTTTGCTTGAATTTGTCATCATGTCTGAGTTTGTTATTGAAAGGAGTGAGGATGGTAAAATCCCTAAGATAGAAATTCCCACAAATTTAGATGCTAAATTTTTTGTGACGGGAAGTGGGAATATTATAGGCAAAAGCATCATTCAAGAATTCTTTACTTGCACTGGAACTTTGGTTTGTAATGACATTCCCATTCTTAAGAGAACCAATAGTTATGCTGAAGCTATTTCTGCCCTTGTTCTTAAACTTGAGAGAAGATTTATTCGTACTCATCCCACTTTGCAAAGATTATTCTATGAGTTACCAGTTATAAAAAACCCTAAAGCTAAAAAGATAGCCACTCTTGTCCTTATGAATGAGTTTGATTACATAGTTCGAGAGGCTAGAGAGATCTTTGATTTTTCTAATATGTGTCAAGAACATCCTGTGATAGATGAGATTTTATATAATGAAGATTATATGTTAAGATTTATGTTTAGTGATGATCATACTTTTGATGAGAATACTAAGAAACAAGTCCCTCCATTACATATTATTCAACAAGTTTTCAATGGTATTAATCAGAAATATTCTTGGATTGTGAAAGGGAACCAACAAGGTTATGATGAAAAGAGCCTCAATGATGATAAAATCTTGATTGATGATGTGTTCTACATTGTTTTTGAAAAACCTCCCGACAAACATCCCCCTCAAGATGAGGAAACCAAGGATGGCAACACTTGAAACTATGCATTATGCCTAGCTAGGGGCATAAAACAATAGCGCTTGTTGGGAGGCAACCCAATGAATAAAATAAATTTTTGTTTTACCTTCTGTTTTTGTGTGTTTACACAATTATAGCCTCTGTTATGATTGTGTTTTTATATTTTAATTAGTGTTTGTGCCAAGTAATGCCTTTGGGATGATTTGGAAGATAGTATAATTGATGCTGTTTGAAAACAGAAACTTTTGCGTCCAGTGCTGGAATTTTAATTTTTCTCTGGTGCATCAGAACCTTCTTAATTTTTTACACAATATTGATATATGAATTTTACACGTTTTCCCACTTTTTCAGAATTTTTGGAGTTATAGAAGTATGACGTTAATTCAGATCTTTACAGACTGTTCTGTTTTAGACAGATTCTGTTTTTGTTGCATTGTTTGCTTATTTTGATGAATCTATGGATCGTATCGAGGGGTATGAGTCATGGAGAAGTTGGAATACAGTAGAATTATGCTAATATTAAATATGAATCAATTTTCAAAAGTACCTAAAGTTTAAGATTTGTTTGTTATACTAACGGATCTCACGAGGTTTCTGTTGAGTTTTGTGTGCTGAAGTTTTCAAGTTTTGGGTGAGACTACGATGGATAAAGGAATAAGGAGTGGCAAGAGTCTCAGCTTGGGGATGCCCAAGGCACCCGAAGGTAATATTCAAGGAAGAATCAAGCGTCTAAGCTTGAGGATGCCCCGGATGACATCCCCTCTTTCATCTACAATCTATCGGTAACTCACTTGGAGCTATATTTTTATTCATCACATGATATGTGTTTTACTTGGAGCGTCTTGTGCTATAGTTTTTTTTGCTTTTGTTTTCTTTTTAGTTTGTCACAATCATCTTTGCTGAACACACCTATTTGAGGGGGACACACATTATTCGTGATTTGTTATAATACTCTATATGCTTCACTTATATCTTTTGAGCTAGGCAGTTGCTCTAGTGCTTCACTTATATCTTTTAGAGCACGGCGGTGGTTATATTTTAAAGAAATAGTTGCACTCTAATGCTTCACTTATATCTTTTTGAGAGTCTAATGAATAGCAATGGTAATATGCACGGGTTATGAATTTGGTCCTAATATGATAGGTATTCAAGAGGTATATAATAAAAACTTTCATGTAGATCACTGAATATGATAAGTTTGATTCCTTGCAATAGTTTTGCGATATTAAGATGGTAATATGTGGGAGGTCCTAGTAGATAATTGTGGTTTAGCAAGAATATTGGTGTTAAGGTTTGTGATTCCCGAAGCATGCACGTATGGTCTATCATTATGCTAAGAAGTTGAAGCATGATTTATTCTTGATTGTCAACCTTATGAGTGGCGGTCGGGACGAGCGATGGTCTTTTCCTACCAATCTATCCCCCTAGGGGCATGCGTAGTAGTACTTTGCTTTGAGGACTAATAAACTTTTGCAATAAGTATGTGAGTTCTTTATGACTAATATGAGTCCATGGATTATACGCACTCTCACCTTTCCGCAATTTGCTAGCCTCTTCGGTACCGTGCATTACCCTTTCTCACATCGAGATTTGGTGCAAACTTTGCCGGTGCATCCAAATCCCATGATATGATACGCTCTATCACACATAAGCCTCCTTATATCTTCCTCAAAACAGCCACCATACCTACCTATCATGGCATTTCCATAGCCATTCCGAGATATATTGCCATGCAACTTCCACCGTTCCGTTTTTATGACACACATCGTCCTTGTCATATTGCTTTGCATGATCATATAGCTGACATAGTATTTGTGGCTCAGCCACCATTCATCATTTTTATACATGTTACGCTAGTATCATTGCACATCCTGGTACACCGCCAGAGGCATTCATATAGAGTCATATTTTTGTTCTAGTTTCGAGTTGTAATTTTTTTTGAGTTGTAAGTAAATAGAAGTATGATGATCATCATTATTAGAGCATTGTCCCAGTGAGGAAATAAAAAAAAAAGAAAAAAAGGCCAAAAAAGAGCCCACGAAAAAAAAGAAAAGAAAAAAAATGATGAGAGAAAAAGAGAGAAGGGGCAGTGTTACTATCCTTTTCCATACTTGTGCTTCAAAGTAGCACCATGTTTTTCGATGGGTGGAGTAATAGTAGTAGATGCAGGTGTCGGTGTCAAAACCGGCGGATCTCGGGTAGGGGGTCCCGAACTATGATGCTTGGATCGATGGTAACAGGAGACGAAGGGGACAAGGTTTTACCCAGGTTCGGGCCCTCCTATAGAGGTAATACCCTACGTCCTGCTTGATTGTATTGATTGTATAGAGATTACAGAGTGATCTACCACGAGATCGTATGACTAAAACCCTAGATGAGTTCCCTCCTCAATGATCTAAAACCCTCCGGCTTATATAGACGCCGGGGGTGCCTAGGGTTTACACATGGTCGGTTACACGTCGAGGGGATAAACATGCCTATTCTACTTTAAACGTGGAACACACGCCTTGCTTCTAGAAACTTCCCTTCTGGAGTCCGGTCCTTCGAGTGATCCAGTGTCCGGCGAACGGCCCATATAGTCCGGCCCATATTAGATAGGCCGGCCTCCCGAGGACCCCCTAGTCCAGGACTCCCTCAGTAGCCCCCGGACTAGCCTCCAATGCCGATGTGTATCCGGAGAATCTTGAACAGAGAAGTCTTCGGCTTGCGAGGCGAGTCCCTCTCCCCCTGATTGTTTGGCATCCGACCTGTGATCGGTGAAATCCCAAACGTTGCGGGATTGCCAAGTCCATTGCAATAATGCTTCTCGAACCTCGCGCATTGCAAGGAGATGAATGGTTTAGAAGTTCTTTTACAGAGCTGCCCCCCCTCCGAAAAGGGGTACCATCTATTTAATTAAACTGGATCGCGATCACATCTTCACCTTCCCCCTTTAGACGAAACCCCCAGCAAAAAAGACCTCTACCAAAAGAAAATGGCGAGCGCCCCTGGTTCTTCTTCGGATCCTTATGGATCTCGCCCAGGGGATTGGGGAAGCTGTTCCGTGTCAACTCTTCGTCTTCGCCAACTAGAGACCCAAGGGTATCTCCCTTCCTCAGATCTGACGACCGTCCGTGCTGGCTTGAATTCATTCAACGGCGTGGTCCTTGCGGAGAACTTCCCCCGTCCACAAAAGGGAGAGCACGTGTGCTTCGTCCCGTTCCTCCTGCGAGGGCTCGGATTTCCCATCCACCCATTCTTGAGAGGGTTATTGGCATTCTACGGGATCCAGCTCCATCACCTTACCCCAGGGTCTATCCTTCACATCTCAGGCTTCGTGGCCCTCTGCGAGATGTTCCTGGGGTGCGAGGCACATTTCGAATTGTGGAGGAAGTATTTTTGCCTTGTCCCACGTACAAGGGACGGGACAATTTTCGAAGTTGGCGGAGCCGAAGTATGCCGCATAGCGGGGACGGGTTACCCCGTAGGAACCCCGAAGGAATTTGAAATGTGGACCTCGGAGTGGTTTTATATTGAAGACGTTCCTTTGTTCGATCCAACTCGGCGGGGCTTGCCCGAATACTCCGATGCCTTTCCGAAGAAAAGGTACAACTGGCGTCCGAAGAGCCTGCCCCAAGAGGAAAGTGCCGAGGTGCTGCGTTTATCGACCCATGTGAGGCTATTAGCTCATCACAAGCTGACCATGATTGACGTCATGGCCGCCGTTCTCACTCGATGCGTCCAACCTCTTCAGCAGAGGGTACATCCTTTGTGGCGCTATAACGGGACAAGCGACACTACTCGCTCCCGAAGACTGGGTCCTGCCAATCAAACAGCATTAGCCGCCGCACTTGCCGATCTATTCAAGGGGGAGCAAGAGGACTTTGTTCAGCGGTCATCAAAGGACGGATATTCTTGCCACAATCCCATCGAATGGGTGAGCCTTTATACCTGCTATAATTATAGTTCGGTTTTTCCATTATGTCCCTTTCTGACCGAAGCCGTCAAACTTTATGCAAACAGGAATGGAGGAGCTTCATCGAGACAGTCAACTGTCCGGCTCCCCAACCCGAAGACTATGCCCGTGAGGACGATCCGGGCTATCACGAAGACCCAGACCTATCAATCGAATTCGAAGGCGGGGTTTTCTACCAGGAGGGCCTTGATTACGCCAAAGTGGCCATCGTTGCCGACTACCCTGGATCTTTTCCTTCCCGCGCCGTAAGCAAGAAGAAAAAGAAGAAGACGTCCCACAAGAGACAAGTGTCCACCAGTGACCCTGACATACCGGTTCCTATCGTCAAACGCCGTAGATCTGCGCGACTTACACCGGCCGCAGCGACAGTGGCCGAATCGGGAAGTAATAAGGATCCGGCAGATAGGCCGGTCACAGGGGCAAGCGCACCAGCGAGCTCATCCCAAAGGTATTTCGCTTGATCACACGATTTAACACCATGATTTGATAAAGCTCGTCGAAAGATAATTCCGCCGAAATATTTAGGCAAGAGGTTCGGCCGTCTCCTGCCGAGGACGTCGTAAAGACATCCATCGGTGCCCAAGGTTCAGGGCCTTCCGCCCATGTTGATCCTATTGCCGGAGCTTCCACCGCCAATCCCGCCCCAGCCGATTCGGGCGATGCCATATCGGTCACCAAATCAGAGGTTGGGAGCGCTATGCGTCATCGGCAGCGACGTAAAGTCCTGCAACATCCAGCCTTTTCCGAACAAGAATTCGGCGCTCTACGCACGGCGGATGCATACCTTGGGGCCGCCCGAACTGGGTTCGGTGAAGCTATAAAGTTGATATCGTCCAGCTTGCAGGTGAGTTGTTAGTTTTTTAAAATCCGAACACACATGTAAACCCAGTAGCCCCCGAGCCTTAACTTGGTCGGCACGACCGAATTAAGGATCCCTTTCTGCAAATGCAGGCCTCTAAGCAATAGTGCGAGCAACTGGCCAAGAAACTGAAGGGCAGCCAAACACAGGTCAAATCTGTGAAGGCTGAGCTAGAGCAAGTGAAGAGCTTTACTCGGGAGGCACACGGTGAGTGCATATATTAGTCGAATATATAACATGTTCCCAGGCTTACGCGAGGGTACTATGTAGCAGCTGAATCAATAGGGCAATTACAAAAAGATTTGGATGTAGCCCGAGAATCTCAGCGGTATGCCGAGTCCCAGCACGAAGCTGGAGGTCGCGTTATGACGCGACACATTGAAGAGAAGAACCGCTTCAAAGAGTAGAACCAGAAGCAAGCCGAGGAAATTGAAAGCTTGAAGGCTCAATTGGCCCAGGTCCAGGGAGAGAACCAAATCTTACAGAGGGGCATGTATGGTGAGCGTGATTCTAACATCAGAAGGGAATTTTTTCCTTTATGGATGTAATATAACCTGTATGCCATAACGCATGTGTAGGTCTCCTGACCGGGCAGTCCGAAGAAGAGATCAGATCTTACCAGGGAAACTTGCTAAAGGATCTAACCGCCTTGCACGAGCGGGCTCGGAAGGTCATGAAGGGCATGGTAAAAGCACTGTGGCCCGCTGAGCAGCCTTCCGAGGGGATGACCGAGCTAATCGATCGTTTCAAGGGAGCTCGAGCTAGGTTCGAGTTGTGGAAGACATCGGCATGCCGGGAGGGAGCGAGGGAGGCGTGGGCGATGATCAAGACCCGCTATACCGGACTTGATCCCGAGCATATGGCTCGGGTTGGGCCAGTGGGGGTAGATGGACAGGAAATTCCGCTCCACCTGGTTTATGACCAGGTGATGCCTGCCGCCCGATTGTCACAACAGGACTGCTCCCTGGACACTGTAATCGATAATCTCGATCAGCAGCCGGGTATATGATTGTATGTGGCTGTGTACTATCAATCAAAGATTTGCTCCGTTGTGTTGTAAACTTTGTCTTAACCGGCCATCGGCTTTAGCCTCCCGTGCTAGAAGCTTGGGAGTGTTCCGTTGAAAGTATCACCCTAGGGTGGACGAACTATATTCGGGGAACCAGGCAATCCGGCCATGTGGTGCGAACAGACAGAAAGCACGCAGGGAGATATGTTATATTACTATTTAGCGTAAGAAACATCTTCTGAAGAAAATAGTACCTCTATCGATACCTTTCGTCAGGTTGCTACGTAAGTCGTAGGCTGTAGCCCGTACACTGATAGTATATGGCTAAGGGTGATTGTAAGAAGACAAGACCCTGGTAATGGTCATGACGACCATAGTGTTACAAATTATTTCCGTCGGGGCCGATCAATTGTCTACGCAAGATAGCTAGCTTTTGGCTTCACCCGTCTGAGGCACGTGTCCGGATGACCCGGTCGTGACAATCGCAGAGGTGCTCCCTTTACCCTCTAGCCGAACAATCGGGAACGTAGAGGGTAACCACAGGAGCGAGGCAACCCAGCTTGTCGAATCTTAGTTCGAATTGATGCATACGGTGGCTTGAAAACGACAAGGAAAATGGGCACCCATAGTGAGTGTGAACAAGTGCGGAGAATATAAAATCATTGGCTTCGGAAAGGAAGCCCCCAGGTGCTGTGTTCGGATTTAACACTCGAAGGTGTAAAACGAAAAGTCTGATAACGAGATTGAATGAGCCGAACACAGAGTTGGGATAAAAAGGGTGCAAACCTGCCAAACATTAGTGCGAAAGGAGAATTGGAAAATAAAAAGGAAAACACGAAGGAAGAAACATAAAGTAAGGAGTACGACGACACCGGTTTATCCGTAGAAGCGCCGAAGACGAGCTGCGTTCCATGGGTTTGGTTCGAGGCGGTGATCCGATGGGTTCCGAAGACGATAAGCCCCTCCCGTGAGCACTTCGTCGATTATGAAGGGGCCTTCCCATTTGGGCTTGAGTTTATGCTTCTGCTTCTCCGGGAGTCGTAGGACTAATTCGCCTACGTTGTATGCTTGCGCCCTCACCTCCCTGCTCTGGTAACGCCGGGCCTGCTGCTGATAAAAGGTGGAACGGGCCCGAGCTATGTCTCGCTCTTCTTCCAAGGCGTCCAAGTCGTCCTGCCGATCTAACTCGGCCTCTCTTTCCTCGTACATGCGTACTCTTGGCGCATCGTGAATGATATCACAAGGAAGGACCGCTTCGGCCCCGTAGACCATAAAGAACGGGGTGTAACCCGTTGATCTATTCGGGGTGGTGCGCAAGCCCCATAGTACGGAGTCCAGCTCCTCAACCCACTGACAATCGGATTCTTGCAGAGACCGGACCAAACGCGGCTTGATGCCGCTCATTATGAGGCCGTTTGCTCGTTCAACTTGTCCATTAGTCTGCGGGTGATAAACCGAGGCGTAATCGAGCTTGATGCCCATCTTTGCACACCAGTCTTTGACTTCCTGAGCGGTGAAATTGGATACGTTATCAGTTATTATACTGTGCGGGACACCGTAACGATGTATCACGCCGGATATAAAGTCGATTACTGGTCCGGATTTGGCTGACTTGACGGGTTTAGCCTCGATCCATTTGGTGAACTTGTCGACCATAACCAGCAAGTATTTATTTTTCTTGGTCCCCCCTTTAAGTGGTCCGACCATGTCTAGCCCCCAGACCGCGAAAGGCCAAGTGATCGGAATAGTCCGAAGAGCTGTTGGGGGCATGTGACTTTGGTTTGCGAAGAGTTGACACCCTACGCAATATTTGACAAGTGACTGGGCGTCCGCCCGAGCTGTGGGCCAAAAGAACCCCGCCCGGAAGGCCTTGCTTACTAAGGCTCTTGCTGCGGCATGATGACCGCCCATCCCTGCGTGTACTTCGGCGAGAAGCTCCCGCCCCTCTTCCTCAGATATGCACCGCTGTAGTACTCCAGTAGTGCTCTTTTTATATAACTATCCTTCGTGTACCTTAAAGGCTTTGGAGCGCCGGACTATACGTCGGGCCTCCGTTTGATCATCGGGGAGTTCCTTACGAAGGAGGTAGGCGAGGAAGGGTTCGGTCCAAGGAGCGATTACTGCCATGACCTCGTGGGCCGAGTGCATTTCGTTCGTTACGGAGCCGCCGATACGTCTGTCGTCTGGTTCGTCAACAGGGGGAACAACCGTGTGTGCGCTTGAGAGATCGGCGCCCGCTTGATCGTCCTGCCAAACCACGGATGGCTTAAAGAGCCGTTCTAGGAAAGTGTTCGACGGGACAGGGTCGCGTTTGGCTCCTAAACGTGCCAGTATGTCAGCGGCTTGGTTGTCGTCTCGAGCGACGTGGTGGAACTCCAGCCCCTCGAACCGTGCGGATATTTTGAGGACAGCGTTTCGATATGCCGCCATCTTCGGATTTTTGGCGTCGAACTCACCGTTTACTTGAGAGATGGCCAGATTAGAATCTCCCCGTACCTCCAGCCACTGTATGCCCATTGAAGCTGCCATCCGAAGACCGTGTAGAAGGGCTTCGTATTCAGCTGCGTTGTTGGAGTCGGCATACATGATCTGGAGCACGTATCGGACGTTGTCACCTGTGGGGGATGTGAGAACGACTCCAGCCCCCAGTCTGGCCAAGGTTTTGGATCCGTCAAAGTACATCGTCCAATGTGAGTATGTACTGTATTCCCTGGGGAGTTCGGCTTCTGTCCATTCGGCAAGGAAATCCGCTAATACCTGAGATTTAATAGCTCGGCGCGGTTTGTATGTGATCTCGAAAGGAAGGAGCTCAATCGCCCATTTGGCTATACGGCCTGTGGCGTCCCTATTATTGATTATATCATTCAGGGGTACTTCCGATGCCACCGTGACCGAACATTCTTGGAAGTAATGTCTTAATTTACGTGATGCCATAAATACCGTATAGGCTATCTTCTGGTAGTGCGGGTATCTTGACTTGCATTGCGTTAGCACCTCTGACACATAATAGACCAGCTTCTGTATCTGGAATTTGTGCCCCTCCTCCTCTCGTTCGACGACGAGCACTCCGCTGACAACTTGGTTGGTGGCCGATATGTATAACAACATGGGCTCACCCGCGCTTGGTGCTGTGAGTATGGGGTTACTTGCCAGCAGTGTCTTGATATCTTCTAACGCAGCCTTTGCTTCGTCGGTCCATTCAAAAGTCTTGGTCCGTTTCAGCAATTTGTACAACGGTAAAGCTTTTTCACCGAGGCGGGAGATAAAGCGGCTTAATGCCGCCACGCAACCCGCCAATCTTTGCACATGCTTTAGCTCTATGGGGATTGCAAGTTCTGACAAGGCGCGGATCTTGGCCGGATTCGCTTCTATTCCTCTATGGGAAACGATGAATCCGAGCAACTTACCAGCGGGAACTCCGAAGACACACTTCTCCGGATTGAGCCGAATATCATATTCGCGTAGGCTTGCAAAGGTTTGCCTTAGGTCGTCGATTAAATTGCTAACGTGTTTGGTTTTGATGACCACGTTGTCCACGTATGCTTCGACTGTTTTGCCGATCTGTTTCTCAAGACAGGTCTGGATCATGCGCTGGTATGTAGCCCCAGCGTTTTTTAGCCCGAAAGGCATTGTGTTAAAGCAGAACGGCCCGTAGGGGGTGATGAATGCGGTTGCCGCTTGATCGGATTCCTTCATTTTAATCTGATGGTATCCGGAATAAGCGTCGAGGAAACACAGCGAGTCGTGTCCGGCTGTGGCATCAATGATCTGGTCTATTCGTGGTAGAGGGAAAGGGTCCTTGGGGCAGGCGTTGTTGAGGTCTATAAAATCGACGCACAGCCGCCAGGATTTGTCTTTCTTTGGTACCATCACCAGGTTTGCTAGCCATTCGGGGTGCTTAATGTCCCGAATGAATCCGGCCTCTAGCAATTTAGCTAATTATTCACCCATAGCTTGTCGTTTGGGCTCGGAGAAACGGCGGAGGGTCTGTTTGACGGGCTTAAAACCTGCCATGATGTTCAGACTGTGTTTTGCCAATCGTCGTGGGATGCCAGGCATATCGGAAGGATGCCAGGCGAATATATCCCAATTTTCTTGTAAGAATGCGCGCAGCGCCTCCTCCGTGGTAGGGTCGAGCTGTGCTCCGATGGACGCTGTCTTGTTAGGGTCCGTCGGGTGCACCTGAACTTTAATGATTTCTTTTGCTGGCTTGAAGGACCTGGATTTGGGCCTCTTGCTGAGGATCACGTCGTCTTTGTTTACCGTTGACCGGAGTGCGGTCAGCTCTTCTGCAGCAAAGGTCTCAGCTAGGGCCTCGAGGGCGAGTGCTGCTGTTTTGTTTTCGGCCCGTAGGGCTATATTCGGATCACCAGCTATTGTGATTACTCCGTTTGGTCCTGGCATTTTAAGTTTCATATACCCGTAATGTGGTACAGCCTGGAATTTTGTGAAGGCTTCACGTCCCAGAAGGGCGTGATAGCCACTGGGGAAGGGCATGATGTGGAAGAGGAGCTCTTCCGATCGGTAGTTGTCGGGCGTGCCGAACACTACGTCCAGGGTAATACATCCTGAGCAGCGTGCCTCCTTCCCTGGGATTATTCCCCGAAAGGTTGTGTTGCTATGCTCGATCCGAGATCGGTCGAATTGCATTTTTTCTAGCGTGTCTTCATAAATTAGGTTTAGACCGCTGCCGCCGTCCATTAGCACTTTGTGTAACCGGAAGCCGTCGATGACGGGGTTCAGGACTAGTGCGGCTGGTGAATGGTCGGGATGAATGGCTGGTCGATCAGCATCTCCAAAGGTGATGGGTGTATCTGCCCATACACTTGTTGCAGCCACGTGGTACACATGTCCAATTTCTTTAAGGGCTCTCTTCCTTTTGTTCCTCGAAGGGAACGTTTCGTAGATCGTCAGGACTTCGGTGTGATGTTCCGATGAGTCTGCGGGGCGCCCTCTGGGCGGTGACGCCTTGAGGATGGCCTCGCCGCTTTTTGCGATCTGTCTGACGACCCAGCAAGTTCTAAAACTGTGGGTTGGAGCTGTGTTTAGCAATACGGAGTGTATAGGGCAAGGTTTGTCCAATAGTCCGTCCAGGACAGTACTGACCCCAGGAAGGGATCTGTTTCTCTTTTTGGCGGGCTGAGTTTGGGCTGTTCGGTTCGGGGGTATCCTCTTTTGCCGATCTCCTCTAAGGTATTCGGCAGAGGTTTGGTCCGAAAATAGCCGTTCTGCTTGCCAAGCACTTTCCATGGCACAATACTTCTGTACCAAGATGGATAGCTCGGAAAGGTCAGTTATGTGCCGCCGTGCCAGGGCGTTGAGGATTCCCTCATTGTGGCAATTACGTTTGAAGGTTGCCATTATATCTGCGTCGCTGAGGCCGCGCACGTTGTGTCGTGCGAGGAGTAGTCTGGCCCAGTAATGATGGACCGACCCCCCTGGCAAATGCGCAATGTCCGGTGGATTTGAACGATTGGGCCCTGATGCGATGATCGGGTCATCTGCTTGGGAGGTGGGTGGGAGAAAAGGTAGTCCCTCACCAAGATGGGAGTCCGGAACTATAAGTTCCGAACCGCGGGATAGGTCGGGGGCCGACACCGGACTATTGCTGGAGCCGGTGACTGGGTCACGGGCAAGATCTCGGTGGTCGGAAATTGAGGTGTAGACCGTTCTTAGTTCCGGTAGCTGGGAGGTCGAACCCTCCGCCGGACACTCGACGGTGGCGACGAGGTGGGTGACCGTGGGGACGTAAATTTCCCTGTCATCGGGTTTAAGCCCGAGCCGGTCATAGACCGGGATCTGGTCATCGGCCATTTGCATAGTCTCCATCCGATCGAACAACTCGTTGAGAAACGAGGCGATGGTGGGATGCGTGTCACCAAAGCGAGTGGGGTCGGTATGCGGCGGCGCTGTTCCAGAGTCGCGCGAGGGCGTTCTTGGATCCTGTTCAGATCCATCCCGACCCGTACGAAGACCGATCTGAGAGCAGACCGGGGCTGGGTCGTCGTTGATTTTTATCGACGAGATCCGATCTAAGGCTTTGTCGAGAGTCGAGAGCTCGATCGGACCGATCTGCCCGGAGCTTCCGGAGTTAGCCTCCGATGCATCCGTGCAGGGAGTGTGTTCGGCAAGAACGGGTGTTCGGCTGTCGGGCGCTATGACCTGATCCGAACTTAAGATCGGGCCTCCACCAGGGCAGATCCCATAGGCCGAGCCGGAAGATGGATCCGAGGTTAAAGCCTCAGGGTCATCGGGCATGACAGGCGAGACTGCAAGCCCGGTTAGTGATAGATCGCCGCGGGAGTCTACGGAGAACTCTAAGTTCCCGAATCTGACCTCCTGATCAGGGGCGAAACTTTCGACGTGGCCAAGGCGGCCGGTCGGGTCTGCGTGCAGCACTATGCTGCCGAAGGCGAAGATCTGTCCAGGGGCAAAAGTCCCTGTGTTGCGGACCTCTTCGTTAACGACTAGGAGAACCATCGATTCCTTCTGGCGATCACAGTGGAACTCTCAATGAAAGCACCAATGTCGGTGTCAAAACCGGCGGATCTCGGGTAGGGGGTCCCGAACTATGATGCTTGGATCGATGGTAACAGGAGACGAAGGGGACAAGGTTTTACCCAGGTTCGGGCCCTCCTATAGAGGTAATACCCTACGTCCTGCTTGATTGTATTGATTGTATAGAGATTACAGAGTGATCTACCACGAGATCGTATGACTAAAACCCTAGATGAGTTCCCTCCTCAATGATCTAAAACCCTCCGGCTTATATAGACGCCGGGGGTGCCTAGGGTTTACACATGGTCGGTTACACGTCGAGGGGATAAACATGCCTATTCTACTTTAAACGTGGAACACACGCCTTGCTTCTAGAAACTTCCCTTCTGGAGTCCGGTCCTTCGAGTGATCCAGTGTCCGGCGAACGGCCCATATAGTCCGGCCCATATTAGATAGGCCGGCCTCCCGAGGACCCCCTAGTCCAGGACTCCCTCAGCAGGCAGGAGTCGGTCTAGTTGTCTCGGACGTGATGCCTATATACATGATCATTGCCATGAATCCGTCATAATTATTTGCTTTTCTATCAATTGCCCAACAGTAATTTGTTTACCCACCGTATGCTATGTATTCGAGAGAGAAGCCTCTAGTGAAAACTATGGCCCCGGGTCTATCTTTATCATATATTAAAACCCAAAAATACTTTTCTGCAATTTATTTACTTTTATTTAATTTTGCAATTTATATTTCTATCTATCACTATCAGAATTAATCCTTGCAAATAACTGCTAAGAGGATTGACAACCCTCTTATTTGCGTTGGGTGCAAGTGTTTGCTTTTGTGTGTGCAGGTGCTGCTAAAGGATTTTGACTGGTTCTCCTACTGGATTGATAACCTTGGTTCTTAACTGAGGGAAATACTTATATCTACTATACTACATCATCCTCTCCTCTTCGGGAAAATACCAACACAGTCTACAAGTAGCAGTCACCAAGAATGGTGTGCCCTTTGTTGGACCAAGCATCAAAGCTGCTGATGTGAAGAGATTCACACAACTTGACTCTCAAGCGAAGAATATCATATGTGGGCATCTGAACAAAGGACAATATGGCAGAGTGAGTGCTTTGGAAACCTCAAAGCTTATCTGGGATAGGTTGTCCAAGGTCAACGAGGGAGTTTCAACTCAACGTGACTCCCGAGTTGATGTTCTTCGCAATCTCTTCAACTGCTTCAAAAGAATTGACAATGAGAACGTCTAGCAAACATTCGATCGCCTCATAGACATCTCCAATGAGCTTCAAGCACTTGGCGCTACTGACATCACTAACCACGAGGTAGTGAAGAAATTGCTGAGATCGCTTGACAGTTCATTTGACACCTTGGTACTGATGATTTAAGAGCGTCCTGACTACAAGCAACTTGACCCGGCTGATATTCTTGACATGCTCAATACTCATGAATTTCAGCAAGCTGAGAAAAGAGACATGTATGGTCCAAGCTATGGAAGACCTCGCGCGTAGAAGCCAAAAGCAAAAGCCAAGGCTATTTCTTCATCTGAAGAAGAATCTGACTACAGTTCCGGTGGCCCCGAAGAAATTGGCAGAGAACTTGCAATGCTGGTGAGGAAATTCCAGAAGTTTTCAAAGAAAAGCCGCTTTGGAAAGTTTTCAATGTATGACTCAAAGAAAACTGGAGAAGCTTCTGCTCGAGACTACAAGAAGAGAACTTGCCACAAATGCAAGAAGCCCGACCACTATATTGTTGACTGTCCTCTCTGAGAAAAGGAATCAAAGAAGAAGAAGAAGAAGAAGAAGAGCAAGGATGGCAGTTCTGATGAGAAGAAGAAGAAATCCTCAAAGTATTCTTCAAAGTCATCATCGCATAAGGAAAGAAATTCTAGCAGAGCACGTGCATTCATTGGCAAGGAAATGGATTCTGAGGAAGAATATAATCAAGAGGAAGCTGAGGAATCTGAGGAGGAGTCAGACTCGGGTGTGGCTAATAGCTCAAGAATTTGTGATCTTTTTCGAGTGATTCTTATTTGGTTTCCACCGGAACTTTGCCACTTCTTGGTTATTTCTAACGCTAATCCTTCAAAAGAGAAGAAAATCCGTTTTTCCATTGTTTGGCAGGAAATATCATTCATGGAAGGAAACCAAAGGGAATTACTGCAAATCAAGTCAAATGGAGCAACTTCCATGTCACCAGGAACACCAGAGCAAAAGACGGCCTTCCATACGATCACTAGTGCTCGTATAGGTTGTCGTATGAGGTTCCAGCAGCTCCACCACGTCTATACAAGACACTTTTGGGAAGGGACGAGAGGGAGCAGAGAACCCTAGCCGCCGCCACCACATCCAGAACAGAAGAAGAGGAGATCCGAAGAACCTTCGAAGATCTTCTTAGTTTTGGTCCTTTCATCTCCATCATCATCTCATCCTTCACTATTGTAAGAGGAATTCCAAGTTGTGAGAACAAGTTGTAACTCTATTCGTACTCATTTGGAGATCGAGACTATTTGAATTGTCCATTTCATCTTATTGTGGATCTTCACGGTATTACCGATATGGTTTTCATGGGATTAATCTCTGGTGTGATTGGTTTCTCTCTTATGATGCGTGAGTAACCCCCCCTAGGCGTGGGAGATGTAGGTAAGTGGTAAAATTCATTTGTGCCTAATTTATATGTCGTCATTTGTGTTTGTAGTCTTATGATCTGTCTAGTAGCCTTAAGTGCCCAAGCAGTCACGGTTTGAATAAACCGGCCTAGTCACACACTCCTCCTTGTCACGCTTCAACAAGGGAAGCAAAGTTTGCCCCCATATTTCAATTATTTATGTCCTTACTTGGAATCAGGAAAATAAATCCCTCGCCAGCCTCTATACTATCAACAAGGGGTTGCATAATTCCTCCGACTTTTATCGCATATGCATGAAAATATTTTGCAATGATGTATATCTTGTAGTCGTCGCTAGGTGGTCTACGGACCTGGATGTATACCTTGACAATTGATGAATGGACTGAAAAAAAAGAGTTCTTGTGTGACAAAAACAAAGGAATGACATCAAACCAGTGTGCGGGCATCTATTGAACCTCATATCAACTGAACAAGACACATACCAAATGCGCTAAAATCTAATTAAATACCTCGAACATAAGTAAATGAATATGCAGGAATGCCTAACAGTGGCGGGTGCAAAATGGGCATCAGTGGCAAGCTTTGCGCTCAGTTGCACCCGCCACTGACCTCTCGCAGTGGCGGGCACAAATATGTGTCTCTTATTGGTAATTCATTTTGCAGTGGCAAGTGTAAATTTAAGCTTGCCACTGGTAGTCAGTGCACCAATGATGGGACCTGCATTCTGCCCACCAATGGTAGCTATTTATAGATTTTTTTTGAACAAAAAATAGGCCACAATAGGCTGTACAGTATACAATCGTCACAATACAAAGAAAATACACCAAAATGACGTCAGCCACTACACAAAGGCCTGACTTGCAGTGGCGGCGGTCGCCTGGTGGACATGGATGACGGCATCAGCAATTGAACGGCCACCGACGACCAAGGAGCCCAACCTCTTCAGCATTTGACTTGTGTCACGCTCGTCCAGATCGGCGGTTGGAAGAACAAGTGGATGTCTCGCTCCTCGATCCGCTAGGAGCCACCGCTCCATGATCCACTCGATGCCGCCGTGGAGGTCCCGGTGGTCGTCTCCGTCCATGGAGGGGGGGTGCTTGCTGCTCCAATTCAAACGAAAAAGTAAGGAAGGGGATCAGGGGGAGAAGGAAGAAGAGGAGAGTCGAGGGAAGGTGGATCTCACCGTTGCGAGTTGGAGAAGTGAGACGGAGGAGGGTGTCCCTGACCGCTGCTGGTGACCTGCTGCGGCTAGGGTTCACCGCGCCTCCATCTGGCCACCTTCCCCGTGGATCTCGGGGTAGATGGGCTGCCGCCATCACTGGGTGGCGGAGGGTGGAGAGAGAGAGAGAGAGAGAGAGAGAGAGAGAGGCTGTCAGTTCTGCTATCATAATTGGTTTAACTGAGAATCAGTGCGATCTGCTGCGGCCTGCCCTAAACTCGGTACTTCGATACTGATCTGCAAACAAAAGACACCAATTCCCCTAGCTCCAAATGTGGTACCATCATGCAATTAACTCGATAGAAGTACCAGACAAGCCCTTATGCGTACGAGATAGCCTAACATTTTTGTAGATAGCTTACCAAGCTGACCGCTTGGTTGCATAGGAGATATCAGGATGGGATTAGTTAGATGCTTGTTAGCTGCATGTGCATGGCCGATTAGTAGAATGCAACGGCCGGCTAGCGAGCTAAATTTACAACGCTGCCCACGGCATTGTCAAATAGGTGCTCTGTATTATATTAAAGGGATAATTGATTTTATGCCCCTAGTTGTGTCCCACTCGACACCAAAAGCCAGCGGTTCTGTCCAACCCACTTTGGTCGTCTTGTTCTTTTGCCCTTTGACCGTTTGACCGTCACTTTGAAAACTTCATAACTAATTCATACTAAATCATAAAAATGCAAATAAGATACCAAAATGTTTGGGAAAACATCACCTACATGTCAATGTCATTTGCATTCATGACAAAACTGTTGGAAAGTGCCCATCCGAGTTTTAGCTCTTACGATACCACCATGAACAATAAAATCTTAAAAAGTTCAAAAAAATCCAAAAAAAATTGGTGCCAAAGAATGACAAATGTTTTAAGTGCTTGCCAAGTTTCATCAGGGAATGACATTTGTGGAAGTCATGGCAAAAAAAACAATCAACACTCCAAAATAGATTGTTTTTTTTTTGCCACGACTTCCACGAATGTCATTCCCTGGTGAAACTTGGCAAGCACTTAAAAAATTTGTCGTTCTTTGCCACCAAATTTATTTTTGAATCTTTTGAATTTTTTTAGATTTTACTGTTCATGGTGGTATGATAAGAGCTAAAACTCGGATGCGCACTTACCAACACTTTTGTCATGAATACAAGTGAGATTGACATACAGGTGATGTTTTTCCGAACATTTTGGTATCTTATTTGCATTTTTCTGATTTCGTATGAATTAGTTATGAAGTTTTCAAAGTGACGGTCAAACGGTCAAAGGGCAAAAGCACAAGACGCCAAAGTGGGTTGGACAGAACCGCTGGCTTTTGGAAATTAGGGGCAATCCTGTCGAGTGGGACCCAACTAGGGGCATAAAACCAATTATCCCTATATTAAAACCATGGTATTTTATACCTACGGACTAAATTACTGTAGTTTGTTTTTCTTCCTTTTGAAAAAGAGAGATGCCTCTCCGATTTCCATATATAAGAAACCACAATGTCTTTTACAAACTATTAAGACCAAGGCTAGATCCTCTCAACTACAAGGAGGACCAGTACGAACGACCCGCCAGCCAACATAGGCCACATAGCGATATAACCCCTGGAAACCTAAAGCAAAGCCCCCCAGAGGCAAGGCAGATACAGTCGAGACTTCATTACAGGACATAAGCAAACCAAACTAAGTAGCAAAAGGGATAATAGCAAGTAAAGTCGAGATTCCAGTGGCGGAATTTTTTGCCAGGACCACGCAAAGAGATGTGTCGTCACCCTGTAGCGATTCTATATCTTTGCTTCCATCCCAGCATAGCCTTGAAAACCTCCTCAGCGATCATCTCAACTTTTTTTACGCTCTCCCTCATTAGCCATTGTTTTTCTGGATTTATCTGCAAAACAAGCCAATCATGCAACGTTTTAATGATCAAATTAACGGGCACACAAGTGTCAGTCACCTTGTTGTTATCAAATACCACTCAATTTCTTAATTTCCAAATCGTCCAACAAATAGCAGCAACCCCACACTAACCATACTTTTCTCCTGTTTGTTAAAGGTTACCAGCCATATGTTGAACAAATCTTTAATATTATCAACCACGTGACATATGTGGTAAGCAATCCACATAATTCAAAAAAAAAATCTTTAATATTATCAGGAATTTGTGTGAGATTAAAAGCGCATTGGACAATATACCAAAGCAACCTAGCTACTGAACGTCTCAAGAAAAGGTGATCAATGCTCTCTTCTTGCATGCAAAAAGGGCATTTCTTTTCTCCATTCAATCCTCTTCTATTGTAGTTTTTTGATACTTTGTTTCTTTCAATTCAATACTTTGCTGTCAAACATAGCCATGATGTTGAATTTGCAGTGCACACTAATTCAAGAAGCGTGCGTGCACGCACGTCGTCTGTGCACCGGCCACAAACTAAGTCATTAGCGTGGGCGGTGCGTACGTGCACGACTTAATCAATCAATGCTTTTAAATCGATGCACGACTTGATCATTAGCGCACAGTCAACGACGTGGCAACCACAACAAGCTGCTTCCAATTCTTCTTCCATGGAATTGATCATCACACGAGGTTGCAGATTGGTTATCCAGGGTCTCGAAGAAAAGCTGGGAACATCGCAATGGCGCCACCACCGCATAAGCTCGCCACGATGGTCGGATGGTCGGCCTCGGCATTCGTCGCCGCCGTGCTCGCCCGCCTGATCCGCAAGGGCATCGCGCTTCTGGCCGAGCTGGACGAGGCCGCGGTGGGCCACCTGCGCCGCCTCGAGGGGCTCCTCGCGCCCGTCTGGCGGGTGCTCGACGCGGCGGACGCCGGCGCCATCGACTCGAGCCAGCGCCCCATCCAGGACCTGCTCGACGCGGCCTGCTCCGCGGACGACGCCCTCGACGACCTCGAGTACGCGCTCCTTCATACCGAGGTGGCCGGAGGCGGCGATCCCGGGTCAAACGCCAGTACGCCGGCCTCGGTCACCGGCGCCACCAGGAAACCACGCAGCCCTATGAGGTTCTTGCTGTGCTTCAGCCCACCACGAACCGCTTCATCTGCTGGCAGCTCCCTTTGGAAGAGCTCAAGCAGGAAGAGGAGCAGCGCCGTCAATGTCAATCTGGACGGACTAAGAGAAGCATTTGAGGCGGTGGCTCAGGCCGCCTACAGGTGCACGTCAATGTACGAGCACGTCGTGCCGCGGAAGAACTACGCCACCATCGTCTCGGTCAAATCGCCAGGGGATGCCGTACGTGATAAGTACGACATCTTCGGCAGGGAGGCCGAGGTGGACCAGATCGTGAAGACGGTGAGGCTCGGCGACGACCTGCGTTACCGCCTTGGCGTCGGCGTGCTCCCCGTCGTCGGCGCCGAGGGGGTCGGCAAGACGGCGCTCACCCAGCTCATCTTCCACCACGAGGTCATCAAGGCCGAGTTCCCCGTGCGCATGTGGGCGCACGTCTCCGGCGAGCTCCTGCTGAGTAAGCAGCTCATGCTCCAGATGATCCATCCGGTGGTCGCCGGAGATGCCGGCCATGACATCCAAGACGCCAGGGAGCTTCTGCTGGCGCAGCTGGCCGGCAAGAGGTTCCTGCTCGTGCTTGACCATGTCACAGATGTCCGCAGTGTCAGCGATGCCCAGTGGAGGGATCTGATGGAGGTGCTGCAACCAGCTGCTCGGAGGAGCTTGATCATGGTGACAACTCAATCCGAAGATGCCGCTACAGCTATAGGGACCATGCCCCCGCTGATCCTCGGCCCTCTGGCATTCGATGACTACTGGAGGATGTTCAAGCATTTCGCATTTGGGGCTGCAGATGAAGCCGAAGAAGACTGCACTCCCCTGGTGGATGAATGGGACGACCTCGAAGAGGAGGAGGAGGAGCTATCACCCATGGAGCAAATCGCATGCCAAATAGCCAAGAACATGGGCTGCTCACCGTTACCGGCACAGGCAATCGGGCGTTCACTGTACTTCCGGCGGGACGAAGAAGGCCACTGGAAAGATGTGCTGGATGACAACTTGTGGCAGCAGGGGGACATCGGCGGGATCTCGCCGGCACTCTGGCTGAGCTACCAGCACCTCGATCCCCGCCTCAAGCAGTGCTTCGCATACTGTGCGGTGTTTCCAGGTGACTATGTCTTCCGAAAGGAAGAACTGGAGCAGATGTGGGTAGCACATGGGTTCATATACTCTGACGATCCCGCGGCGACATTGGAGGACGTCGCCGGCGAGTTCTTCGACGAGCTTGTCGAACGATGCTTCTTCCAGCCTCTGGGAAGAAACAGATACGTCATGCACAACACGATGCAGAAGCTAGCACAAGCAGTCTCAGCGAGCCAGTTTCACATGGTCACTGATAGCTCAGGAGAAGTGCCACAGGAAGTTCGCCACCTGACAATCACAACTAACAACCTGCTGAAACTGAAGATGGATCTGGCATTGCAGCTCTCACATCCCTCCGATCACCATTTCCTCCAGCGGGTTCGTACAATCCTGTTCTTCCAAGATTTCAGCGATTCAGATGATTTCTTGCAAGTTCTAGCCGAGGTTTTCTCGATCGCAAAGAGCGTGAGGGTCCTCGGCTTATCGTCTGCAAACATTTCACTTCTGCCTGCTGAGATCGGCCTGCTCCGACACCTCCGGTATCTCAACCTGTCTAGGAACAGACTCACTGAACTTCCAGAGACAATGTGCCAGCTCCACCTGCTGCAGGTCATTGATGTCAAGTGCAACTCTCCATACCTCCGTCCTCCCAGTGGCATGACAAACTTGATTCATCTGAGGCATCTGCGTGCATGTGAGGCTTTCCAGTCGGCCATACCTGACATACAACTACTCTCAAATCTGCAAGAACTGGAGGCAATCTGCGTCAAGAGTGGCGCGCATGCCAATGCCCTACGCCAAATGGTACAGCTCAAAGGCGCGCTTCGGGTTGCGAATCTCCGCCGGAGCGATGCTAGTGGGTTCAAGAAGGGTATCCTGAAGGGAACAAAGCACCTGAACAAACTACACCTGTCATGGGCTAGCAGCTCCATGGCCGGAAGCAACGAGGTTTCAGTTGATGAAGAGGTGCTTGAGTGCCTGCAGCCACATGAGAACATAAAGATTCTGACGGTTTCAGGCTATGCAGGAATAAGGTCTCCACCATGGATGCTGAAGACCTCTTGCTCGCTGCCGAATGTGACATCTATGTGCCTGACAGACTGCCTGAACTGGGAGAGCCTGCCTTGCCTGGATGACATGCCTTGCCTCGAGGTCCTTGAGATCAAGAGGATGCATTCTGTCAACAAGGTGGCCATTTCTCAACTATCAGACCAAGAATTGTTCCCGAAGCTCAAAAGGCTCATCATCGAAGACGCTTCGCATTTCACCGGATGGTCGACCGGCAACTCGACAAGACACATGTCATTCCCCTGCCTCTGCAAGCTAGAGATAAGAAACTGTCCCAGCCTGACGACCTTTCCAGACGTTCCCCTTACGCTCACCACCATGATCATTGAAAATGTTGGTCTCGAGCTGCTGCCGATGATTCACGACAAGCAGTCATCATCAGAAGACGCAATGTCATCAACATCAGAGGAAGGTGGTAGATGGACGTCGCGGCTCACCACGTTACACATACACCGGTGCCACAAGCTGAGGTCCCTGGGATCCGGCCTTCTTCAGCAGCAGCACCTCCTGCGGTCTCTCGAGACTCTGTCGATCAAGAGCTGCGACGACGTTGCCTGTGATCTTCCCGACGGCTTCAAGGATCTCACCGCGCTGAGGGACCTCTCGCTGTACGACTGCCCGAAGCTGCTCGTCGACAAGTTCCACGCGTCGCTGCGGACCCTGGAGATCAGCGAGTGCTTCGTCGCGCAGGGTGGGTGGGTGGACGAGTACCCTTTCCTCTTCTCGGTGTGGGTGCTGAAGATCAACGGCTGCTCGCACGTGAGCTCCGATCATGGCAGCAAGGTTGTTGAGCCTCTGGACTGGCTGAGCTCCATGTTCAACGTGTACAGCCTTCAGTTGGAGAACACATGGTTTGTGAGCCTGAACATGTTTGACAAGCTCCATTCTCTTGAGACACTCGAGATCAACGGGAGCCGCGGCGCGTTCTTGGACGGCTCGTGGGAGTTTGAGTGGCTGGAGAAGCTGCACACCCTGAGCATCAGAAGCTGCGGCGAACTGAGTGAGCTTCCGGAGAACCTGTACACTCTGCCTGCGCTGGAAGAGCTGTGTGTGGACAACTGTCCGGCTATTCAGGCACTGCCGGCGAACGGCTTGCCGGCGTCACTGAAGCGGCTCTCCATATCCAAGTGCAGCCCAGAGCTGGTCCAGAGGTGCCTCGACGACGAACTTGACAGGCCCAAGATTGCGAAGGTTGGTGTCGTTTACATTGATGGGCGAAACATTGCTGGTCAGCAGGATTAGTGCGGCATTCTTTGTTCCCCTGTATTTGCAGAAGACATTGTCTAATTGATTGGAGTACTTGATCAATGCATCCATCTGAATCGTATGGAACCTTTATTGCTCCCTACTGTTGGGTTAGAGTGATTGAAATGACATTGGTAGTACCTGCAATTCAGCGCTCCTCCCGACCCCATGTCGCTCCTGCGTCGGGCGGCCCGGGGGAGGGGGATCCGCGTCCTCCGCCGCCGAATACCACATCCCCACCAACCGACGCTGCCGCTGGCCGTCGACGCGGTGGCGGCGGGCCCTCTAGCCGCCGAAGGTGCCGGGAGGGAGGCTCGCGGGGGCGCGTGACGGGGCGCTGCGCGCGTGGAGGTCGCGGTTGCCGTCGTGCGGCGGCGCTGGAGGGTCGCGGCCTTGGTCCCTGCTGGCGGTGGCGGGCGAGGGGCATGGGCAGCGCGGTGCTGGCGCTACGCGCGTCATCGCCGCGTCCGGCGTGCAAGGAGGCGGCTAGGCCGTCGGGTTGCGGCTCCTGGCAGGGGCCAGGGGTGGAAGTGCAGCGGTGCCTCTTTCTTTTCCTTTTATATTTTCTTTTATGTTTCTTTTCCTGCTTTCTTTTTCGTTTTTTATTTTCTTCTCACTTTTTCATTTTTCGTTTCTATTATTATTTTTAATTTGCGAAAATCTTTTTAAGTACGTGAACATTTTTTTACAATCGTGAACATTTTTTGAAATCATTGCCATTTTTAAAATTCACGAAGATTTTATCAAAATCGTAAACATTTTTACACATCCTTGAATATTATCTTAAATCGTGACTTTTTTAAAAATTATGAACATTTTTAAATTCATGAACAATTTCTAAATTCATGAACATTCTCTTAAACCAAAAACATTTCTTGAATTCCAAAACATTTCTTGGATCATGAACATGTTTTGAATTCATGAACTTTTATTCAAAATTGGCAACTATTTTAGAATTTAGAACTTTTCGGTATCCTGAATTACTGAAAAAAACATGGAAAAAAACAAAAGGAAAAAATAAGGGCCGGCCAAAAAGGACGCGTATAGGGAGGGGGATGCGGGCGGCTGGTTTCCCGGTACATAATGCTCCAATTAGGAGGTCCCATGCTCAGGACTTGGAGCTCTGCTGGCCAACAGGTGGGTGGATCGGTTACGTGGAGTGTGGGATGGGCTGCTCCAGGACAAAACTAGCGCCATGAGGTCGGCTCGGCCTGCTGCACGTATAGCTGACCAAACGTCACGGGTCGGCCCAGAAACACGCGGACACGGCTAAATGGGTTGTGTTTGGGCTGTGAAGCGAGCCCCGTGTGTAAGCACGACACTGGTCGTTTCCTTTTATTTTTGAACAACCCAAAAGGCTGAATATCGGGACGAACCGACACGTTTGGTTAATGTGACGTATTTGGGCCTCGATGCGAGGCATGCGTGCCGATATGGTGCAACCTGTTTATAAGCATGTCGCCATGGGCCATGCTGGCCCAAACAGCCAGGTTTGACAACACGGGTCGTGCCGTGGTGGCCGAAGGCTTGGTCACAGGGATCCGCGAGCGCTATGTCTCGCATTAAGCAAGGCGGTAGCAGCTCTCGCTGAAGGGTTTCCCTCTGGGGGCACTGCTTGCCACTCCGTCCAAGTCCCATTCGTGGTAAGTAGTAAGTGAGCGTCCTACTTGAGGCGATTCGACCGGATTTCTTCGGAGGTTTTTCGTTTTCTTTTGCTTCTTTTTTATTCCCCCTTTCTTTTTCATTCCTTTTTACATTTTGTTTCTTCATTTTTATTTCCTTTTTCCTTTTGTTTTCTTTTTTCGGGTTTGTTTGTTCTTTTGGTTATTATCTACATTTTTGTATATTTGTATATGTCAACAACATTTTTCTAATACACGGCTAACATTTTTCCAAATACAAATTAAACATTTTTGTAATACATGGCCAAATTTTTTTCTATACACATTTTTTAAATGCTTGATTAACATTTTTCAAATACAAGATTAATATTTAAATACATGGTCGACATTTTTCTATACATTCTTAAAAAACATTAAATGCTTGACTGAAAATTTTCAAATAAAAATATTAACACTTTTTAATACATGGTCAACATTTTTTGTATACACATTTTAAATTTTCCAAACACTTGATTAACAGTTTTAAAACACTTGTTCAACATTTTTCTATACACAATTAACATTTTCCAAATGTTTGATTAGCATTTTTCATATACTTGTTCAACATTTTTCTTCCAAATGCTTGATTAATATTTTTATATACATGATAAAAAATAATACATGGTCAACATGTTTATATACACATTTATAATTTCCCAATTGCTTGATTAACATTTTTCGAATACTTTTTCAAAAAAAATTAAATGCTTGGTTAATATATTTTTTATACATGATAAAACAATTCATCAGTTTTTTAATGCATGATCAAAAAAAATTGTATACACATTCAACATTTCTCTGAATGCTTGATTAACATTTTTCAAATACTTGTTTAACATTTTTCAAATGTTTTTGTAGAGTGTTTATTTTAAAGTACAAACAAAATTATAAAAATATAGCCAAAAAAACGAAAATAGAAAAAAAAAAGAACAGAAAAAAGGCTGTGTCGTGTGACACGCTAGTCATTGGTCACTTATACACATCAGCTCCTCTGGCTTGCAGCAACCCGTCACCAGCGAGTGGGGTGTAGTTCGAATCGTTGCGCTGGGCACAACCTTTTGTGAATTTTTACACCGTTGAGCTGCAGTGCCGAACGGGCGCGCTCGCCAATGGGCTGGTCCAATCGGGGCTCAATGTGTGCGTGCGAGCATATTAGACGCAAAGCGCGTTAAATAGGAGCTTCCTATTAGGGCACTGATCTACGCCGGCGCGCCGGCCCAAATTTGGGCCGGTTGCATCCTGTTCGTCAGATTTGGGAGCCATTGATCGTCAGATCTCCTCTCTCATCCTCAACCTCCAGCCAAGGAACGTGAGCACCTAGCCGGCCATCCTCGTCCAACGCGCAGCGGCGCTCCCAACCCCCCCCCCCCCCGCCCCCCGGCGGTCGAGGGGTCCTTCTCCCGTCGCCCCCTCTCGCCGGACGTCCTCGCCGCCGGTCGCCGTCCTTGCAGAGCCAACAAACGCGAGCACCTCGCCAGCCATCCTCGTCCAAAGCGCAGCCTCCCCCCGGCGATCGAGGGGTCCTTCTCCCGTCGCCCCCTCTCACCATTGTTGTCAAGCTCGTTGCTTGTAGCAGAGGCTGCCGGTGGTCAAACTTTTTCCCCTGAAGCTGGTTGAAGCTTTTTGCACATACGATTGAAGCTTTCTCTAGAACGGTTGCAACTTTTCTGATTGTGCAGTGTATGGTTGTAGCTTTGTCTCTCAATGGTTGGCGCTTTTTTCATCTACGGTCGAAGCTTTTCTATCAAGGGTTGCAACAATTTTCTTTTAGCTGCTCTCGGTTAATGCGCTCTTCTATCGTTTCTGTTGAAGCTTTTTTCATCAAGGGTTGTAGCATTTTATGTCAACGGTTGTAGCATTCCGCCATGGCAATGACCGCTTGCAGCTTTTTATATGTCTGGTTGAAGCTTTTTCATCTGGGTTTGAAGCTTTTTTTGACAGCGGTTGTAGCATGAGGGCGTGCGGCGGGTTCTGCGATGCCTCAACCGCCGTCCAGTCGAGGGTCGCCGGAGTTGCGGCTGCGTGCTGCAAAGAAGGGGGGGAGCGGAGGAGCAGAGGAGCAGCGGACAGAGCGGAGGGCACCAAGTGCGATGGGGAGAGAGAGAGAGAGAGAGAGAAGAAAGAAGATGCGGGAGGTGGAAGAAACAGAGGAGCTGGGCCACATCCTACGTGTCGCCAGTTGGTTCGTTGGAAAGCAGCGCGAGTGGGCGAGACCGACCGAAACATTCGGTCGGCGCGCCGAAGCGAAACGTTTCCCTTCCTATTAGGCGTGTCAGATGTACGTTTGGACTCCAATAAGGAACTGACGTTCCATTGGCGAAACGAATCATGCTCTAGAATGATCCATCGATCAAACAAAAACGTTCGCGCTAGACACGAGTCCCGAGTGAACAAATTTTGCTTTTTTTTAGGGAAATCATGGTCACTTTTATTGAACTAAAATATAAGTTACAATCATAGTGTCATGAGGCTGCGTCAGCCAATTATACCGACCATGAGCTAAAGAAATAAAACACTTAACAAAATTATGAGCCTCCATATTGGATGTTCTTCCTTCAAAGATGATTCGGACCTCTTCAAATTCCAGTCTTCGGAGTTTGATTTCTTGGAGTATTGGACTATATATGCAGCTTCTTCCTTCATTGATTTGCTTGACAATTGATTCTGAGTCACATGCAATAATGAACCGGCTCAAATTTAGATCAGCTGCAAGAAATAAAGCTTCTAAACATGCCATTGCTTCCAATGTTCCTGGATCATCACATTGATCGATAATGCACGCTGACGAACCGAGGTAGACCCCTGGTTGTCACGGCACACTGCTGCTGCTCCTCCCTTCCTGTTGTTCTTAGCCACGCCACCATCAACGTTTATTTTAACCAATCCTGGCGGAATCCACTTCTGTAGTTGCATACTCTGCTGCCCTACTTTGCCTTGCTTGTGTGTGGTGTTTTCAATGATCTCCAGATCAGCTAGGTACCTCATGACAAAACCATGAATATTTTTCGGGCTTTGAAAAATACCTTCATGGATTGCTTTCCGCCTCGCCGCACAAATTGCCCACAACGTGATCATCATTTTGGTGAAATCCATGTGTGGCATTGATTCTAACATATGGAACAACCACTCCTTGGCATCCGGACAGTTAGACATGCTCATGTGTTCAGTCAATGATTCATCAGTAAGTGCCCACACACATCTCGCCATGGGGCAATCGAGCAAGGAATGTTGTCATGTATCATCTGCTGCACCATAGAGCTCGCATCTCGGTGTTGTCATCAAGTGTCTCCGGTGTAACACTGCACCTGAGAGCATGGAGCTCTCAGCCAAACGCCACATGAACCCACGTATTTTTTATGGGACTTTAATCTTCCAGAGCTTAGCCCAGGCCTTCACTGAACGGTTTGAACTTTGAACTTGAATTTGGGCGCCCCTCCAGCCAGTCCTCCCTAACCTTATTAGTTGTGACAAGCATACGGTAGTAAGATCTCATAGAGAAGACATCGGTTTTTTCATGGTGCCACGCCCAGAAGTCCTCTTGTTGGACTGTACTGATCGGTATTCTTGATATTGCTTCAATGTCCATGGGTAGTTAATGTCTGGCTAGTTCAGCCCTATCCCACCAACCTGATGTAACATCTATTCGATTGGATACTAGCTCTGGTGGAGATTCTGAAAGTGCCACCACCGGAGTTAAACGTTCATATCTCGGTATCCAATTCTCATGCCACACAAATGTGGTCTGCCTATTACCAATTCTCCGAATTAGACCCAATTTAAGGGTGTCTCTTCCTTCTATCAACGCGCGCCATACCTTGGAGGGTGAAGAACCCAGAGTTGCATGTAAAATATCTGTGTTAGGAAAGTAGACCGACTTAAGGATTCTGGCACTGAGGGTCTCCGGATTTTGCGGAATTCTCCATACTTGTCAGGCTAGCAAAGACAAATTAAACAGTTCGAAGTCTCGAAACCCAAGACCCCCCATGTATTTAGGCATAGTGAGTGTGTCCCATGACACCCAATGAGGATTTCGTTTACCTTGCTTGCTACACCACCAGAAGCTTCTTATCAGGCTATTCAACATTTCACAAAGTCCCCTTGGAAGTTTAAACACCTCCATTGAGTATGTGGGGATGGTATGTGCCACAGATTTTATTAGTACTTCCTTTCCTCCTGCTGATAGAAGCTGCTCAATCCAGCCCTGTATCTTGCTCCAGACCCTATCTTTCAAATATTTGAAAGTACCATTTGTGTTCCTTCCCACATCAGATGGCAGGCCGTGTTGGAAATATGCCCTAGAGGAAATAATAAATTAGTTATTATCATATTTCCTTGTTCATGATAATCATTTATTATCCATGCTAGAATTGTATTGATCGGAAACTCAGATACATGTGTGGATACATAGACAACACCGTGTCCCTAGTAAACCTCTAGTTGACTAGCTCGTTGATCAAAGATGGTCAAGGTTTCCTGGCCATAGACATGAGTTGTCATTTGATAACGGGATCACATCATTAGGAGAATGATGTGATGGACAAGACCCAAACTATGAACGTAGCATATGATCATGTCAGTTTATTGCTATTGTTTTCTGCATGTCAAGTATGTGTTCCTATGACCATGAGATCATGTAACTCACTGACACCGGAGGAGTACCTTGTGTGTTTCAAACGTCACAACGTAACTGGGTGACTATAAAGATGCTCTACTGGTATCTCCGAAGGTGTCTGTTGAGTTGACATGGATTAAGACTGGGATTTGTTACTCCGTGTGACGGAGAGGTATCTCAGGGCCCACTCGGTAATACAACATCACAATAAGCCTTGCAAGCAAAGTGACTAAAGTATTAGCCACAGGATCTTGCATTACGGAACGAGTAAAGAGACTTGCCGGTAACGAGATTGAACTAGGTATGGAGATACCGACGATCGAATCTCGGGCAAGTAACATACCGATAAACAAAGGGAACAACGTACGGGATTAACTGAATCCTTGACATAGAGGTTCAACCGATAAAGATCTTCGTAGAATATGTGGGAACCAATATGGGCATCCAGGTCCCGCTATTGGTTATTGACCGTAGAGGTGTCTCGGTCATGTCTACATAGTTCTCAAACCCGCAGGGTCTGCACACTTAACATTCGGTGACGTTTCGGTAGTATTGAGTTATGTAAGTTGGTGACCGAAGGTTGTTCGGAGTCCTGGATGAGATCCCGGAGGTCACGAGGAGCTCCGGAATGGTCCGGAGGTAAATATACATATATGGGAAGTTGGTATTCGGGTTTCGGAATAGTTTCGGGGCTTGCCGGTTATGGTTGGAAATGCCGGAAGTGGTACCGGGGGTCCATCGGGGAGGTCCACCTGCCTCGGAGGACCCCATGGGCTGGGCCCATGCAGCTAAGGGCCGAGGTTTCCCTAGGGTGGCCGCAGCGCCCCTAGGGAAACCCTAAGGCAGTTCCCTAGGGTGGCCGCCGTGCCCTAGGGAAACCCTGAGGCAGTTCCCTAGGGTGGCCGCCGCGCCCCTAGGGAAACCCTAAGGCAGTTCCCTAGGGTGACCACCGCGCCCCTAGGGAAACCCTGAGGAAGTTCCCTAGGGCGCCGCCCCAACCCTAGGGAAACCGCGACCAGCCACCCCCCTAATGTGAGGGGAGAGGGAGAGCAGCCGCACCCAAGCCATGGCGCAGCCCTCTCTCTCCCCCTCTAGATCGTTTCTCCTCTAGATTGGTTCGGTTTTGCTTAGCGAAGCTCTGTCAGATCAGCTCCACCACCACCGCCCCCACGCCGTCGTGCTGCCGGAGAACCCATCTACCTCTCCGCCCTCGCTTGCTGGATCAAGGAGGCAGAGATCGTCATCGAGCTGTACGTGTGCTGAACGCGGAGGTGCCGTCCGTTCGTCGCTAGATCATGATTGGATCGCGGGATGATAACCCACAAGTATAGGGGATCACAACAGTTTTCGAGGGTAGAGTATTCAACCCAAATTTATAGATTCGACACAAGGGGAGCCAAAGAATACTTGAGAGTATTAGCAGTTGAGTTGTCAATTCAACCATACATGGAGATTAAATATCTGCAGCAGAGTGATCATTAGCACAGTAATATGATAGTTTTGATAGCAGTAGCAATAGTAACATTAGTAGCAATAGTTTTGTAGCAGTTGGAACAGCAGCAGCAACAGTAGTAACTTAGCAACAGAAATAAGTGGAAAGGTCATAGGCACTGGATCGGTAACTCGTTGGATGATATTCGTCATGTAACAGTCATAACCTAGGGCGATACAGAACTAGCTCGGTTCATCAATGTAATGTAGGCATGTATTCCATAAATAGTCATACGTGCTTATGGAAAAGAACTTGCATGACATCTTTTGTCCTACCCTCCCGTGGCAGCGGGGTCCATAAGGAAACTAAGGGATATTAAGGCCTCCTTTTAATAGAGAACCAGAACAAAGCATTAACACATGGTGAATACATGAACTCCTCAAACTACGGTCATCACCGCGAAGTATCCCAAATATGGTCACTATGGGGTTGATGGATCATAACACGTATTAGGTGCATATGACTAGGCAAGATCGGATCAAGAACATTGATATAGAGATGATAACATAAATGGTTCAGATCTGAAATCATGGCACTCGGGCCCTAGTGACAAGCATTAGGCATAGCAAAGTCATAGCAACATCAATCTCAGAACATAATGGGTACTAGTGATCAAGCCCTAACAAAACTAACTCGATTACATGATGAATCTCATCCAACTCCTCACCGACCAGGAAGCCTACGAAGGAATTACTCACTCCCGGTGGGGAGCATCATGGAATTGGCGATGGAGAAAGGTTGATGATGACGAAGACCGAAGATTCCCCTCTCCGGAGCCCCAAACGGGCTCCAGATCTGGCCTCCCGATGAAGAACAGGAGGTGGCGGCGGCTCCGTATCGTAAAACGCAATAATTCTTTCTCTTTGATTTTTTTGCTCCAAATTTAGGAATTTATAGTGGCGGAGATAGGGAAAGTGGGGCCTCGAGGTGGGCACAACCCATCAGGGTGCGCCGGGAGGGGGCTGGCGCGCCCTGGTGGGTGATGCTCACCCTGGGCCCCCCTCTCCGTTGGTTTCTGGCTCCAGTAGTTTTTATATTTTCCAAAATAAATCTCCAAAAAGTTTCGTTCCATTCCGAGAACTTTTATTTCTGCACAAAAACAACACCATGGCAATTCTTCTAAAAACTACGTCAATCTGGGTTAGTTCCATTCAAATCATGCAAATTGGAGTCCAAAACAAGGGTCATGTCTACTACGCAACCTTCTTCTTGTAGACTCGTGTTGGGCCTCCAAGCGTAGAGTTTTGTAGGACAGTAGCAAATTTCCCTCAAGTGGATGACCTAAGGTTTATCAATCCATGGGAGGCGTAGGATGAAGATGGTCTCTCTCAAACAACCCTACAACCAAATAACAAAGAGTCTCTTGTGTCCCCAACACACCCAATACAATGGTAAATTGTATAGGTGCACTAGTTCGGCGAAGAGATGGTGATACAAGTGCAATATGGATGGTAGATATAGGTTTTTGTAATCTGAAAATATAAAAACAGCAAGGTAACTAATAATAAAAATGAGCAAAAACGGTATTGCAATGCTTGAAAACAAGGCCTAGGGTTCATACTTTCACTAGTGCAAGTTCTCTCAATAATACTAACATAGTTTAATCATATATAAATCCCTCACGTGCGACAAAGAGTTCACTCCAAAGTCACAAATAGCGGAGAACAAACGAAGAAATTATTGTAGGGTACGAAACCACCTCAAAGTTATCTTTTCCGAGCAATCATATGAGCTATCCCTATAAGTGTCACGAACAGCCCTAGAGTTCCTACTAAAATAACACCTTAAGATACACATCAACCAAAACCCTAATGTCACCTAGATACTCCAATGTCACCACAAGTACCCATGGGCTTGATTATACGATATGCATCACACAATTTCAGATTCATCATGTTCAATCCAACACAAAGAACTTTAAAGAGTGCTCCAAAGTTTCTACCGGAGAGTCAAGACGAAAACATGTGCCAACCCCTATGCATAGATTCCCAAGGTCACGGAACCTGCAAGTTGATCACCAAAACATACATCAAGTGGATCAATAGAACATCCCATTGTCACCACGGATATCCCATCGCAAGACATACATCAAGTGTTCTCATATCCTTAAAGACTCAATCCGATAAGAAAACTTCAAAGGGAAAACTCAATTCATCACAAGAAGATAGAGAGGGGAAAACTCCATATGATTCATCTATATTAATAAAGCTCGCGATACATCAAGATCGTGCCATCTCAAGAACACGAGAGAGAGAGATCAAACACATAGCTACTGGTACATACCTTCAGCCCCGAGGGTGAACTACTCCCTCCTCGTCACGAAGACCGCCGGGATGATGAAAATGGCCTCCGGTGATGGTTTCCCCCTCCGTCAGGGTGCCGGAACGGGCTCCCGATTGGTTTTCCGTGGCTACAGAGGCTTGCGGCGGCGGAACTCCCGATCTAGGTTTCTTTCTGGGGGTTTTGGTATTTATAGGAATTTTTGGCGTCGGTCTCACGTCAAGGGGGTTCCCGAGGGGCCCACAAGCCAGGGGGGCGCGCCCCCTAGGCTTGTGGCTGCCTCGGGACTCCTCTCCGGTATCTTTTTGCTCCAGTATTTTTTATATTTTCCAAAAATATTCTCCGTAAATTTTCAGCCCATTCCGAGAACTTTTATTTCTGCACACAAAAAAACGACACCATGGTAGTTCTGCTGAAAACAGCGTCAGTCCGGGTTAGTTCTAATAAAATCAAACCAAAATCATATAAAATTATTGTAAACATGGCATGAATACTTCATAAATTATAGATACGTTGGAGACGTATCAGCATCCCCAAGCTTAATTCCTGCTCGTCCTCGAGTAGGTAAATGATAAAAGAAATAATTTATGAAGTGTGAATGCTAGCAAGTGCACAAGTTTGATCAATGATAATTCCAATCACTTTTTCTAGCATCAATATAAACCATAAATAGTAGCTCATCTCATAAAACTTCTCATGATCAAGTAACAAGCTATTCACATGTTAAAGTATAGACCAGGAAGTTTCTTGAAAACTAACAAACCATATTCCTAGTCATCGAACAATTGCAATTCATCTTATTTTCAGGAAGGGTCTATGTAAGAGCTTTGATTTAGCAAATTCCACATACTCAACTATCATATAGTCTTACATGATTATTGACACTCAAAGCATATTTTTAGAACAAATAGCATCCATCGAACACAGAGAAAGATAGGGGCTTAATGTTTCGCCTCCCAACTTATTTATCATATAGATAATTGTTAACAATAATAATTCATGATCAAATATATTTGTGTGGATATATATGTCTAGATCATTCCCCAACACATGACGCTTGACTAGAGAAAAAGGCAAAATATAGGAAGTGGTGAAGATCACCATGACTCTTGCATAAAGGTAAGTACTAGAAAGTAAAAGATAGGCCCTTCGCAGAGGGAAGCAGAGGTTGTCATGCGCTTTCTATTTTTGGATGTGCAAACCCTTAATGCAAAGGAACGTCACGTTGTATTGCCCTTTGTGATAGCAACCTTTATTATGCAGTCCGTCGCTTTTATTTCTTTACCATCACAAGTTCGTACAACGCTTATTTTCCCTTATAATAAAAGATCATACATATTTAGGAGCAATTTTTATTGCTTTTTGCACCGATGACAACTTACTTGAAGGATCTTACTCAATCCATAGGTAGGTATAGTGGACTCTCATGGAAAAACTGGTTTAAGGGTGTTTGGATGCACAAGTAGTATTTCTACTTGGTGCGGAAGTTTTGGCTAGTATGAGGTGGAAGCAAGCACCACATGTTGGAGGATCCATAACAATATAACTTCTATACAAATATACCCAAACATAACTCATTAAGTTGTCTTCCTTGTCCAATTTTAACTAATTTGCTCAAGTTTGAAAATAATTAATGAGCTCATAATCATAGAAGATGTCCAAGATGGTATATTTATATGTGGAATCTCTCTTCCTTCAATATTTTTTCATGAATTGTTCAAGTGACCAATGCGGTGTTTGCTAACTTTCAATAAATTTTACCACCTATACTTATTATGTGTGAAGTCATTACTCCCCATGGGATAAGTATATGAAGCATATTTAATTTCAGATTTATTATATTCAATTCATTCAACCATTTACTCATAGGATATAAGTGAAGCACGAGAGTGAATGACAAACTACTCCAAAAAGATATAAGTGAAGATCAATGCGTAGTCAACAATTAAATAACTATGTGAAGACTCTCTCATCTAAGAATTTCAGATCCTAAGTATTTTATTAAACATCAAGCAAAAGAAAAATAGCACTCCAAGAATAGCACGCATCATGTGAACGAATAAAAATTTAGGCTCAACATAGGCTAACCGATAATTGTTGATGAAGAGAGGTGGGATGCGTAGCATCCCCAAGCTTAGATGCTTGAGACTTCTTGAAATATTTAATTGGGGTGCCTTGGGCATCCCCAAGCTTGAGCTTTTGTATCTCTTTCAATCCTCTCATATCCCGGTTTCACCTATTCTCAAAAACTTCATCCACACAAAACTTGAAAACAACTCGTGAGATAGGTTAGTGCACATAATAATAAATCAACTCTTTATGTACTGCCAAGACAAGTTGCACAATAATTTTCAAACATAATCTACTGTTTACTATCGTTTCCACAATTTATATCTACCAATATAGGCTATGGAAACTAGAGGATAAGTAGATAACAAAACTATGACAGCAATCTGTCCAAACAGAACAGTCTGTAGCAATTTATGAAAACAGTGTACTTCCTTAACTCAAAAAAATATGAAAATTTAGGACATGCTAAATAATTTATATGAAAACACTGTGTAAAAATTTAAGAAACGTTCCATGTTCCAGTAAAATATGAAAATTCAAACACTACAGCAAACGTTTCTGTTTTTACACAGCACACATCAAAACGTGCAATGCAAGCATCCTATGACAATTCTTGGAAGTTTTTATTGAAAAACAAGATTATAAATAACACCTAACAGAGAACAATAAAATAAAATGACGCTCCAAGCAAAACTCATATTATGTGACGAATAAAAATATAGCTCCAAGTAAGGTATACCGATAGTGTTGAAGATGAAAGAGGGGATGCCTTCCGGGGCATCCCCAAGCTTAGGCGCTTGAGTATTCCATGGATATTACCTTGGGGGTGCCTTGGGCATCCCCAAGATTAGGTTATTGTCACTCCTTATTCTCCTCATATCGGTGTCTCACCCAAAACTTGAAAACTTCAATCACACAAAACTTAACGGAACTTCGTGAGATGGGTTAGTATAATAAATAAAGATCATTCACTTAGGTACTGTCAAGACAAGATTCATAATTGTTCCCACATGATACCTACTGTATTCTATCATTCCCATAATTTATACCACTAAATATAAGCTATGAAAACACTAAAACAAGCAAACTATGCATGCAAAACAGAATCTGTCAAAAACAGAACAGTCTGTGAAGATCTGTAGTGTAGCCATACTTCCCTGTCTCTGAAAATTCTGAAATTTATGAAAACCTGAAGAATTTGTATATAAAGACTGTGTTAAAATTTCAGATCATTATCATGCTCCAGTAAAAAATGAAAATTCCTGTACTGGAATCAAAAGTTTCTGTTTTTGTTCAGCATCAATTCTACTCATCTTGTGAGTCATCCCAAAGGCTTTACTTGGCACTTTATTGAAATAAAAGACACAAAACATGATTAATACAGTAGCTTAATCATGTGAACACACAAAAACAGAAAGTAAAAGTGTTGGGTTGTCTCCCAACAAGCGCTTTTCTTGAATGCCTTTTAGCTAGGCATGATGATTTCAATGATGCTCATATAAGAATAGTAGTTGAAACATGCAAAAGAGCATCATGAATCTCATGGAAAGCACATTTAAGTCTAACCCACTTCCTATGCATAGGGATTTTGTGAGCAAACAATTTATGGGAGCAAGAATCAACTAGCATAGGAAGGCAAAACAAGCATAACTTCAAAACTTTGAACACATAGAGAGGAAACTTGATATTATTGCAATTCCTACAAGCATATGTTCCTCCCTCATAATAATTTTCAGTGGCATCATGAAGGAATTTCACAACATAACTATCACATAAAGCATTATCTTCATGATCTACAAGCATAGAAATTTTACTACTCTCCACACAAGAAAATTTCTTCTCATGACTAATAGTGGGAGTAAACTCAACAAAATAACTATCATGAGATACTTGATTGACATAACCACTTTGAATATTAAAATCATGATGACAAGTTTCATGGTTACTATCACTCTTTATAGCATACATGTCATCATCATATTCATCATAGATAGTAGGCATGTCATTATCATAACAAATTTGCTCATCAAAACTTGAGGGACTAAAAATATCATCTTCATCAAACATAGCATCCCCAAGGTTGTGGCTTTGCATATCATTAGCATCATAAATATTCAGAGAATTCATACTAGCAATATTGCAATCATGCTCATCATTCAAGGAATTCTCATTAAGTATTTTCATAAATTCTTCCTCTACCAATTGAGCACAATTGTCCAAACCATCATTTTCACGAAAGACATTAAAAAGACGAACCAATTGATGCAACCTAAACTCCATTTTTTTGTAGTTTTCTTTTATAAAACCAAACTAGTGAAAAACAAGAAACTAAAAGATTTAATTGCAGGATCTAAAGATATACCTTCAAGCACTCACCTCCCCGGCAACGGCGCCAGAAAAGAGCTTGATGTCTACTACGCAACCTTCTTCTTGTAGACTCGTGTTGGGCCCTCCAAGCGCAGAGTTTTGTAGGATAGTAGCAAATTTCCCTCAAGTGGATGACCTAAGGTTTATCAATCCGTGGGAGGCGTAGGATGAAGATGGTCTCTCTCAAACAACCCTGCAACCAAATAACAAAGAGTCTCTCGTGTCCCCAACACACCCAATACAATGGTAAATTGTATAGGTGCACTAGTTCGGCGAAGAGATGGTGATACAAGTGTAATATGGATGGTAGATATAGGTTTTTGTAATCTGAAAATATAAAAACAGCAAGGTAGCAAGTAACAAAAGTGAGGAAAAACGGTATTGCAATGCTTGAAAACAAGGCCTAGGGTTCATACTTTCACTAGTGCAAGTTCTCTCAACAATACTAACATAGTTGAATCATATGTAAATCCCTCACGTGAGACAAAGAGTTCACTCCAAAGTCACAAATAGCGAAGAACAAACGAAGAAATTATTGTAGGGCACGAAACCACCTCAAAGTTATCTTTTCCGATCAATCGTATGAGCTATACCTATAAGTGTCACGAACAGCCCTAGAGTTTGTACTAAAATAACACCTTAAGATATACATCAACCAAAACCCTAATGTCACCTAGATACTCCAATGTCACCACGAGTACCCATGGGCTTGATTATACGATATGCATCACACAATTTCAGATTCATCATGTTCAATCCAACACAAAGAACTTCAAAGAGTGCCCCAAAGTTTCTACCGGAGAGTCAAGACGAAAACGTGTGCCAACCCCTATGCATAGATTCCCAAGGTCACGGAACCCGCAAGTTGATCACCAAAACATACATCAAGTGGATCAATAGAACATCCCATTGTCACCACGGATATCCCATCGCAAGACATACATCAAGTGTTCTCATATCCTTAAAGACTCAATCCGATAAGAAAACTTCAAAGGGAAAACTCAATTCATCACAAGAAGATAGAGAGGGGAAAACTCCATATGATTCATCTATATTAATAATGCTCGCGGTACATCAAGATTGTGTCATCTCAAGAACACGAGAGAGAGAGATCAAACACATAGCTACTGGTACATACCCTCAGCCCCGAGGGTGAACTACTCCCTCCTCGTCATGGAGACCGCCGGGATGATGAAGATGGCCTCCGGTGATGGTTTCCCCCTCCGGCAGGGTGCCGGAACGGCCTCCCGATTGGTTTTTCGTGGCTACAGAGGCTTGCGGCAACGGAACTCCTGATCTAGGTTTCTTTCTGGGGGTTTTGGTATTTATAGGAATTTTTGGCGTCGGTCTCACGTCAAGGGGGTTCCCGAGGGGCCCACAAGCCAGGGGCGCGCCCTAGGGTACCCAAGCGGTAAAAGTAAAGGTTTACTCCCCCTCCACCAACAATCACACTCCACGACGAGCCGCATCCACGGGTACCGTCCAAACCAACAACATTCCTGGGGGAGTTTTGTTTAATTATTTTTGATTTTTGATTTCGGACTGGGAATCCCTATTACCGCCCCTCTCGTGTAAGGACAAGTGAATAAACACTCGTCATGAGAATACCGCTTAGCATGGAAGATACTGACCGCCCCCTGTCGCTCCATGTGCGGTCCAGGCACACAAAACAGATGTTTATTTGAAATTTTAGAGGTGGCACATGCAAATTTACTTTGGAACGACAGGGTAATACCGCATATAGGTAGATATAGTGGACTCATCTGGCATAACTTGGTTTAAGGGTTTTGATGCACAAGCAGTATTCCCGCTTAGTACAGGCGAAGGCTAGCAGTTAGATTGAGAAGCGGCCAGCTAGAGAGCGAAGACGGTCATGAACATGCATTACATATAATCAACATTGAATACTAGCATGAGTAGGATATGGACACCATGAACATAAATATCATGAAGGCTATGTTGGTTTTGATTCAACTACATGCGTGAACATGTGCCAAGTCAAGCCACTTGAAACATTCAGAGGAGGATACCATATCATCATACCGCATCACAACCATTTTAATGCATGTTGACACCCAAGATAAATCATTATCCACTCCTAGCTACTTAAGCATGGCATGAACAACTATAATCTCTAATGGTTATTGCAAACATGTTTGATCATAATGAGCTGAATCAAGGGATACTAGGTTAAACATATTTACAAAAACAAAAATAAGTTGAGTTCATACCCGCCTTTCTCTGCCACAGTCAATTCATCAAATGTCATCATTATTGCCTTTCACTTGCACGGCCGAATGATAAGTGAATAATAATAGTGCAAGGATGCCGTGGACTAAGCTGGAATCTGCAAATATTTTATTCAAGAGGAGAAGACAAGGTAATATGGGTTCTTTGTTAGGTAAACGATAATGCAGATGAGAACCACTCAACAACTTCATCGTGGTCTTCTCCTAGGTATGACTCGAGTAAAAAGAAAAGAATTTCAGAGAAAAACACTGAAATATTTTTGGAGTTTTTGTTTTTTCTTGAAGGAAGCAAATTAAAGAGGAAAAACAAAAAACGAGAAAAACTATTTACACGGGATAGCTCCCAGCAAACAAAAGAAGAAGCGAGAAATCTTTTTGGGTTTTCTTTTAATGCAACAATTAAACTAAGCTAGAAAGAAAAACTAAAAAGAAGTAGGAAATGTTTTGGGGTTTTCTCAAAGTTTTTTAAACACACAAGAAGAAGGCGAGAAAACATATCTAACATGGATATTACAATGAAAAGAAATATGAACACCGACAACTGGAATGAAATGTGCGAACATGAATGTAATGTCGGTGGAAATACGTACTCCCCCAAGCTTAGGCTTTTGTCCTAGCTTGGTAATCACCATCCGTATGAATAATAATCTGGGCGATGGCTCATCGAGAACCTCGGAGCAGACTCTGCGGCCCTCCTGGCAGCTTCAACCTCCGAGTTGTACTCATAAGCTTCGCTCTCAAGAACTTAATATCTTCCCCTAGCGTGAAAATCAAAGAGAGCAGGAGCAGGCAAAACAACATGCACAACAGGTTTTTTATTGAATCTCAAGTTATAGGTGTAGTTGGTGGCCGTACCCGTAAGGAACTTATGACGCTTCATGGCATCAAAGTCTAAATGCTGAGTGGGTAGGATGGTGTTATTAGGCCAAGGTGAAACATTTAATCTCTCAGCTACACGGGAGGCATAAATTCCTCCATAAAAATTACCACTAGCAGCATTAAGCTGCAACCTCCGTGCAACAATTGCACCAAGATTATAATCCTCATTCCCAGTTATGGCAGTTTGTAAGAGACTCAAATCATGAGCACATAGTGTGCTACAATCTTGTTTGCCTACAATACATTTACCATTGAAGAGCGCAAAATTTTGGAGTGATGGAAAATGGATGCTATTAATTCTCCCTTGTGTAACCCCTCTATCTTCACCAAAGCAAAGATTTACTAAAAATGATTCGTACTCGGATCTTGTTGGTTCATCGAAGGAACCCTCATATGGAAGTTTGCATGCATCGCTAAACATTTCTAATGGCATGGTAAAGGAATGATCGTACAGGTTGAATGAAACTCTAGACTCACGAGGAAAATATTTAAATTTCTTTGTGAAGGTTTTCGTGAGTTCGAGGTGTTGGGGGCACTTATCTGCGATGAAGGAAGCAAGCCCTGTGTTGTGGATAAATTGATAAAATTCCTCCTTAATACCTACACCTTTCATGAACTCGTCGCAAGGCCACAAGCATGATTTGGTAGCGGCATCTCGCATCGAGCTTTCGCTTGGTTCAACATAAGACTGTCGAACTGAGCTTCCACTTGACGAGGCTCCCGAGGATCTCCTCCTCGAAGAACTCCTAAATAATTGCATTTTTATTACTATAAAATTCTGAAAATATTTAGTCCACAAAATTTTTGTCAACAAAACTTTGTAAGATTGTTAGCAACTACTCCCAAGCATGCATAGAGGCCATATTGAGCATTCAAACTACTTAGAACTCTAAGAATTCAATATGCAAGCTCATCTACAGCAGCACCAAGAGTAGCTAATTACTCTAAAAATAACCCACTAAAACAAAAACTAATTGGAGCAATGGAGGAGTCACATACCAAGTAGCAATCCCTCCAAACAGTTTCAGAAACGGAGCTTCGAGCAAAGAGATCGAAATCCGCGGGTTTTGAGAGCAAGAACACGAAAATGGTGGATGAGGTGATTTTTTGCTGGAGGTAGGTGATGATGTGGGCTAAATAGATAAGTGAGGGGCCCACGTGGGGGCCACAACCCACCAGGGCGCGCCTGGGGGTGCTGGCGTGCCCTGGTGTATTGTGGGCACCAGGTGCACCCCCCTCAGGTGTTATTTGCACCAGAAATTCATAAATATTCGGAAAAAAATCGTGTTAAATTTTCAGGGCATTCTGAGAATTTTACTTTTGGGTTATTTTTTTATTGCATGGAGAAAACAGAAAACAGGATAGACACGACATTTTATTTTATTTGACTAACTAGAACAGAAAATAAAATGTGGGAATAGAGAGTAGTGCTTACTAGATTCATCGACTTCATACCTCTCAAAAATGATTCATTAATAAGGTTGATCAAGTCTTATTAAGAACCACTTCCGATTAGCATGAAACCAAAGAACTTTCGTAAAACACTAAGTTACCTCAATGGGGATGTGCATATCCCCAACAATAAGTATATCATATTTCTTTTTGGCAGTAGGTAGAGGTAATTGAAAACTTCCAATAGTGATGGTCGGAGATTCTTCAATAACATTTATACCATTCACTTGAAATTGTTTCTTCGGAAAGTGCACCGTGTGCTCATTACCATTAATATGAAAAGTGACTTTGCTTTTATTGCAATCAATAACAGCCCCTGCAGTATTCAAAAAGGGTCTACCAAGGATAATCGACATGTTTTCGTCCTCGGGCATCTCAAGAATAACAAAGTCCGTTAAGATAGTAACATTTGCAACAACAACGGGCACATCCTCACAAATACCAATAGGTATGGCTGTTGATTTGTCAGCCATTTGCAATGATATCTCAGTAGGTGTGAGTTTATTCAAATCAAGTCTTTTATATAGGGAGAAAGGCATAACACTAACACCGGCTCCCAAATCACACAAAGCAGTTTTAACATAGTTTCTTTTAATGGAGCAAGGTATAGTTGGTATTCCAGGATCTCCAAGTTTTTTAGGTACTCCATCCTGAAAGGAATAATTAGCAAGCATGGTGGAGATTTCAGCTTCAGGTGTTTTGCTTTTATTAGTGATGATGTCTTTCATGTACTTTGCATAAGGGGCCATCTTCAAAATATCAGTTAAGCGGGTACGCAAAAAGACTGGCCTAATCATTTCAGCAAAGCGCTCAAATTCTTCATCATCCACTACTGGAATCAGGGACTTTGCCATCTGCCAGCCCTTTGCCGTCTGCTGGCAGATGGCAAAGAGGATATTTGCCGTCTGCTTTTATAAAGCAGACGGCAAAGAACATGCAGACGGCAAAGAACAAAGTGGGCCCCACTTGGTACTGCACTTGCCAGGTCACACGGGCCACTTCTTTGCCGTCTGCTGGCAGACGGCAAAGAACTCTTTGCCGTCTGCCAGCAGACGGCAAAGAGGTGAGGGGGGGCCCCATAGTGTAACGGCGGGGACGGGCTAACGGCCCCCCTCTTTGCCGTCTGCCAGCAGACGGCAAAGAGGGGGCTTAATTTTCGCCATCCCCCCGCGCCTCCCGCCTCCCTCTCTTTCTCTCACCTCTCTCTCTCTCACACCTGCGCCCGTTCTCCTCTCTCACCGCCGCCGCCGCCGCCGCCCCCTCCCCGCCCTCTCGCCGCCCCCTCCCCGCCCTCTCGCCGCCGCCCCCTCCCCCCCTCTCTCACCGCCGCCGCCGCCCCCTCCCCGCCCTCCACCACCGCCTGCCCCCCTCCCCGTGGCGCACCTCCACCACCGCGGCACCGTCCCCTCCTCACGGCCCTCCTGCCGCCGCCGCCCCCTCCCCGGCGGCCTCCTCTCCTCGCCGCCGGCCGCCCTGCCCCCTGCCCCTCTCTGGTGAGCTTTCCCTGCCCGCCTTTTAGTTTTTTTTTCTGTTTTTCTAATTAGATTTTTAGTTTTCTGTTTTTAGATGTTTTGCAAATAGTTGTTTAGGTGTTTGGGTAAATAGGAAAAAATATTTAGACATTTAGGTAGAAAAAAAACCTAGAAGAAAAAAAAGAAGAAAAGAAGATGAAAAAAAAGGAAAAATAAAAAAGAAAAAGAACAAAAAATAATAATAAGAAGAAGAAACAGAAGAAGAGGAAGAAGAAAAAAAGAGGAGAGGAGGAGAAGAAGAAGAGGAAAAAAGGAAAGGAAGAAGAAGAAGAGGAGGAGGAGGAGAAGAAAAAAGAAGAAGAGGAAGAAGAAGAAGAAAAAAGAGGAGAGGAGGAGAAGAAGAAGAGGAAAAAGGAAAGGAGGAAGAAGAATAAGAAGAAGGAAAAAAAAGGAAGAAAAGGAAGAAAAGAAAGAAGAGGAAGAAGAAGAAAAGAAAAAAAGAGAAAAAACCCCGACCCCGACACGACACCTCGACCCCGACCCGACAACCCGACCCCGACCCGACACCCCGACCCCGACACCCCGACCTCGATCCCGACCCCGACACGGCACCCCGACCCCGACCCGACAACCCGACCCCGACCCGACACCCCGACCCCGACACCGACCCCGGCACGGCACCCCGACCCCGACCCCGACCCCGACCCGACACCCCGACACCGACACGGCACCCCGACCCCGACCCGACACCCCGACCCCGACACGGCACCCCGACCCCGACACCCCGACACCCCTGACACCGCGACACCACGACACCCAGACACGACACCCCCCGACACCCCGACCCCGACCCCGACCCCGACACCCCTGACACCCCGACACCACGACACCCAGACACGACACCCCCCGACACCCCGACCCTGACACGACACCCCGACACCCCGACACCACGACACCCCGACACCACGCCACCCAGACACGACACCCCCGACCCCCGACACCTCTTCGGCCTCCTGTTGACCGAAAAGGTGCTCTTCGGCCTTCCAGAGGCCGATGGGGTCATATATTTGTGAATTATGAGTTAGGAAGTATATTTCCCGATTTTGTTAAGAAAAACATCATATATATTTGTGTTGATCGGGTGGATTTAAATGTGCAGTTCTTTCGGGGCTGCGAGGGTCTGGTGTTCGACGACCTCCCCGTGCGTTCGACGAGCTCCGCCCCTGCGTTCGTGGGTGAGCACAAATGACATCTCCTCCTCCCCCCTTCATTTGCTCTGTTCCGGTCTTCGTGCCGATGAAACTTGCTAGCTATAGGTGTCAATCATCAGTATGCGTGACCACTATGCGTCTCCCGTTCGAAAGGGTTACATCTATAAATATGCATGCATTTGCATATTTATAACCGTGATTCTTTCGAATTGTCCAACGTTATCCATGGACAGCCCGAGTATGTGTAGATTGGGTTCGTTTTCCCATATGCTCTGCTCCGGATCCGATGCAGAATTTCGTCAGTGCCTCCCTGTTGTTCTCCGGGTACACATCCTCTCTGCTTATTGCCGAGACGTGTATCAGGAGAACAACGGGGAGGTGCTGCCGAAATTTTGCGTCGGATCCGGAGCAGAGCATGGGAAAACGAACCCAATCTACACATACTCGGGTGGGATTAGGACCTATCTTTACCTACTAGCGTCTAGGTTGCATGGACGTAATAAAACTGACAAACTCTATTAACTGATGAATATGGTTTGCTGAATTATGTATATATTTCTTGTGTGTCCAGTAGCTAGGCAAGATGAGTGATCGTGCGTGGATGTACACCGGTCACACTAGTCAGAAAGACATGACCCATGAATGGCTAAGAAAAACCAAGGGGTTTGTGAGAGCCGCATTTGCAAATGGACAGGAAACAAACTGGTGCCCCTGTGTCGACTGCGACAACTTTCATAAGAAGTCCGAGTTTGAAATGATCAAACACCTGCAGAAGTTGGGTTTTATGCCTGATTATACGGTCTTGACATTTCATGGTGAGTCTGCCCAACGTGCCAGAGCTGAGGAGGGCCGTCGTCGCACCGACGAGCATGGTACCGGGATGGAAGACATGGTGGAAGACTTTGATGATGCTCGGGATTCGGACGATGAGATGGAGGAATCTGCAAAGGCC